>NW_019060478.1:169772-201256 GCF_000696155.1 Zootermopsis nevadensis | reverse complement strand
TCCACCCTGCAACTTGCAACTTTAACAGACCCCGTCCATATGTATGTAACATAAGCATCTTATGTATCTGATTTCTTTATTCATTTACCACTTGGCAATAAAAACATCAACATAAGCATCTTATGTATCTGATTTCCTTATTCATTTACCACTTAGCAATAAAAACATAAGCACAAGTATGGAAAAGAAAACTTAGTTCCAAAACACAACAGATAATTTCGAAACAGGAAGGGGGTGGGGGGGGGAGAAGCAAGCATTTAGTTCCAAAACACAACAGATAATTTCAAAACAGGAGGGGGGCGGGGAGAAGCAAGCAAGCAAGCTAATGAGGCTAAAAGGGTCCTGACCTTGAGTTCCAACAAAGCCCTGCAGTTCTCCGGGCAGCGTAGTGTGAGCTTTGATCTTCACTGCTGAGCCAAAATCTCCCAGCTTGAGACAGTTTCCTTCATCTGTTAGGAAGATATTTGCACCTAGAAGAATGGAAAAAGTTACTGGTAATATTACTCTACTTTTATACAACACGAACCCAGTTGAGGACCAAGGTTGTGTGTACCGACGACTGACAAAGTAAAACCAAAGAACTTGGAGAGAAATCTAACTCAATGCCACTTTGTCCATCACAAGTACCTATGCTTTGTCTGGTACTGAACGTAACTCTGAAAGCATCACTTAAATGCTTGAGCTATGGTACAGCATTCTTACTTGCACATAATCGTCATATTTCTAGAAGTGGGACCAGATCACAAATATGAACAGAAGACACAACATCACATTTTGTTAGATTGTCAGGTAAAGTGGCAGACCTAAATGAGCATACTAAAATCTCACCAAAGCCTCAATAAAGAGGACCTGTAGTGGTAATTTACTTTTAATGTCACGATGTACAACGCCATGATCATGGAGAGCAGCCACTGCCTGCAGCAGCTGCCGAGTGTATCGACGGATCAGAACTTCGGGCAGACCGCTGGTCTCTGCTGCAGCTACAAGACTCTCCAAAGTGCCTTCTGTACAGAACTCCATGAAGATAAGCATCTCTTCCTGCAACATCACAATTAACATTTCTCTAATCCACAAATTTTAAAGTAATAATTAGGGATTTCCAACATCAGAAAAACTGATTCCTTAATACTTTATAGGTAAGTACATAAGCATGACTCATCAAGATAAAATTAAAATACATAAAAAATTATCAATATTATAAAACTATATTAAATTCATGTCTCTAAAGAAAAATTAAACAAAGAAATATCTACATTCCGAACAAGTTATGCAGAACATCAAAAGCATGTTCCTTCAAGAAAGTGTATACATTTTTACTTAACACTCTGGTTGAACTTCGTAACTGGTACAGGCCTCAATGCAACATTTAAAAACATTAACATCATGAAATATCTCTTCTTTTAATTACAATTCTCCCCCCCCCAACTTCCTCTAAATATATCTTACTAATTGCATTTTAAAAATACATACAATTTTGTACAAGTGTTTTATTATATATTTAATCATACATTTATCATCAACTTGTAAGCGAGATCTTCATTTATATTACACAAACATTTTTCACTCCACTTCTTCGTTTCCACGCATTTTACGTATATGTACAGAATCTTCATGCTCACTGCACAGACAGCATTTTCTTTTCTCAAAATTCTTTCCTCATCCTTCTCAATTTCCAATTACCAGATTTAAACCAATTTAAGCCATTTCTCTCATTTCTTCTATCGGAGACTGTGTACAGGCTAAAAATAATAAGACAAAACACGGCCCTTAGCATTTTCTGAACTCCCACAAAAGTGATACTGGAGAAACAAACAGCTGTAACATCTCTTCCTCTGACCTTCAACATATGAAACAACACATGGTCAACAGCCCAACAGTCTAGTCATGTTGCAGCGGAAACTCCGTGTAGTCCCATAAGTCTGTTTGGTTGGAACCATATTGAGCACATAAGAGGGGGGGGGGGGGGGGGGGGACTTACTCTGTGTATTTCCACACCATAGTAGCGCACTAGGTTGCTGTGATGTATCCCTTCAAATATGCGCAACTCTTCTGCCACCCTGCGGATTGTTCTGTGGTCATTAGGCTGCAACTGAATCTCCTTCATTGCCATTAGTTCACCGGTCTCATTGTTGACAGCGGTGTACACTTTACCAAATCGGCCTTGACCTGCGCACAAACGCAAGCAAAATAATGTGAACAGAAAAATAATCACTCCATCAGAGATGAATTCACACTTACAATAAAACTACATTAAACTGTCATGATTAACTGATAAATAATTTTTAATCACTCAATATTTAATTTAAAGGGGTAATCAATTAAGCCTGCAGTATCTTGAATCTTAAACTCAGGATGAGAAATTTGCTTCAGATATTGTATACATTTTTCATGTTTGCTATACTGTATGTTTTTAAAAGTTATTTATGAGTTTTCTCAATTTTGAACTTCAAGATTTCGCTCACTGCCAGAACCTTCGTTCAGCTTTTCTAGGTTCAGTCTTCAAATTATAAAATTCATATTTCTGTTAAAAAGAAGTACATTTCCTTTGCCTTATTACAGAGATGACTAATGATAAATGATATAAGGATTTCAATAAGATGAAAATATAATTTGGAATTGTGAGGAGAAAACATTTAGAAAATGCTGATGAGAAAATATGAATTTTGATTTTTTGAGGTGAGGGAATATGTTACAACCGCCAATCACTAGAAGGAATAAATGATCAATTCAATGTACAATCTTATTTACAAATTATTCACTGCAAAAAACAGTTTCATTTCTAGCATAAAAACAAAAGTTTTTAATTGATGTCAGTGGCGGAAGAAACCATTTCCATCTGTTCCAATAAATTAATCTTATATATTTACTTCTTAGTGAAGTTTCTAGGACTCATTAAATAAGAATGATTACAAGAGCTTCAGCTTACATATTCATACCAGATAGCCACAGCATCCCTCAGAAAATAATGGATTGTAAGATGAATTACAAGGAATTTCTTTTCCAAATACAAGGTGATGCTTAAATAAAAATACTCTGAAAATCTACAGATGATTTATCAATAGACCACATACAATATTTATTTTTATAAATATCCGATTTATTCTTTGGCTATTAAAATATATTACTTAAAATGCAGAGTATAAACAATACCAAAAGACATGGAAGATGATCATGAATTGTGAGTAGGTAAGGATACGGAAGGAGGCACTCATGATCTGTCTCAGGTAGTGTCTGAGTATTGGCCTGGAAAGACTAATTAAAACTATAAAAAACAGTCAGGACAGCTGATATTTAGACCCAGTACCTGCTGAATACAAGTCTAGGGCTTTAGTATTACACCAAGTCTAACTTCTAGAGATGCTACAGTGACTTTAGGGAATCAACACCGAAGAAAACAGCAAATTATTTCCTACTGATAAAAATCTATGATGTCGGAAGTATTCTGTCTAAATTCACAGCAATAAGCATTACCTACTGTTACAGTAAACTAACTTATTCAACTGTCCAGAACTTGTTTATTAGAGACAAAGAAGCCAGTCATTTCATAATGGAAGTCTGGCAACTGTAAATTAAAAACAGATGGACAAAGAAGGCTCTGAGGCATAGAATTACATAATAAAAAATATCTGACAGATGCACATTACAGGCCAGAAAGACAAAACTAACACTGTAATATGTGAAATAAAACACAGGCCCTTCAGAATACATAAACAACACTGCAATGATGGAATGAAGAAGAGAGGATTTCCCTTTACAAATAAAGTTTGTAACATAACTAAGACACCCAATCAAGAAGAAAAATGAAAGAGTAAGTTTATCAAACACTGCAAGTATGGTGCCCACAGACAGTGCTATTCAAATGCAAAGATTAGCACACCATGCTAATTTTTAATAGTGCTATTCAAATGCAAAGATTAGCACGCCATGCTAATTTTTTAACATTGAAAGTTATGGACATAAGTTAATGGTAGTTCATGCTCTAAAATCATAATCAGACTTTTCATTATGAAATGTTCTCCATCCTCTTGTTACTTCTCCTCTCTCTTATCTTCAAAAAAAATGTCTCTGCATCGTACTTTCAAAGGCCCTCAACCTACACCAACTTAAACTTCACAAGGCATTCTACATGTCACAGGCACGGTTCTGGCAACCACTTCATCATTTGTACAGGAAGTGCTACTACCTGATTCTAGCTGGCCAATAACTAATAAATTAGAAATAATAACTGATACAGACATAATGAAGTGATACAATAATTACTAAAAGACTTGATTTTCATATATTTTGTGCATCAACGATCATTCTCAGCACAAATATTTTTTCAAAGAACATATTAAAGAATCAACTGGTTACCAAATTAAAATGTTTGTTTCAATTCTGTCACAAGTGAACATGAATTTCTTCTCAGTCCTGTAGGGGAAGAAAAAAACAACCACCAAAGCATCAGTGAGTAAAGGAGAAACAAAAAGACAAGCAGCCTGCAGACACTTAAGTTGGTAAACCCATCAGAAATGATACTGCCCACATGTTCAGCAGCTTCAACAGAGCACAGTGCTACACAGATCACTGATCAACATGAAAATTGTCCATTCAGTCATTTCAGTGTTACTTTTAAGCCTTATGTATGTGTTTATTTATGCACAAAATGAAAACAAAGACAGGGCTCAAAATTCTCAATTTCAGCTACCATCATTCAATGTTGCGCAAAAGGGCCGTCAAGGACGAAGAAGTGCTCGGATAAGGGACACCGAAGGCACGGCAGGTCTCAGTGAAGGGACCAGAAATTCTGTGGTGAGATTACCTTGAGGTTTTTTTTCTTGCATGTTCATTTATTGATTTTTGGGTTATTACATGACGCTGGATGAGAAGGAAAGATGAATGTTACTGTGGCCTGTTTCAAGATATTATCCTACAATTTCTTGGAGAATTAGATAAATTATGAAACCCTCGGTAAGAAACCAAGTACCACCCAAAACATAAATCTAGATCATTAATGTTATTCCAACTTGACTTTCCTAAATTTTTTGGTAGTCACACACATGCTAAGAAATACATGAGTAATTACCACAGTACATTACATCATAACATCTTCATCTTGCAACAAGTTCTCTGCATTCTTACTCTTTCCACCTTATCCTAAAAAAATCTTATAGTCATCCATTCATAACACATGTCCATGCAAGTGTATCCTCAATGGCGTACTTTCTTTTCATAATGTCGCTACTCTCGCATCTTTGCCTAATGTCAGGGTTTCAAACTTCATCCCTTCTTGTTTATTTCATAATACTTCACAAAAACTGTATCTATAGTGCTTGTCATGTTTTATGTAACGCAATTAAAACTGTTCTTGACACTTCCAAATTCCAAATCATATCTTTAATAGTCTGCCACAATTTCCCAGCTCTATGGCTTCCATATGTAAATTCATACTGGATTTTTCCATGTCACAAAATGTTGCTGTCAAAATAAGAGGGGATTTAAAAAAAAGCATTCCAATGTCAGGGCCATTAATCTTTTTAAATGAGGAAAAAGGCATATTTTTCACTCCAGGTTCAAAATGCATCTACCCTTGTGTTGCCTTCTGGGTCAAGAGATCTGGATCCAAGTGGAACAAACCCCAGTACATCTGAAGATGGACAGCTGCTGGACAGAGCAATTCAACTGTTACAGCGAATCAGTGACCGTATGACTGCACTGAATGCACTATATGAGCAGCAGCTTAGAAGACTTGAAACTTTAGAGTACAGGTAAGAAATAACAACAATCTTAACAAGCGCACTCTGCAAATCTAGCTTCTAACGAAGATTTCTTCTAAGTGAATAACCAATGAAGGTACAAACACAGTCAAATAAAGACAAATAATGTACATTTATGTATGTGTTTACACATGTGACGAAGAATAGGGTTATGTATTGGACTTGCTCAGGGATTTTGCTAATTTGTCAATGAGGTTCACTACTAAATTTTCAAAAGCTGCAGATAAGAGTTAAATTCTTTATTTCTTCAAACTGAAAAGAGTATTTTTTTAACTCATTCTTTCCTTTTGCCAGTAGAAAAATACACATCACACCATTAGTTACTTTGTCTGGCAGTAAGGTATCGTTGGTTTTTTTCACAAAACATACTAATAAAAATGTATTGTAATAAGTGAGCACCAGGCACTCTTTTTTTCACAAAACATACTAATAAAAAATTTATTGTAATAAGTGAGCACCAGGCACTTAAACAAGAACAAGCTCCTTAATTTCACAATCGACTTTTGTGAACATGACAATGACCCTTCAAGTTCCATAAAATAGAAATTTTTCTGTTTAGCTGAGTAACTATCATACCCTGCACCATTGCATTAATTAGTTTCAATGTTCTTCAGGCTCACAAAGATGGAAGTGCAAACACAGGAGAGAAATGATGGAATCAAGTCCGAACTAAGGGAAGTATCGCAGCGGGTACGGCAGTTGGACTGGCAGAATAGCAAGATGGAGGCTGCACTGGAGGCTATTAAGATTGACACCACTGGGCTCAAACACGGGCAAGACCAGATACGTGGCTATCAGGCTGGGTCAGGTGATTGTGGAAGAATATTCCACACAAGAACATGTTTAACTCTAGACAATGAGCTTACCGACTTTTATCTTGCATGTTTACTTCACACTTCTAAGTTTCATGGATCAAATCATAAGGTTATCTACAATAGTTGGTGATGATAATAAATTTTTCTCAGACCTTCCATTGTCTTTTACACAACATTTAACAGATTGCTGACTGAATGATTAATCAGTTCCTTGCTTATTTAACAACTTTCAAATGCATAAATTATTTTTTGTTGAGAATGAGCCCGACCATCATCACTAAGACAAATGTATCTCTGACTGTGTGTCACTACCCTACAATACATCAAACCTCATTCGTATGTAATAATTCTAAATATAATATAATCCTAATGCCGCCTCCTTATGAATCCAAAACTTCATGACCAGAAATGTTCACGTAATATTCGGTTAAACATATGCACCAATAATTCACAATCATGAATCCCAAATGAAAATCAGTGGCATGTTCGACCAAACACATTATCAGACAAAACTATGGTGAGATTGTTATTTTCATATGCATATGCACAATTTCTTACAGAAAGAAAGGTGTTAGATCTAGCGGAAGATGACCTGAATAACAGATTACAAATGACGATGACTGCTGTTTCCACCATACGTGCTGCAATAGGACACATAAAAGACGATTATGATATCCTCAAACTGAACATCACAAAACTAAGTAATATGACAAGGTATTAGCAGTTTAACAGTTATAATGAAATATTAGTTTTTAAAAATGCGACGAGTGCAGACATCTACAGAGTGTGACAGAGAAAATGGATTTCTGCATTCTTGAAAATTGTTCAATTAATTACGGAATGTAGATTTATAAATTACGAAGTAATGTAAAACTTGGAATTTAGGAATGATGCACATATTGATAGATGTAGCATATGGTTCCTTTCTCTGAGATGCAATCATGTCATAAACCTCGTCATACGTTTATGCGGGTGTAATTTTGATCGCAACATACAAGTGGCAGTAAAGATGGACACTGGATACATAATTAGCAGAGCACTGTATTGCACAAGTGTTGTGACATGTTATAAATGGTTTAATAAGGATCCTTCTGGGGAAGGGAACTATTTTCCGGAAATGAAACATGTGCACCACATTTAATTTCATAGTTTTACATATATGGCAATGTGTAAATTTATGTTCCTATATAAATAAAACAATTTATTCACAGATGAAGTCATCTGTATCTGACTCTACATATACCTATGTGCTTTTTGGAAAATTATAGTATAAGTATTTCATACCAATACCATATCACTTATATTTAAAAGTGGTATTGCTTGCCAACCATTAAGACATTCAATTATAATGGGTGATGCTAATTTTTTTACCTACCCGATAGGTAATATATTGAGATGTGTCATACATTTGTAAATAAAATGTTCTCAGTCACTACATGAAGGTCAGTTAATGCAGATTTCAAGCCTCCAAGTAGTTTTTAATCTTTCATCTATATTTGATCACTCTTCTAGCCATATGATGGGGATCAGTGGACAGTTCCTCACCAAGCAGTACTTTACGAACGCGATGCTAGACTTGAAACATGAGTCCATCTCACCAGTAAAAGTTCTACCACAAGCACAGCTTGCCTCTGTCAACTGCCCCAGTGATCAGGCTCTGCCACGGGACTGCTGGGAAGTGCAGCAGCAAGGCCACAACATTTCAGGCATTTACAGGATCAAACCCGCTCTCTCTTCTGTACCTTTCTTTGTGTACTGCCAGTTGGAGACAAGAGGAGGAGGTTGGACTGTAAGTTGTATATTAACATGTTAAGGACAACATTTCTTATGCCCTTCTTGCTAGCAAATACTGCCATATTATATGACGGCCCCATGCTGGGTACTATTAATATGATGACTAAGTTAACTCCTTTGCAAGGATGAATATTTTTTCATGAGATTTGTGTTTCTACATGGATATATAAAACTGGAAACAAAAATGTCTGTGTCCATAAAAATTTGAAAGTGTGTTTTGTGGAACTGCTTCATATACTGTATTCTATAGTTCAAATAATTTTATCGTAACAGGTGGTACAAAATCGTTATGAAGGCACTGTGGATTTCTACCGAGGCTGGCATGATTACAAACACGGGTTTGGTAATATTGGGGGAGAATTCTGGCTTGGTCTTGAGAAGCTTCACACATTAACAAATTACAAGGTAATTTTGGTTTGACAGCAAATACTATGATAATAAATGTATCTATTATTTTCCTATTCTAAATCCCACTACTACTATTCCAGGTAACTGAATTACTGATAGAATTGCAAGATTTCAACTTGGAAAAATCTTATGCCCTCTACTCAGCCTTTGCCATTGGTACAGAAGTGGAGGGATATTCAGTCTCTTTCTTAGGAAGTTATGAAGGAGATGCAGGTATAGAAAACAATAAGCATTAGGGAACTAACTATTGTAATCAAAACTCAATAAATTAGTCCTAATAACATATCATGTACTGTACAAGTGTCCCAATACCTGAAACCACAGACAACACATATCTTGTCTTCGTCATAGTTATGGGTGAAAAAAGATAAGTGAAGGTAATTCTTCCATATAGGGTCACAGCCAGCAATGAGTTGCGTAAGTTGGTGCAAGTATTGAGAATACTTTATAACAGCTGTGTCAGAACTCTGATAGTGCCTGTGGTTCCAGACTTATGGGACACCTGCAGTTACATAAAACCAGATTATTATAAACTTACAACAAAACTGTGTTTAATTGAAATCCACAGGAGATTCACTGGTGTACCATGCTGGCATGAAATTCTCAACTTATGACATGGATCATGATAACTGGCATGATGGAAACTGTGCAGAATCCCATACTGGAGCATGGTGGTACAATGGATGTGACACCAGGTATAAACAACTACAAACTCAAAACAGTGCAGACATCTACAGTACAGAACAAAAAATCCAGAAACGATCTACGCTTAGAGAACCAAGTGCCTGCCAGTATGTTGCTGTTTTCTTTGGATTTAAATACAGGATGTAAAACCAAAGCGGAACACATCATCAGGAAGACCTAGGTGCAGCTAGGAGAATAATACCAAAATGTATCTTAAAAAGATTTTGTGTGAAGGCGTATGGGTTTCATTCAACTGACACCATCATTTGGTGAATGTATGGAGCCTTAATTCCTCCTTCCCATATACATCTTCATGGTGTAGTGCTCAGCAAGAGACTCAAAGTTTCTTTACTTAGTTACGTTATGCCCAATCATTCTTACTCATAAAAATAGGCACCAAGAACTAGTTAACACTTTTCATGCATTTTGAAACAAAAGTAGTTAGCTTAAAATGCAAATGTTAGCACGATGAAGTACTGTTCTTAAATATAAGAACTTATAAATCAGTCAGGAAAGCATATTCACATAAGAGTCCACCAAATGTTATAAAGAAAACTACACAACCAAATTAATGTTAAACCTCTTTCTTTGCAGCAACCTAAATGGCCGGTACCTGAATGGAGAGCTTCCAGAAATGTTTGAGTACCAGGGAATGTACTGGTATGACTGGCATGGTCCAGGTTACTCCCTCATGAAATCACGCATCTCGGTACGTTCAAGCAAGCATTCACACTCGCATCTGAGAGTGCAAGATGCCAAACGAACAACCAATAAAACTAACAAGATCCAAGGGAAGAGGAAGCATCCTACTGTTCAAACAATCTATGGGAATGCTACGAGACACAGAGAATACGGACCACGGCTGAACATCACTGAAAAAAGTCTTAAAGAAAACCTAGGAAAAGAAGACAGCCCTCCAATAAATGAAAACACAAACGGAGAGTTTCACCACTTTACAGAATATCCAGAATCGTCTTCACAGTATGGCAGTAACACTTATGATTACCAACCTTGATGTTATGACATGAACAACACGAGTATGCTCAGATTTAACAGTTTCATGTAAAAGAATTAATTCACAAGTCTTAAAGAATCCAAATAGTCATTCCTTGCATTGAAGTATATTTTATTGCAATAATCAGTTCATATGATTGATGATGTTTTTCTTATGATCTTGATTTCACTGTCTTCAGATGAAGGTGAGACAAAAAAGGTGCATGAATTAAGAAGATTTCTGTCTTCTGGGATGTTGCGCTGTGTAGTCTGGTCGATGTTAACCAACGTGTCTGAGGTCATACTGCCTCCGTCATCAGGGCGATTAGTATGAAGATTTCTGTCTTCTGAGTTGTTGCGCTGTGTAGTCTGGTAGATGTTTACCAATGTTTCAGAGGTCATACTGCCTCCGTCATCAGGGCGATGAATATTCACACAGCGCAACAACCCAGAAGACAGAAATCTTCATACTCACCGCTGTGAAAACCTCAAATCTTACATGCATGAATTAAATTTACATCTTGTGAATGACAACAATAACGTTAACCACCAATTAACATTTTTATCACTTACTAGGCCTGTAAACTGCATCTGCAAACTGATGGTGCTACAAAAATGGGATGCCTTTCAAGAAAAAGGAATTCAAAGTCTGTAAACCATGTAATCACCACTGTCTCCATATGACATTATAGCCATTTTGAGGGACGCACAAATGTTACAATGTTAAACAGGTGTGTGATGATAGCAAATACTGAAAACCATGACTTACCAATCTTGATGCCTCTCTGCCAACTAAAGGTGACACTCCGTGATTTAATATGGATCTTGTCTTCAGACTCGGTATCAGTGACTGAACCTATCAGCTCTTGGATACGTAAGCTCTCCTCTAAGGATCTATCCAGTTTCTTGACAGCTTCTCGAACTCGTTCAATTCGAGGCAATGCTAAGGGAGCAAAACAAGGCATGGCACTTTCACATTGCAGCAACAACAGCAATTTATAACATAAAACCCTACTAAAACAAACTGTAAGAGAGATTTACATATGTTAACCTATTCGGTCCAAATGTCATCCTATCCTAACAATATAAGACAACAGTATGAAGATCCTCATTATATCACTGTCCAAATTCTTATGACTACTTCTGCCTGTCTACCTCTACTTCAGCAGTGTTTTCTCAAAAAACCTAAATATATTTCCCTTAAAGTAAGAGACAAGGTTTTACACCCGCATCAAACAACAGGTATAGGCTAACATATTTTCAAATTTCTAGGTATGAAATGAAAGTTCACTGTTATATATTATAAAATTTCTCCATCATGCAGGCCTGTTTCTTAAAATATATTACTTCTAATAACAAATTTAATGAATGAATTCTGTAATAACATGTCTTCACACTACATGTTTTCTTCAAACCATTTATTTTCATAACTGTCACGTATAAAATCTACATTAATATTTTCATACTCATCTCTTAATGTGAAAGTAAGTTACACCTACTTAAAACTAATCAATACAGTAATTTTAATGAACATAGAAAACATACCATTGTTCATGGAAAAAAAAACTATTTTAAGTCAAAATGATTCTTCCTCTTGGAAGAAGTTCTCTATAATAAGAATTTTCAGAGTCAAATAAAATTTTAAATTTAAATGCAGTTATTAAATATGCCCTTAAATTTTGCATAAATAAAGAATAATTTTATGGTTTGCCCATGGCAGTAAACAAATTACCACAATATCTTTATGATGATACCTACCTTTAAGAGGAATATGAAGGGTCTCAGCTACAGCTCCATCTAAACTTTCATCTACTGTTTCACTGGGACTGTCAGTACCACTATGACTGTTTTGAGCTGACAGCGAATGCTGGGTTGATGGTGGGGCTGGAGTTACTGCAGTATCGGGTTGGGAACGAGAGACTCTGTATGTAGGGGTCCTTGAGCGGGGAGAAGGTGAGGATCCCCGTGACCGAGGATAATGATCTAACGGTGACCGAGAATTGTGAGGGTGAAATGGGGGAGTACTGCTGGTAGGAGTTGCTGTCCCAATTACATGGGAAATACATTCATCAATACTACTTTTCAGAGCCTGAAAGAAAAGAAAAAAAAGTACCATTAAAACAAATGGTACAAAATATTAGTTTCTTAAACAAAATCATTTACCCCTAGCATAGAATATGCTTCTCTAGTCTTATTAATGCAGAAGACAAAAATTGGGTGCTATTTCACACATGATTTCAAGCACCTACATACCTACATGATCTGAACAGGAGCTCTAAATGCTTTATTTCAATACTACATTCCCTAGACTTACCTCAAACTGCTGATCATCAAGAAAGTTTGTATTTTGAGGTTCACAGACTGTCATGAGAAAATCCAAGCCCTGATTAGCCCATCTGGGCCTTAAACCCCTTCCTCGTTCACAGCGTTCCTTGACAAAGTGCATCCACTGTTGTGCAAAACTAATCATCCCACGGGCCAGTTTTTCACGAGCATCTCCTGTCACCAAGCGGCATACTTCTTTATGGTACTGCAAAAATTAAATGACATCTTTCATCCACAGAGATATATTCTTCCATTCTCAACTACATGGGTCAGTCAGACAGCATCAAATCGAAGAATGATTATGAATAATTAATTGCGAAGGTTGTGGAAGGAAGTGTTCAGAGGGTGTGAGGAACACCACAATAAACATATCAGCACAAACAGCCCTCAGGCCAAGATTTAAAACCAGTTACTGCTGGACTCAAACAGGAGTGCTAACAATTCAACCCTCAATCATCACAGTTGGAAATATATGGTATCCACCTACTCCATTTAATAAGTATAATGTCATAATCCATTGCAACAAAAAAACTGAACTTACCTCAAAATTAAGCCAGTAATGACTGAAGATTGCAATAACATAATCCAAGGACACTTTTGTGAGCCAACAAGCATTATTCCCATTCTTGTAATAACGGGTCCCAACAACGACCTTGGCCCACTGTTGCGACAGTGCAATTCAGCAATGGCCTCAGTTGAATTAAATAGTTTTCTGGATTTTATCCATCGTCCAATACTAAATAAAATCAATAAAATCCATGACGTTTCAGAGATGGGACTCTTATTTACGTCTTCAGGTAGACCTACTCTGTTGGGCCAAATCGATAGAGCTAATCCCTGTCTCCGAAATTCCGTGGATTTTATTGACTTTATTTAGTACTGGACGATGGATAATATCCAGAAAACTGTTTACTTCAACAATACACCATCGTCACAAACTTTCAGAATTGAATGGCATCAGTTTCCACTGACTGACTGACAGATGGGCCCTAAAGGTGTTGTTTAGTCACACTAGAGCATGAAGAACACTTAATAAACCATTATCAATTGGACAAAATTTAATGACTACTGGGAAATCAAATGAGTTTTGTAAGTTAGCAAAGGCATTCCTCTTACCTTCAGTTCTTCTAAAGCTTCAGCAATTATGGCATTGCATTTTGGACTAATTCCTTCTTTAAAAGCTCCATTCTCTAGATCTTTTCTGAGAGTTTTAGAGAAAGCAACAGCTTTTAAAGCTTTCTCGCGGGTCTCATTGAACAGAATTTGAAATTCTCTACATACTGTTAACATTGTTTGCCTGTAAACAAAGGATGAAAATTTCACACTGAACATTTGAGTATGGCTATGAAATAAGATAAATGCTCAATTATGAATCATTCATTTATGAAGTAAGACTACACATTCATGGCGTACAAATGATCACACTCATTACAGGGTTCCTAAATCTACAAAAACAAGAGAGAGATAAAGTAAGAACTAGAAAGACAAAGCTGGTGCTTAACTAAACACCATACCATGTAGATGTACAGAGGGCTAGATATATAGTTCCAGTCATTCTTAACCTTAACACTAGACAGAGACATAGTTTCACTCCCTGGCACCTGGCCCCAAGGGAAGAACTCCAGCACCTACAGGATAAGAAGCTGGATGGACCTCAGATCCAGTCTAATGATAAAAAGAAAATTCCTGCTCTGCCAGCAAACAGAACACTGGTCATCCAGCCTGTGGCCCGGTCACTACACTGACTGAGCTACTCCAGGAAAGACTTTGTTCTTCATAAACTGACCAAGAGAATATATATATGAAAACTTTTAAAATTAATGCACAACTTCCATCACAGTACCTGATAAAAGGGATAGACAACATGGTGGCTGTAATCAGTCATTTATACTGAAAAGGCAATATCACTGATTTTGAATTTACGAGAAGAAAGGTCCGTCCTGAACTTGAAGGTAAAATGTACATACTATATATATATATATGTAAGAATAATTTTCAGTGTGTGATTCTTATTAGGGGTGAGGGCCACCTTAGATTTGGAGTAGTCTATCATGTGGATAAATTTGGCAATTAAGAGGAGAAAGTGACAAACTCACTTGGGTGAAGATTCGTCATCTGATGCATCACAACTGCACATATTCTGTTTGAGTTGCTCACATTTTGATACAAGTTGAGTTGTAATGGCTCCGAGCATACTGCTGGCTATATGACTACAAGAAGAAAACAAATCATGCTTAATATAATTAGAATATTAACTATAATTAAGGTAATATAAATGTAATGAACAACCCTCAAGACAGACAAATTGATTCTTAAGTGACTTAAAATTATGTTTTAAGAATGTTGTTTACATAGCACTGAATGGAATGGGAAGCTGATAAATGGTGAGTAAGGGTTAGGAAGGAGGCAGTTATGGCTGTTTGAAGGTACTGTCCCAATACTCAATGGACAGACTGAGAAAAACCACAAGAGCTTCACTCAGATACTTAGCCTGAGATTTTAAGTCCATACCTCTCAAATACAAGTCTGAAATATTTACACTATATCCTAACTGAATTGGAAGTAAGTTACAGCTCAAAACAAGACTACATATGAACTACTAATCTGGAATAAGATGTAAACAATATGTACAAGCAGTCCAACAGGAAGAGCTTCTTACCAAAAAGTACTGCTTGCCATTCCCTTCCCACCAGGAATTTTTGGGCACGTTGTCCTCACAAAGCACCACTCCTCCTCCAACAGGCAACGTGACACCAGTGCACTCTTCTCCGTATCATCCACCTCAGACATATCTCGTACATCACAGGTTTCTTCTGCACTTTTTAAACTTGAAGTTATGGCAACTCGAAACGATAAAGTTTCTTTCTAAGAAAAAATTAAACCACACTTTCGTACACACTGATGCAATTAAGCCAGTAATGACTGAAGATTGCAATAACATAATCCAAGGACACTTTTGTGAGCCAACAAGCATTATTCCCATTCTTGTAATAACGGGTCCCAACAACGACCTTGGCCCACTGTTGCGACAGTGCAATTCAGCAATGGCCTCAGTTGAATTAAATAGTTTTCTGGATTTTATCCATCGTCCAATACTAAATAAAATCAATAAAATCCATGACGTTTCAGAGATGGGACTCTTATTTACGTCTTCAGGTAGACCTACTCTGTTGGGCCAAATCGATAGAGCTAATCCCTGTCTCCGAAATTCCGTGGATTTTATTGACTTTATTTAGTACTGGACGATGGATAATATCCAGAAAACTGTTTACTTCAACAATACACCATCGTCACAAACTTTCAGAATTGAATGGCATCAGTTTCCACTGACTGACTGACAGATGGGCCCTAAAGGTGTTGTTTAGTCACACTAGAGCATGAAGAACACTTAATAAACCATTATCAATTGGACAAAATTTAATGACTACTGGGAAATCAAATGAGTTTTGTAAGTTAGCAAAGGCATTCCTCTTACCTTCAGTTCTTCTAAAGCTTCAGCAATTATGGCATTGCATTTTGGACTAATTCCTTCTTTAAAAGCTCCATTCTCTAGATCTTTTCTGAGAGTTTTAGAGAAAGCAACAGCTTTTAAAGCTTTCTCGCGGGTCTCATTGAACAGAATTTGAAATTCTCTACATACTGTTAACATTGTTTGCCTGTAAACAAAGGATGAAAATTTCACACTGAACATTTGAGTATGGCTATGAAATAAGATAAATGCTCAATTATGAATCATTCATTTATGAAGTAAGACTACACATTCATGGCGTACAAATGATCACACTCATTACAGGGTTCCTAAATCTACAAAAACAAGAGAGAGATAAAGTAAGAACTAGAAAGACAAAGCTGGTGCTTAACTAAACACCATACCATGTAGATGTACAGAGGGCTAGATATATAGTTCCAGTCATTCTTAACCTTAACACTAGACAGAGACATAGTTTCACTCCCTGGCACCTGGCCCCAAGGGAAGAACTCCAGCACCTACAGGATAAGAAGCTGGATGGACCTCAGATCCAGTCTAATGATAAAAAGAAAATTCCTGCTCTGCCAGCAAACAGAACACTGGTCATCCAGCCTGTGGCCCGGTCACTACACTGACTGAGCTACTCCAGGAAAGACTTTGTTCTTCATAAACTGACCAAGAGAATATATATATGAAAACTTTTAAAATTAATGCACAACTTCCATCACAGTACCTGATAAAAGGGATAGACAACATGGTGGCTGTAATCAGTCATTTATACTGAAAAGGCAATATCACTGATTTTGAATTTACGAGAAGAAAGGTCCGTCCTGAACTTGAAGGTAAAATGTACATACTATATATATATATATGTAAGAATAATTTTCAGTGTGTGATTCTTATTAGGGGTGAGGGCCACCTTAGATTTGGAGTAGTCTATCATGTGGATAAATTTGGCAATTAAGAGGAGAAAGTGACAAACTCACTTGGGTGAAGATTCGTCATCTGATGCATCACAACTGCACATATTCTGTTTGAGTTGCTCACATTTTGATACAAGTTGAGTTGTAATGGCTCCGAGCATACTGCTGGCTATATGACTACAAGAAGAAAACAAATCATGCTTAATATAATTAGAATATTAACTATAATTAAGGTAATATAAATGTAATGAACAACCCTCAAGACAGACAAATTGATTCTTAAGTGACTTAAAATTATGTTTTAAGAATGTTGTTTACATAGCACTGAATGGAATGGGAAGCTGATAAATGGTGAGTAAGGGTTAGGAAGGAGGCAGTTATGGCTGTTTGAAGGTACTGTCCCAATACTCAATGGACAGACTGAGAAAAACCACAAGAGCTTCACTCAGATACTTAGCCTGAGATTTTAAGTCCATACCTCTCAAATACAAGTCTGAAATATTTACACTATATCCTAACTGAATTGGAAGTAAGTTACAGCTCAAAACAAGACTACATATGAACTACTAATCTGGAATAAGATGTAAACAATATGTACAAGCAGTCCAACAGGAAGAGCTTCTTACCAAAAAGTACTGCTTGCCATTCCCTTCCCACCAGGAATTTTTGGGCACGTTGTCCTCACAAAGCACCACTCCTCCTCCAACAGGTTCTTCTGGTAACCCTCCTGTTGCACCATAAGCACCCACTGTTGCACATATTCAAGATAAACCTGACAACAAGACAGAGCAAGAAATTTACATTAAATTCTCACTATCTGTAACCATACATTTGTGAACATAAATAAAAAAAATACATTTTTTACAAAAGGAAGATGCTGCCCATAATGCAAACATATAATCCAGCCAAATGTGCTGTAAAAATGCGTATGAAATATATATATACTGCAAATGAGACAAACATGGACCATACATAAATATCACTCCTAATAATGGACTATAATTCTGGAATAAAAGCTTGACCTACAATAAGCAAATAAGAATAAATCATTCAGTTACTGTATGAACAACAGCAACAGCATATGTCACAAATATAAAGAACCATTTTTATATTAATAAATTGAAGGTTTTGTACTTATATATAATCTCCACAAAAGCACCGTGCCTTAAAATTTAGATTACATTTTACCTTGTAATTTTTTAAACTGCGATACAGACTTATCCTATTCACTTTTTTGAATCAGAATATCAGTGTCTTTATACAACTATAATGTTTTTCTTGTTTTATAAGGGAATGAAATTTGGTCTTTCTTTCTAAAGGAAGAATACAGAATGAGGGTTTATGATAATAAAGTGCTGAAGGAAATATTTGGACTAAGGAGAGATGAAATAGCAATGTAATGACACCCCATAAAAAAAAGCTTCACCTAATATTATGAGGGTGATTCAATCAAGATGGATAGGATTGGGAACCATATAGCACAAATGACAGAAATGAGAAATGCACACAACATTTTGGCTGAAAAACCTCAGTGGAAGTGACTATTTTGAATACCTAAATAAAGATGGGAAGATAATATTAAGATAGACCTTAGAACATGAAAGGGGTGTGAAAATGTGAGCTAAATTCACCTAGCTCACAACAGGATCCAATGGCTGGCTTTAGCAACCGTAACAGTGAACCACTGGCTTCCATAAAAAAGGAAATTTCTTGATCAGCATCAAAACTAAACTCTTCTAGGAAGATCCTGTACCATGGGTCATATTAGTATCTATCCAATGTATTACTTTCCATTTACTTTGTAAAATTACACACACACAAGGAACCAAAACTTCTGCTACACAAGAAGAAGAAGAAGAAGAAGAAGAAGGGAAAAAACAACAACAGACTTGATGTCTTACCTTAAGGACAGCTTTCATACTCTGATCAAATTCAGACACTACTGATTCATATAATTCTAGCGTTTCTTTTTCCTTGTCCCATAGAACTGTATGGATCAAAGTCAGATACCTCTGTCGGTGTAGCACAGCAATTCGGAGTCCTTCCTTCAACTCCCTCATCAACTGCAAGAAAACATGGATATATACGATCAACACATGACAGTAATAAGATTACCTATAAAACAGACACAATGCAGAGTTACCCTGATCTCTTTCATTTGATTATACAGCCTCCATAAAGACACAATTTTATTGGTTGACTGAAAACCCTGACACAAATGAATGTCATGCTTACCTGACGGATACTCAATACTGATGGCTGATTTGGTTTCTGTTCAAGGCGCATACGAAGGAACTCATGAATCATCTCAAGTGGTATACGTGACAGAAACAAAAAAGCTGCCCGATATGAGGGCAGACCAAGAGACTGTGCTTCACAGCTCCAAAAGCCATAACGGCGTAATTCCTCTTCCTCGTCATCTTCAGAATGTTCAACAGTCTCGGCGAGAGTGATCTCCTGTTGTGATGATAAAGCATCACTCTTTGAAAAATAAATTAAAAAGTCATAATTAGAAATTAAGATTCTAATTAGTGGACCAGTCACCATTAAAACAGATTAAAGATGTTACATTGGAGAGAAAAAGGGAAGAATGGCCTTAAACTATGAAAACTTAACTGAAGTTCACCACATGGATGACCTTTACCATTCTCTTTTCCTATATACATACTTTGTATCTTTCACTTATATTTTGTTTAAGGTTCCTAGTTTTGATGGGAATGAGGATTACACAACCTTAAGAGGCATATGGAAATTCAGCAGTCTGTGCATCAGAGAACCATTAAACATGGCGTTAGAGCCCAGCCAGCAGGACCATAGTACACAGCTTTAAATCCCCTACTGTCATATGACAAAGTTTAGTACCTGTACTACAATCTTTGTGCTGGATATTACTTGTGCCAGTCTGAAGACATCTTGAGAGAGGAGTTTACAGGCAAAATTATATTAATCATGGCTTCAGTTATTGTCATATTAGTATAAAACAGTAAGATAGACATTATTCATAAAACTGGAATTTCTGTTACATTAAAACTGGCAGTAATGAAATGCCTTAATATGCTACCAAGGTTCACAATTTTCAAGCAATAGAAATTTTATTTCCTTCAACACTTCTATGCCACCTTTTTATTGTACTATGTACCTAGATCACTGCCTTTTTCCAAAGTCTGTCAGATCTGTATTACATGCACTTGCCTTTTCTGCAGTGTCATTATTATTTATGACAACGTAAGCAGATTCAGCTGGTTTTGCCAAAGTAATCATTGCCTTTCGGAGCACATAATGGTGTAGCTTTTCTAAGAAATTTATTGCTTTCCTCAAGCCTCTTGTTTTCAGAACTTCTTCCATGTATTTCCTGCATAAAAAATAACTTCTTCAATAAAATCATGTAAATCTGAAATATGAGGTTGTCACATGAGTGAAGATGTCAATACTGTTCATATGAAAATGAAGATACCAAAACAACAGTGGACAAATACACCCTTGAGTGCTAAATTAAAAATGTATGATTGTTTATTGGTTGCATAATCATAAGTTATTGTAAATCAAGTTGTCATATATTGATAAGAGGGAAAATTTAATGGATCTGACTTAATATCACAGTTTGATACTCAGGGTGCTGTTATCAAATAGAAGAACAGACATGACAAAAACTGGTAAGTGATTTTCCAAAATGTTAATTCAGAAAATACCCAAGTTCAGACTTGAAATTAACACCTTACTTATTAATGATGAGAGACAAACATAACAGCGGACATCAAATCACATGTTCACTTTTTCTCATTTTTACCGATCTAAAAAATTTGTTCCGAGTAGTAAGGGCTATATCTTCAGCTGTACAGCAATTTTATAACTTTGTTCTACCTTACCTATAAGGGTATGTTGACTCCTTGTAGGAACAAAATGTTGAGCCCATGCTTGCAATCATTGATGCACTGTAAAAATACACTTGACATTCTGTAGGTTCTAGTCCTCCATCTGATGATGAGGTGGTAGTTGTACCATGTGAGAAATTTGAATTATTTGAATCTGATGGACTACTGCTGTCCACATCAAACTGGACAGTTCTGTTGTGAAGTCGGAATGGTTTCCCTTCAACCGAACCACTTCTGCAAAACAGAAATACGTACAAACAGACCGAGGAGGAATACAAACTAGTATCAAACCATCAAACTATCACGATCACATTTATTAAAGTGCTTCCCAATGGAATTAAAGTCTGTAAATAAGTATATACCTAAAAGATAATTAATTAGTATGCAAAACAAACTGAAACATCTCTAAAATATTGGTAACTGGCTACAAAACTACATAGTGTCACAGCTCAGAAGATAACAATTTGAAATGAAAGTACAATTGCTGTTCTTCTGTGTCACCACTTACCTAGAAGTGTGACGAAAATCTTGGTAATAATTATCATCACTTATGTCTGTTCCAACACCAGATGACACATTTGGATCATCCTCATTTAAGGGTCCCACTTGAGGCCAACTATAATTCTTTGGTTGATGAAGATACATAAGCTTCCCGATGATCAGCATTTTAAGGCGGTGATGTTTTGTCATGTTGTACCATAAGCACATTGCCTGCATGAAACAAGAGACATCTTGTCAGGTATGAGAATTACATGGCAGTGGAAATGTGGACTGCAGTCTTCTCAGTTAACACGATGTGGTTTTGGATAACATACCTACAAATTCTGCAAAAAAATATTAATTCAAGTCGTCAACTGAAAAAACTGAGGTTGCAGCTAAAAACTTAAACATGATTGGAATTTGTAACAGTGTGAACTAGAATAGAAATGAACAACTAAATAGTGTTATTAGTAATGTACTGCCTTGCCAGCCTTAGCATACCGACCAAAACACTTGAAGGAAAGCAGAAGACATAAGTTCTTCCCAAAAATTCTTGTTTTCTGACAGTACAAAAACAGTAAGACATCCAATTACTAATGCAGTTTCTCCACTTCCCTGGGAATTACTGTAGTCCTTTCTTTAACATAAGGGCAGAACATTCCCTCTACCATTGTAGTATATGGGAAAGTACTGAGGAGTGTCACTCTTCACTTCTTTATTTTCATAAATACTTACCTTAACCCTCCCGACAAACAGCGAACATTTGTAAAGAGGATGCTGAGCTGCAAACGCTTTGCTCGATGGATACAGGGCTTCAGCGGCCTCCAGTCTTTGAAGTAACTTCTCCACATCCTTTAATGCTTGGTTCTGAATATCCACACAGCTATGGCAGTACATGGAGAGACAGCCGGCACACACACATTTTTTGCTGTTATTGTCTGATATACTACATGGTTCACAAAAGTCCTCTTTCCCATCACCACTAACACCGCTATCACTTGACTGAGTGGAAACTGGTGCAGGTAACTGCCTCAAGTCACCTTCCACTGTCGATACCTCTTTCCGCTCAAATCTTAAAAAATACACAGAATAAAAATTGAAAGAACATAAACATAAGAACAGAATAACATTTTTCAGCTCATAAACTTAAAACCAGCATAACCTGAATTCTGAATGTACCTGTAGCTCATAATGTCATTCAGTAAATCTGCCACGTTCTGTCTAGCCTTGCAAACATACTCATCTTGCTCGGTGGGTGTTCTGTCAGCGTGCCATGCTTGCAGTTCTAACCAGATCAGGTCCTTCAACTCATTTTGCCAAAGATGCTCTTCCCGGCTCAACTGAGAAGCAAATGAACTCAGTTAAACTTACAGTACTAGTTAGAGAATAATTTTGAAACAAGTTTAGTGCTCTAAAGAAGTACTTTTGAGGCCAACATAACACCTCTAAATTTATAGACAGACAATACACTTGAAAGCATATTGATCATTCTCTCCACAAAAATATGTAATTCAAAATAAATGACCAATTTTAATTATACTTGCAAAACTTTCTTGGAGTTGCAAGCACCGCAATTCTATATTTGTATACTAAAAGCCCATTAGACATTGGAATAAAATATAAAGCTGTTTTAAATGTATTTCAAAATATTTCACAGAGAAAAGACTACCAAAATGTGCTTACATGACGGGAATTACAAAGAAAACAAAGTCAAAGTCACTTTCAGTACTTACCATTTTGAGCCTTTTTCTACAAATTTTAAACTGTAATTACAAAGAAATACACTAAATGCAACTCCAAAACAACTCATTATCTGATATCATACCTTAAATTGACTTCAAAAGTTACCCAAAGAACCTGAAATTCTTCCAAAATGCAAACACCGAGTGAGCCTCAGTGCAGCAAAATCTTCTCTCTAAAATAAAACCAAATAATAATAATAATATTACCTAATAACATAATAATAAAACAATACACAATTTGACTCACATGTCTTCTTGGATTTTTATCATTCTGTTTATCACTACTGCCCATGCGGATGAGTTTAGAAAACATGTTGTAGAAGTCTACTCGTTCATCCGGACAGTCAGCAGGTTTATTTTTCAGCTCTGACTTCTTTTTCAATACATTGCAGGCAACAAGTTTTGATGTGAGGCTGAAGAATCGATTACATGTCTCCACCTACATAACAAAACCATCATCTTGATACCAAGTCGTTTATCCCAGCAAATGTTAAAGAAAACAGACAAATACAAATACAAATTACCACTACTACTACAAGATAAGATCACAAAATCTTCATCTGACAGAATACATAACAAGGTCTCTTATAATAAGAGAAAAATAAAAATTATACATTATAAAAATTAGAACATACTCATTCTAATGCAAATACAAACACGCTTCTCACATATTGGTATGTGAAAACAATACAAAAAATTGACTTTGGGGGAAAAATGTAACAGAATACACTAATTACTGGCTGTTCTACACACACACAGACAAAAATCAACTCATAAGAGTAACTCCTTTGGAGAAAAGAGTTACGGGTGAAATACGATTTCATACATCCTTCAAATAGGGGTACAGCAATACAATAAATTACATAATCACGACATACCAACACCCAGAATTAAGGCATCAATTTAAAATCTGGAGACGGAAACAAAATTGTCATTAACACTAAGACGTTCTGGAACAAACAGTGATCACGTCTTTTTAGATGCATTTCTACAAAATCTACAGTACTCTGATTACGTCTGTCTTATAACTGGATATCAAATTTTGTAAATTCAGCGATACGATATTTTCTACCACACACAACACGTTTCATTACATGCTACATAATTACAACATACTGACATACTAAATCTCTATCCAGGTTTGTTAGATTCTACAACCACCATAAATTTGCAGAATAACAAATCTAGAATAAAATCCAACTTTGTTAAATTTAATGTTCAGACTTATACTGAAGTTTAATCAATGCACGACTAAGTGATGTAACTAGGATTTCATTTCGGAGGATGCTGTGAAAAATCAATTAATAGGGACTAAATCACATTTCATAGATTAAAAATACAATACGAGATTTTAGGTTCTCGTAGTAGTGAAGATGTAAATTATGGTCTTACGGGTCGTAATCCTTCATGGACTCGTTGGTAGATACCTTGGAGGAACACTGTGTCTCCTTCTTCAGGGTTACAATACGCTCCTCCAAAACAACGGTATCTACCAACAGCTTCTTATAGCATTACATCCTAGAAGATGAATATCAGTATTCAAAATATAAGTATGATGTCAACATACACACTGGTTCTGCCATCATAAAATGTTCCTTTGAAACCAAATTTTGTCATGAAAAATACCTATCTGATTTATATTATACACTGTGCACATTTAAACAGTAAACACTCATTTAATGAAGCATGACTGTACACTTGTTTCTCATGCAATAGGTGACAATGACTGTCTCCTAAAATACTTAATACCTGATTTGTTTATAACATTTCAAGAAGGGAGTTGAATCCATAAATTGTACTTCTAAATAGTGTTATTACCTTTATGGCTGGTTGTGGTGGTACAGCAGGCAGACTCTCAGCTCTGTTTTCACCTCCATTTTCCATATTATGTGTAGGGTGTTCCACACCAGAAATATCCAACTTCAGATCACGTTCTGATCCTCGTAATAACTTCAGTGTCCGCTTGTTGCGTTTGTTTGATTCTGGCCGTGAAAGCTGGTCTGAAATTTTTGTAATTATATTTATGTAAGTGGAATTCAGATATTTTTATCAGTAAGGAAGAATAAACACTCTACGTACACCACCACTAAGGAGTACACATTACTGAAGACAGACAAGAGTACAAAGGTGTAATCCTACGGAGTACATTTTTTCAAACACACTCTTTGTGTTATTTCTGCCATTCTATATAATCCCTTTGATTCCCAGCATTGTCACATCAGCCATCAAGATGGAGACAGTATGCTTCTCTAAAACAATGGCATCTACTTACCAGCACACACAGTGCCAGAACCCAGATCATCATCATCACCACTGCTACCATCATGAAAAACTCAAATCTGATATTCTTTGCTGCATACCTCACTGAATGTGCTTTTATTGCATATATTTACACAAACATGATTTATGTATATATTGGAAGCTAATCACAGTACAAGCACTGCAGAGTCAGAAATGCTGCATTTCATTATTCACCACATTAAAAAAAATTAAAATAAAAATGGTAGATCTTAACGAGTTTAATAATTTGTCATGTATCAATGACTGACACAAACCAAAATTATATTCACTCAACATTCAGAGTAGACCCCTTAATACCAAATTTCATCTAAGTCTGGTTAGTAGTTTCAGGTGAAACATATAGATGGGCAGATAAAACATAACCTTCACATTATACATTAATTCTATATTCTTTGTGTAATGAATACACAAAAAAAAATATTTCACAAGAATAAATGTATCTGTATGTGCACACCCCGGTATGTGTCTGTCACGCTTCATAAATTTTGCATATACAAAATGTTGGGGAGAGGGGGAAGAAGCCCCTTCCCAGTTCCCATTTGAGCATAATACTCACCAGTTTCCTGCTGTGTGTTGTTTTCTGATCTTTCCATGAGTTCAGTAAAATACAAACTGTCCATTGTATTTCGTCGCCTTGTTTTGGCTTGGATCAACTTTGGTACACTCTTTGTGTTACTGCAGAACACAAGAAAAGTAATTAGGCGCTTTATTAATTTGACAGAAAATGGAAAATAAACAAAAAGCAAATATATGAAACAGAATAAGGCAAGTAACAGTAAGTTCTGGAAAATTTACTGGCAGCTATCACTCCCTCAAATTCTCAAACTGCCTAAACAAAAAGCCCAGACGAAATTGTAAATTAAAACAATGTAAAGCTAGTCCAAATTTTATACTTGACTGCCTGTGTAGAAGTGCAATGAGTTAGTAGATTTTTACATGAAAGGTAATAAATAATGAGGTTTTCATTATTAGTAAAACATAAAATAAGTAACTGTGTAAAAAAAGTTAAATGTAAAGGCTTCAAATTCCGAATTCGAAAACCGGTTTTCAAACACATCATTGACTCATATCGCAGGACCGAGTTTTGCACTTTAGCTGGGCGAATAAAACATCGTCCAAGATATAAGGAAAGAAATTTCTACAAAGAAACATTTTAGAACCTTACCATAATTCCTCTTTTTCTCGCTGTCTCCTTTCTCTCTGTCGACGAGATATGCGTGTTCGCGGTGGGGTGGATCCATAATCACCGAATTCTTTCAATATATCATCACTGGGGTATTCGCCATCAAAACTTCCTTCAATGCTGTCAAAGCAGTGGGGCGACAAATGATTTCCGTTGGCATGATCAACATTCTTGTTCACCCTAAAATAAATTCTTGATTTGTGAAAAAAGAAATTCAATTCGAAACATTCTTTTCACATACCCCATACAATGCTGAAAACTGAATTGATAAAACCAAGTGCAGTGAAACTTCCAACATCAGTAATAAAGCAATGAACTTGTTTATATAAAGGAATATACAGCGTAAGAGCTGACATAACTTGTCAGTATTAAAGAGTAACTCGTCTTACCCTTCATCCTCAGAACTTTCTGGGCTAAAATTTATTTTAATCCCCACTCTCTTCTTCCAGTCATCATCTGCCATATGTATTTCTTTGGCCTATTTTGCTACCAGTAATCAGTACTAAAAATGTTTAATTAAGGTACACACTAGTCGGCGTCAATCACTTCAGTCGGTATATCCTAAACATTGCCGAAAGAACACTTCCAACAGTCCTACCAACATAACTCATTTCCAGGTTGAAAAGTTTCTAGCTGTCGTGTATAGTTTACATGTTTCAGGCTGATTTAAATACCAAATAAATACACATACAGATCGCAGTTTTTTGTAAGAAGTAGATTGCACTAACCCGCTTCAACACAGTAACATTTGTATTCCGTCTTTGGTTGACAATTGCTACTGATTACAGTCCGTTTGTATAAAACCAAAAGGTTCATTAAGGTCTTCACACACGACCCAAATAAGTAACCCCGTGAAAGACCTGCCCTGCACAAATATTTTGACTTCACCTCAGAACCTTCAGACTACGTTTCTCCAAAGATCTGCTTTTTATCCATTTACTTACGGATGTCTCATGAGACTTTCCATAATAAAGTAGTTTCAAATACAAGCAATTTTGTGCAGTTACATTGGATCTTCATAGTTTTGAATTATTTTAGTTAGGCGAACATGAATTTCGTAACCTCACATTTCCGCTATGCCCAATAGAAACTAGCAAACAGCATTGATGAATGAAAATACCAACACCAACCAACCTTAATTCACAGCATCCCATAAATCTTGTTACGAAAATCTATCCAGCAGGGACCTTAAACAAACAAACACACAAAAACAGTTCCAGAACTACTGCTGCTTCAGGTAGCAAACTTATCATCCCTTCCCTTCCACGAAATCACGTTATCTTTAAAGCGTGATTATACTTAACTTGAAGATCAGCACCTGACATTAGTTTCCCTAAAGATTTCCAAAGCACTCTCCTGTTAAGAAAATGCAGTACATACAATCATACTCTGGCATGGAAAATAATCAATCTTCTAATGCAGTATTGGAGTCTGCCTCTTCCAAACAATTGAACGAATATGAACTTCACAATTAAAAAATTACTAGTCTGTGTATCAAAATTAAAACCATTACTTTTACAATTTTTCACTCATTCTTCACCTCAAATACCCACAACTGTCCCATAACACACTTCTATAGAACAGCACCAAGGCCAGTTATTTTGGGCAAGTAGATTACAGTAACAAAGGCCACAACCCTGAAAACTGTCATGGGTTAGAGTCCCAAAGAAAATGGTTTCAGTCACTCAGAAACTAATAACAGAACAGTGCAAGGAAAAAAACTGAGCTAGAATACAGGGACCAAAGTCACAGACCCAAAGCTGTTACAAGCAACAGTAAATCAAAATTATGGGCACACGCTATATGCCTGGACCTTAAACAGCCTTAAGGCACAGAACATGAAAGAAAATGATAATTTAAAAGTATGGCACCGTAATGAATCATGTTTCGCATACACAAACATTAAAATTATGTTGCCATGCTATTATCACAAGATGGTCAATCCAAGTCTGTTACCAAATAGTTGTGTTGAGAAAATAAGATGCATTTCTTTCTTGGCAAGGATATTTCTTACATTCTTGCATGAACTTTCACCAGTATTCGGTAAAGAGGCAGTCAATACAGTTAGTACCCAAAGAAAGCCAACTAGAATGAAGTACTGGCATATGTTCCATATTTTTAACGTGCTACTCATCCACAGAAACATGTAGTTGCAACCATTTTATAAAAGTAACTAAGGATATGTCTGTGGAAATAATGAGCAGGACTACACTAAGATAACTGAAGGGTCAACAGACGTGCTGATCTTAAGGAAAGGTTGCAGTCTTTGTGCTAAGGGCTGTGATTTAGCATGGCATGATCCTATATAAAATTTAACCTGCAAAACCAATTCAGCTGCTGATGGACAGAGAGAGAAAAAAAAACAAATTGAAATGATTTTATTACTTGTTTTGAATATCCCTACGGCTATACAGAAAGTACTTAAAAAACTAATATCTTCTGTCTCATTTTTTTTGCACTTTCAATCCAAATCTGCTGCTTTACAGAATATCCAAATCTGAGTACTCCCTATGTCTCTTCAAAATAGTACAAATGGCCTGTTAAGGAATATCAACTTACTTTAAATCTTACAAGCTGGGATTCAATTATTTTTGTAGGACTACATATACATACTATATATCCCATACCAGAAAAAAAATATCAGAAGTTTTCTTATTATACTTATTAAGAAGTAAACCAAAATTTCCAATAACTATTTTTAATATTATTTAGTACTTAATTAACTGTTCAAGCTGATATAAAAAATTAGCTTCATGTTAACAATATTTTTCTTCTAACAGGAACAAGAGAAGTACAAGTGCTTGATGTAATCATTTTTCCAGTATAGGAAAAGTGTCTTACAAGCTTCAACAAAGCTTCAATCTCCATTCACCAACTTTCCATTACTCTTCTTCAAAAGGCAACTTGGTTAATAATTGAATATTTTAAAGACATTTCTCTACCAGTGGCTTACGCATTGAATTATCAACTACTGCAGTCAACAAATGAGAGCCTACTATTCCACTGTTAATGTCAAAGAATGGAAATTGGAGAGGAACACAGGACTTGCGTTTGCGCACCAACAATTGTAGAACTATATACAACACAAATCTTAAAGCACCAATCAGTACAATATTAGTAACATGACTTAAGTGACAGTGAAGAGATTAAGGTTTGGAAGAATTCTGTAAAATGGCACTGCACATAAGATCGACCATAGATTTTCAGCCATCCAAACAAAAAATGAAAGTATTCAATGTGACAGGTGTAAAGCAGACATCAGTTTACATAAAAATTTAGGTTACACATACAAAGTTTAGAAACTAGCAGTCAAGTAGAAATTCAAAGCTGTATTGCTGTAACAAGAGACAAGGCATATAGCACATATAAAACTAGTGCTATTGTCAGTGGGTTAACACGTGGTCACCAAATACAGCTTTGAGCTTCATAAAAATTCTAAGACTGACCTTTGAACCTGGAAAATAAAGAAATGGAATGCTACAACAGAGAAGACAAAACAATACCTTATATTTAGCATATGAAAATGAGTATGTTTAAATGAATTACTACTACACAACTGCAGTCCAAGAAAACTTCCTAATGGAATCAAAATTATATATATTTTTAAGTGAATAAACCTCTCCCTTTCTGAGCTCCATATAAATTATTACTTCTCTTTTAACTGGCAAAAGACTTGACTTACTGAAGTTATTTGGCATGAACAAATACACTCTAAAAATGAATGCACGAGGGGGCCTAATCCCAGATTTTATGCAACTGAACGTAAATTTATTTAGTTTCTATGTGTGTTCAAATAACATGCCAAGGCTCGTTAAGTGAATTTCAAGTGTAAGTATTCAACAGAAGATTGCAATTAATATTAAAAGTTGTAAAGCTTGGCATCAGACTTGACTGTTACTAGAGACAGCAGTTGATTATAAAAATTATTGCATTGAAAAATAATTTACAAACATCTGAAATAATCAGACAACCTGCATTTTCATTAACAATACTATCAGTATACCTTTAAAAAGTCTTTTTCATAATATTAATTCCTGCTTCAATCATCCTGTGTGTGTGTGTGGGGGGGAGGGGCTCGGGGTGAGGGAAGGGCAAACATACCAAGGCAACAATTTTTAATATAAGATATGTCCATTTCTCCCAAATATTCGCTGAAAAGTGCATGATACACCATGGCCACTTTCCAGGTTAAATGATATCTTAGGCCGGATGATTGCTGAATAGTAAGTTATCAAGTCAACATCATTTGTTGCAGAAAACGAAAATGATTCTCCATCAGAAGTTTCAAATGCATGGTAACTGTTGCACCAATAACAAGAAACACAAGAGTTGCCAGCATAACAGTAATCCTAATCCCATGTGGTTCCCAGTTTTGTGAAATAAATATTGCCATCAACACTGCCCACAAAAAATATAGCAAAGTATTTACATTTCTCTTTTTCATGATGACAATTAGGAAGCCCAGACAAAAAGAGCACACTATCACCCTTACTACGAAATTTCTTGCTTTTCAACAATTACCATACATGTGAATCATTTCCTTACTAAATTAATTTTCAGCAACATCAATCTCACTGATAAGTTCAATTTTAATGATCTGTTACATCAGAAATAATCACGAAGGTAACACATCAATAAAATTTGGATGTGTGTGTGTGTTGCAGTTCCAATCAGTGCCTGTAGCTTGGCTCTGCTGACTCTGATGCAGCTATCAATAAACCATGCCCTTCCAACTGGTT
>NW_019060478.1:155380-168040 GCF_000696155.1 Zootermopsis nevadensis | reverse complement strand
AGAAAGACTTTTGTTTGCCGCCCCAAAGTTCTTATATCAACTGAGGTTTTACCTTGAGCTGGTCATGAAGACGTTCATTGCGTTCAGCTAATGTTCGTCTCTCCTCTATGGGGTCAATAATATTGTCATCCGTTGCTAAGTCCCGGCTTACATCCCCATTTAACACCTCATCATCTTCATCCTGTTCATTTTCTTGGACATGGTGATGTTGCGGTGTTGTAGTGGCCGCAAGAAGTGCCTGCTTCACCTCGTCTTGCTTCCGTCTTGCCTCTTCAACTTCTTCCTATTGTAACAAAACCACAACTTAAAACTTGAAAAAATTGCAACTTTCAGGAGCAAATTGCATACATAATTGATAAAGCAATGTTAATTGATAAGGTACTCATCACTCTTATGCTTTATTATGTTAACGCATTATACCTGAAGACGTCTCGTCTCCTCATCCTTCTGCTCCACTTCAGTCTGGATCCTCACCACCTCATCTTGTTTAGCTCTGATTTCTTCCTCCAGCTTGGCTCGCTCAACAGCTTCCATGTTCTTACTCTCCTCCAGGCGCTCCATCATGGACTGCAATAATTATAAACTTCTGCAACTCTATTCAATTATGATTCATGTGAAAAGTATCAGAAGACAAAAGTACCTAACATCTTTGCCCATGCTGAAGCATCTCAATAATGAAGTTTTCAGCAAGACAGCTCCCATAATCACCGTCTAGGCCAAACTTTACATTAACTCCTCCTTCCTTTCCGTAATCATCCAGTGATGTTTACCCACTCAGGTGGGTTACCATATAGCAAAGCCTTCTCTATCCTTCCACAAGCACTATTTGTACCCATGCCTGCTCGTTCCCTATTGTCTTTTCATCTTGCTCATATAAAAAAAATAACTACCATCACTGAAACAACTGCCTTCTAGCTTCATTCCGAGTCATCACACTGTTAACGTTAAGTTGGAACTGCAAGACCTCTCCTCACTGGGTAAGACGTTAACTACTATGTACTTGCAAACTTACAAGTCAACAACTGGCATGATTTGTTTACAGTTCAATGACACTGTACAGTGTTGGTTTTAAACTCAATTTCCATTTGATGTTGGAATGTAAAAGGTTAAAGACCCAAAGGCTGTTGTTATTTGATCCTGTCCATTATATATTAACCACACTAAAGATTACAAAATCTGTTTTCATGTTTGTCCACAATACTAATTACATGCACAAACAATAAATTAAAATTTATTATTCCAAACAACCCTTGAAAAGGATGATTTATGGTGGAGTCACTGACTACACCATGATTCTTAATTTAAGAAATGGAAGCTGAATGGCTTTAGTCCATTTGTTCCAGTCTTTCATGTTATGTACCTGCAATTCATTCTGTCGAGCCTCCAGCTCTTCCTTGGCTGCTTGCAACAGTTTGAGCTGCTCCTCAAGACGCCTGATCATGTCTTGAGCGTCAGCAAGATCCTGTTGTCTCTTCTCCATTTCCTCTTGCATGGTGCGAAGCCGTTCCTCATATTCCTGTTGCTTCTTCTCTGCACGTTCTCTTGCTGCAATCTCAAGCTGCAGTTTTTCCCTGCAAGAGTAAAATAACTACTTCTAGATCTCTGATGTCAATCACTTAAATTCTGCATATATACACTTCACATGATGCCAGAAGATGGGAATGAACAACCCAATAGCTTACAACAGTAGTATGTTCATGTTTTGGTTAGTCCATATTATATTTTTCAAGATGTATGAGATAAATCTGGGTAAGGGTCTGTGGTATGCAGTTAAGAAACAGTGGTTTAGAGAATGTAAGGACCTCACATGAAGTCTGTTGGGATAATACAGGATTCTATTGTGAAATAACAAGACCTAAAGTACAAATGAACACACACATGTAGCAAGAACAAAGAATTGATCCGCAATCTTTCCAAAACAATAAACAACTGCTCATCTAATAATATAGGGCTTTATACTTCCATTCATTTGCATGTATTTTCCTGACCTCTGTTGTTGCTTTGCAGTCTTCTCTTCACGTGCCTGGGCCTTCATTTGCTGGACATCAATGGTGTCTGGTTTGCGGCGACGCATGTACAGTTCATGATTACCCATGCACAGAGCTAAAATACGTTTGTTGATGCGTACACGTGGTGCAAAGAATACAAAATCTGGCGCTTTCTTATCAATGGGCTTAATGATGAATTTCCGGTCATTAAAGGAGATGTTCCGTATTTCTGACCAAGGGAAACCAATCTTCGGTGTCAATCTGTTAATGAAACAAAACATTTAATTACTAACCTGGGTAGTTGCAGTGTAGTCAAGGTCGTTATACTACTTTTACAACATGCTGATTAAATTTTCCAAGGTCCCACACAAAGTCTTACTGGCAATATAATTACTTACATTACAATGTTTACCAGTCATTATAGTTTCTCATGTGAAGTGATTACAACTTCAGTTTCCTTCATATTACCTGTTCTTTTGGCTTTTTCTTAGCTTGAACAAGTTCCGAAACACAGTAAATAAAACACATTATATTGCAGACAATGAACAAATCTTTCAAACACATTTTACCATTTACTTGGCATTCACACAAAAAATTTAGGCCTGGTCTCTCATGTTATGGTGTAGATTAAACATTTTTCTGCACTTCTCCCCATCATCAAGTGCAAAAAAAAATTAAAAGTATTTTTGGCTCAATATATACAAATATGCCAAAATATGACCAACTTTTGAATATACTTCCCTGTTTTATGGTATGCTGCAACAATCTGCTGAGTGTCACCTGTGTAAGACAAACCTGACAAAATGGTAGAGAGGTGTAGTGTCAGCCATGTTCTACAAACTGTCTCATCACAGCAGCAAGATAACTGTTTTACTGACTAGCGTATTATGTATTAAAATTAAAAACTGTAACCGTTGCTACTTTATAAGCCCTGATGATGAAGCCTTAAACTCTAATTTTATCCTGCCCACAAATTCATTATGAGTTTCAAGTGTCAATTAACATTATGCTCCACAAATAAAGTGGTCTCAACCCAAGACATAAACACCCAACATTTAGAAAGTTCTACAGAGTTACAAGATGCTTCTTACTTATCTTCCTTTTCATAAATATTAAGTCCTAGAGCATCCACACCAAGCCACAGTTCAGTTCCTTTCTTGTTGCGAATCTCGAAGTAATTCACACCATACATCTCCAGATCTTGTGCAATTCTCAAGTATTCCATCATGGAATCTTCCCTGGAAAACAACAACACAAAGATTTCACAGTCCTCAGTAGTGGCTATTTCAAAGACTAGAAGTTAATGTACTCCATATACCTGAATCACAAAGTATGCTCAATTTAACATATTCACTGCCCAATGTATGAGCTGTAAATTCTGTGTAAATCATTATGCCCATGGATGACATATACAAACTATACATTACAAATTTACATGCAGTTTTCCTTCAGTCAAAATTAAATAAATTCAGAATACCAACTTCCTTTGTTGTGATGCCACTTGAATAAAAACACTGTGTACCGTATTTTAATGAGCATGTATTGGCAATTAAAATGTAACCCTTCATTCCCTTTTCACATGCTGAATGTGGCCTCACCCAGAGAGAGGTTGCTAGTGACATAACACCAATGTTGACAATCACATCAAATTCATTAGAAATCATCACAAACCTCAGCATTCCCTTATGTTCATTCCACCAGGTGGTGATACTTTGTTCCCACTCATCTCGGGACATCTTGTGTTGGTCCATGACTCTGGAAAAGAAAGAAACAAAAAGGTAAGAATTAGCAACGTTATTAATTTACGAACTTCTGACACACACAAACTGGCAAAATGAAGAATGCTTCGCACATTATTACGAAGGATGTTTAATGACATGAGTAGCATGACTTTATATTCAGAACAATAACCAATAAACTATATACGGCAAGTCATGCGACAATAGCCACTGAAATCCCAGCTATATGAACGTCTACTTTAAAAGACTCACCTCTGAGGCAGTAAGCGATCATTTGCAAGGAATCCAGAACTATGGAGAGACTTCATGTAATCTCCATGACGAGCCTGAACAGCATATGATGCCAAAAGAACAGATGTCTCAGGTGGGCAATATATCTCATCAGACAAAATGGAGTTCTTCACCTGAATGCAAAATTGGTTAAATCAGTCTTGTGATAAATTCAGTTCACCCTGATGCCAACTGAAATTTATGGTGATCAGGACGACTGTGCAATATCAAGAGGACTGACCCCTGTAATGACCTCATGAGAAGACAATGAGAATGGAATGGGAAGGGAAGGAAAATGATAAAATCATTACAGTTATTAACTCAATATGAATTAACTCTTCTGACCTTTACTTACAAAATTATTAAATCATGCTGCTCCTTTTTTTTTTTTTTCAGACAATTAAAGTCACTAAACTTCCCCTTGTTAGAAATAACAGACATTGCTGTAATCAACAGAAAAAAAAGTTTTCAACCATCATCTTCCCACAATGCTCCTTTTAAAAATGAGAATATAAACATGCCAAACAGGCAAATACCCTATCTTAAGTACAGAAAATATTTTTTATATTACCCTTTAACAAATCAAATCATGCATTATTCTGTAGCTAGTCATTATACTGACTGAGCAACTGTACATACAATCATTTTATATTTCAGCTGATTTTGAACACAAATCATTTCTGTAAATTTTCCTAAACTTCTATTTTATTTATGGTTTACTTACCAATGCTTTCAATAGCTCAGATTACCTAGCATCAAATTGCAGGACAATTACTGAATTAGAAAGAGTCTGATGCCTAATTTTAGCTACTAGACTAGGATATCTGAAGGGACTGAGGAAGACCACAACCCACCCAGGATAGCTGGGCTCCAGCCCCAGATTTTAACCTGGAAGTCCCAAATTTGAAGCACGAGCGTTAGTCACTTCACCATGATGTTCAATCCCGAACTTCAACAAACCAGCAATGAAGTGGGTGCAACTGATACTAAAATTTATTTTGAAGAAACAGCGTGAGGGCATGAGGTGGACTCAGCTGCCTTAGGATAGGTCCAGTGGCAGATGCTTGTAGACACAGGCTGCATGATATCTTATGGGCTAGCAATGTTCCACCCTGCACACATGCAGATCTGCAACAGTCAATTTCTAGAGGATGACGATAACTGACTTAGCCCCTCACATATCATACACCACAGGATGCAGACCACTACCTGGGAAGTTCCATAATCATTATTTCCTACCCCTACTTCCTTTCTAACTTACAGCTGAAATACTTTTGCATCACAACATGACAATTCATGATGAAACACAAGTGGACAAGCCAAGCACATTACCTGCAAATAGAAAAGACGGAGCGTGATATCCTGAATCAGCTCCTCGGCAACATCTTCTGGGTAGAATTTGGCGCGGAACTTGAACTGAAGGGGGTTTTCCTTCTTTACATCCTGGCTCATCACCTGAAGAATGCAACATTTAGAAAATAATGTACGCAAGTTGTAACCACAACAAAGACATTTAACAATTAAGCTTTAGTACTATTATTACTACTCATCATTATGAATTATAACCGACCTTATGGTTTAACCCTTTCTACTCCTGTTTTTTTATATACTACATATAACTTGAATTATACACCAACAACTTTGGGGGTACAAAGTTGAAGAGAAATTATATCTAGGGGTACACAAACATAAAAGGTTGAATACCACTGGTCTAAAGGATGGAGGTAGAGAGGCCGATTACATTCACACAGTTTTCTTTTCATCTTCTGTGGCAGCAGTACAGCAAAGTTAACTTCCATCAATGGCAAAAACAGAATACAACACAGCACAGTTGTAACATTATTAAAATAATTAAAATGGAAGAATAAGTATTGATAACCTTTAAAAGTGGAGTAAAGTGAGTGAACATACAGTCGCAAATTACGAAGCAATCTGCTGAGAAATGGTTTACAATTATAATAGTGTATGGAACATGAGTGATCTAATATATGCTCTTGAGGCAGATGAAGCAGAAATGAACCTTATTAAACCTTCAAAATATGGTTAATAAGTATCGTGCATTTGCTGGTGAGCTCTGCCTCCCAAAAATAAAAATCACACCCGCTTAGATTCACCTGCTGTAACTAATTACAAATGATGCGTTAAGTACCCACTGAAACTAAGAAACCACAACTACAGAGCCAATGGACATGCCATTCACTTGACAATGTTTAGAAGCACAAGAAACCTTAATTCTTATGTCAAATTGTAAAAATTCCTTCATGCCCACATGCACTTATTTTCACCAGTGTAACAGGAACGTAAAACTGACTGAAGGAAATACAAGGAAGTGACTCAAATAATTAAGAAACAAACATCAATTATGTCCACACGCACAATATTACGTAATGACATATTTAAAAACTTTAGTACAATAACGGTGACAGAACTGAGAACTTATTAAAACTACCATAAATGACGGTACAGCAGACAAAAATACTCAACCAATCTCTGAATACTAAAACACAAAATGTTATTTACAAGACCTGATGATTACAAAACTGGACTGGTTTTGACAAAACATCAACATTACAGCATTTCTGCCATATCTGGAAATCACTTTCCAAATCTCCTTCCAGCCATTCCACTGCAATGAATATCTTCCAGTTATTTAAAAAGAGACCATTTCAAGGAGTTTTGTGAAGATAAGAAGGCATCTGAGATTGAATTTGCTAAGTATGATGTTTAATACAACACTTCTCAATTTTCTCGGCAAAAATCACTTTACCGAAAGTGCTGTGTGAGGTCACGATGCAAAATCCATTTGTCCGACCAAACACTTTCTATCAACTGCACTACCTTAAACATACTAAATGGTGATGGTAGAATAATCTGTTCAAAGGAAACAAACTCATACACAGGATATTCCTTTTATATAAAGAAGCAAATGAGAATGGTTTTAACTTCAAATTTTGACATTTGCAGTTTCCCAGTCTTAGAAGCTAGTGTGTTTCGAGTGAAGGCTTTTGGTGTTTCTCTTCGTACCATATTGGAAAAGTCAAGTCTCATGACAAGTCACTAATTTTTAAAACATCAGGACCTTCCCAATGACTGGCACAAAACTGACGAATTGTGCTGTCACACAATCCAACACAGTAAACAATAGTCTTGCTGACTGCTGCACACAAACTCAGACCAGTTACATAATTGCCAGATCTCATTACTGGACCATAAAGCAGCCCAATATAATGGCCAAAACAGCTGTGTACTTCAGCATATACTGTCACTCACCCATATTTTGGTAAGACTTGTCTTCCACAAGAGCGAACAGAATTGCAAGCATCAAAAGAGAAAAAAAATTAATGCAGAATAATACATAAACCACATCAATCACATTCCAAATAAGAAAAGATTATGTGGCCATAAGCAAAAACACTAAAATCACCTTGCATAAGTAGAGAACATATTCACACGCAAGTCACATAACAGCTAAAAAATTGATCCTGAATCCAATGTTAACTAAATTCCATCCTAGGCCTACCAGTCATTTCAAATTAAATCGCGATGGCAGACATCCTGCACATATCAACCTGCGTCAATGCGTAAAGAGCCACACTTTAGTGTTGCTATTTCCAGCCAACATACAAAATGTGCATCAATCATTATTAATCTGTATTTAAAAATGTAGCAAGTACTTACAACACAAGACATAAAATGACAGAAAAATGTTTTCTTTTTTAACTCTTAATTATAATTAAAAAAGAGCCTGGATAACCAAGCAAGACAAAATGCTAATCACAAAAGCAACTTCAAGAATATTGTAATACATGCAGATGTTCCACTGCAATTCTTTAATCACCGAGGCCTTAAAATAAATGGTCTATGTAACGACGTATGCATGATCGGAGGTTGAGTTACAATTTTGGTGAAATTTGGTGTGGAGGTTCTACAATAAATACTGTCAGCTGAATAGAATGTTGGCTAAAGATTGTGTCCAATGGCTTTGGCTTCTACTATCTGAAGATGAGAGCAGCTGTCCTCAAAAACATAGATCTGTATTGAATTTCAAGTCAGCAATAATTTAAGTACTGACTGGGGGTGGGGGGAAGAAAATTTAATAATTTTCACAGAGGAAAACTTGTCTGGTGGTCCAGAACAACAAGTTCATCTGAGGCGATAGATACAATTTGCAGACGAGTGAATACTTTCCAATACAGAATTTTTGTATGCCAATTACACTGGTGCCAAATCTGCTTGAAGTCAACTATAAACAGACAATATAAGTAGGGAGTTTCTGGGTAACCACTTACCACACATTTGTATTTCCAGATATTTGCAGCGTATATGCATCTAAAAACTGGGGACAAATTATACGAAATTATAAATTATTAACCAAGAAAAATCACAAAATAAAAAAATTGTCCCAGATTCTAAACATGCTACCTCTCAGTGGGATTTTGGGTTCTCGTGGCAGTGAGTACAAATAGGACTGTCTTCCAGGTTGTAGCTCCGTGTAGTTTGGTAGACTTTTCAGAGGTCACTGCTGCCTCCATCGTAACAGCCTGGCTACGGCGGCAGCAAGGACTTTTGAAACGTTGGTGAACCTGCTAAACTACATGGCCTGACAACCCAGAAGACAGCCATCACTGCAAAATTCTGCCGGCAATGGCCTTCAAGTATTCATGAGCCTATCTACGAGTCTCCCGCTACTGACGTAAAGCGAAAAACGCAGGCTCTTAAAGCATTGCGAAAACCTGTCTTGATCATATTTCTTTTACCATGTATCTCGCAAAACATGACTTGCGGCCACTGTTTGCATCCTTGATGACGTTGGATCCTCAAAGGCGGCTCATGTGAGAGTTGGACAGACGAGAACAAGGGGTTTACATAATCTGCAAATACTGAGCTGCACCGTATTTGTAATGCAAAAATATTGGACCTGGGCTCTCCATATGAATCCTTCACTGTCCTTGACATCAAGTACACCTGCCGGCTTCCAGAATCCAACAAGTTTTCATTCACAGCAAGTAAAATAAAAAACAAAATAAAGCAGGTTTGACAACGTGACCTATTTCATTCTTAGTGTACAAATGCGCCCATGTAACAACACTTACGTTTTACTCTGGTTAGACAGCTGGAAGAATTAAAATAATCTCGGAAAATCAGACGAGTCAGGTTGTCGCAAAAAATGTTCTATTACACATCTGAAACCGCCTATCCAATCACATGTTCTTGTTTGTGGGCTGTGTTGAAATATTACGTTAACACTGCCGCGAGATGCAAGCCCGTTCGGCTGTGAAATGTCATCAGACATCGAAATACAGTGCGTTCACTTATTAAGTTGAACGCAACCGTCACTTCCAGGTTGCCTGTGGAAATTGTACGACTCACCGACAAAATTTTTAATGGCTGGACTTCAGAAATCGAAACCCTTACAGAGGAGTGACTTATTACCGCACACAATACATATTATACAAAACCAGCACGCACGTCACAAAATAATTTTAGTATTCCCCAAAGACAACAGCGTCTGATTATGAAATTCAACTTGAGCTGGTATCTGGATTTGCTGTTATTCTAGATAGTTTTGGTTCATGTATGACAATAAATACTGCCCTATAATACCGAAACGCGCCTGGTTTTACGAATGTTAAAACGGGTATTACATCGTTTTTACATGTGTTAGGGAACTCGTCGACAAGATCAGAAAACCTCACTTCAGTTTAAAAAAAAAGCGTGCTGTGAACTTCATCTGTTTAACAAACTTCGCCGAAACGTGCAACAGCAAATAAAATGTTAAACAAGAGAACACGATGTCTGCTTCAACACGTAACCATGACGAAATTAACCAGTCTAAGCCAGACTAAAACGTGTTCAAGTGCTTCATACGTGCACTAAGTATCTCCAATTCCTTCGGAATTTCAACTAAGCAACAGGGCAATGACAAAATGCAGCTACAGAAATTAGACATACAGGCTTATTTTATTATCCAAAAGAGCAATTTAAAACTGAAGATTTGGTTATTCGCTGCTTTGGTGTGCAGCTGATTCGGTGCTATAATGATGAAGGCAGCAAGAACCTCTGAAACGTTGGTAAATCCAGACTTTTCGGAGCTACAACCCAGACGACAGCCATCTTAGTACTCACCGCCGTGAGAACCTCAAATCCTACCTACAACTGGAATGTTCCGTCATTAGAAGCACAAGCTTTCACGCTGCTCCTACATCCTTCTTAAGTTAAAGTACAAGGAAGCAAATCTTTAGTCTTTCATTTTAACTGCTACTTCACACAGGCTGTGAAATTAAATGTCTGTATCGACAGAGCCAAGCAAAAATATAAAATGTCTGAAAGACATGTATGAAGTCTACAGCGGAGATGTGCTAGCATATTAATAGATGCAAAACTTGTTTCGACCGAAGGTCATTCATTCAGGGTCTAATTACTACTACACAAGCCGAAGACTATCAAGCTTGAATACCAGAGTTCATGTATGATTTGATGACAGACTCGAACAAAACCGTTCGAACCTGCCAATATCAAAGACACAACCCTGAGTTACCAACAAGTCAGAAGCTAAAGATTTCCAAACTTCCATAAAGTCTGTCTGTTAACTTCATCTTTCCTCCATCTGAATTACAACTCCTCGAAGGGATTATAACTGTAGTCAAACGTCTAAAACAATATGTACGTTGATATTACTGCATCTTGTTCATGGATCCCAGTAAGTGCACGTGTAAGAACAATTCAAATGTTACCAACAGAACTAGCATCTTTATAAATGTATAAAACAGGTTTTTTTTTGACAAATCAAAATGTATGAAAGTTAATACAAAACGTAAAGGTTAATGCTGTTTTTCATTTCAGATAATGCTTTCACCTCTGACAACTGGCAAACTGTTTCATTCGTCTAGAAGTATCAACGTATTTTCCTAAAGTTATCAACTAGACCAGTGGTATTCAACCTGGGGTAAGCAAAGACATCTTAGGGGGTACGTGAAATTTAAAAAAAATATATTATTTTATGATAAACACTGAATAATCAGTAATGTAATTTATTTAATTTATTTTATATGTAGATTATATACTATGTATAACTTGAATTATACACTTACAAATTTGGAGGTTACAAAGTTGAAGAGAAATTTTATCTGGGGGGTACGCGAACGAAAAAGGTTGAATACCACTGAACTAGACCACTACATTTAAAATATTTAATGATAAAGTATTATTTTTAAACATCATGCAAACATCTGGAAATACAATGAAGTTTATTATAATCAACCAATTAAAATTTCTTTACATCGTCTTGATAACTGTTCTGACATTCATCAACGCAAAACAGCCAAGCAGGATTTACTAAAGGGGCAGGATCCGGGAGGGGGGGGGCCTTTTGGCAAAAGCGTCATTCCATGTGTTGATATTTTTATGTTTTATGAGGCACAGTTTCCCGCCACTAGACCGGATGCGCTTGCCAAAGATGTTTGCTTCAGCGTCGATCACTGTCACTGCTTCCAGGGCAACTGAGAGGAAAAAGTGAACATCTCATACAATGTCTCAATCTTAGGAGAAACCTAATCGGATATCAGTTCTCCGTAAGAAACAAGGAAATACGTAAACATTGCGTCATTTTAAATTCTTGGTAGTGGGGAGGGGGAGTGACCACCTGCGAAAAGGTTACTGCTAACAATAACCAACGCTAACCGAAATGATCGTTCTGAAACACGATCTCTCATCTGCAATCTCGCAAACAAGAGCATCCGAGGTGTCGGATCGTGTCACACAGGCATTCCGTCGCGTACACAAGTTCGTATTCAAAATGTGGGGGAGAGAACGACACTTTGCAATCTTAAATGATCTACCGGTACTATTTTTAACAAGGCTGTCAGCTAGCTGTGTTTATCCGGTTCTTAACTCAATACGTCCTAGTTTATATCCCATTACCGATATTTTGCAGCTTGTAATTCATATAAACACACACGCCAACAGCTGTTTTCCAGCAAACCTTAAAAGGGAGAAATTATTAACGGAGGACCTGTCAAATTTCACTGGTTTTTATACTGCGTGACAACTTCTTAAAAGAGGTATCAACCAATACGTTACGTCCATGTTTACCCGTCAATTACTACCGAAATATTTTCTCTATCCCACTGCTTTAGCTTATTTGGCTCCGTTACCTCATCTGAAAGACTTCGTATGAAACAACTCCATTCTTCTTCTGCTACTTTTTGAACTAGCATTAATTAGGCTTATTAAACCTGTATCACACGTGCGTCCTACTGTTCTAAATCAGGGGATTAAAAAAAATGCAAACACATAAATTTCAATCAACGACGGGTTATAATAGCGTTCCCGTCTCCGTCAACACAGTACGCAATGACTTGGTTCTGAGGATTGATTAAAATGCAACCTGCAAGTTTCCCATAACCGAAGTTACAGGATGCATGTCTTAATCCTGTGGTTCCCAGACTTTCGAAAGTTGTCAAGAAAAACTTAAGTCGACATCTATAAAGTACTGTTGCTATTAATTATATACAATTTAACGTGACAAATGACAGGATAAGTAACTAACAGAGAATTGGGAAGGGCATGGAAGGAAGCGGACATGTGGCAACAGCATGTCTGGCGGGGTTGTGGACTACAAGGGGAATAAAATCCCTGTCAGGAGATCCGGCCTCCGGACAGAT
>NW_019060478.1:122960-155355 GCF_000696155.1 Zootermopsis nevadensis | reverse complement strand
ACCATTCTGTTGGTTTTCACTGATCGAACAAAGTTCCTATTAACGCATAACATGTGCATGACAACACGCATTTAACTACTTTTATCATAAGAGATGGATGTGCGGACTCTTAATTTACTTGCGTGAAACAGCGCTTACCGCACACCCACACCTAACTCTATTAGGAGATCTGACGGAATGGCATGACGTTAACTCTGACGGAACAAGACACTTCCATCGTCTTCACAAAGCGACTGCTCACCAGCTGTGAAGTAACACCCGCCAATTTGCTATTACATGCAAGAGTGATGTACTCGTATATGTCTGTACTCGGCAATATAACAACGAGAACTGGGACACCATTTTAATTCAAAAACGAGTTCTGTGCATCAGGCACCACTCAAAAACAAACACACATAAAGAGTCAGAACGTTTCTTTTTAGATTTGACACAGCGAGAAGCTTCACAAATTATATTTCTTGTATCAAGTTCACACTTTACCTTCCCGTCTCTTAAACGAGAACTTAATATATTCAACTGCAAGTTGTCGTATTACACTTGAGGGCTTTGAGAAAATAACTGGAAAGATTATTTGTGAGGAATTGTGCCAGTAGGTTGGAGAGATAAGAAATGCACACACAATTTTAGCTGTGAACACTGAAGGGCAGAGGCCACTTTGAATACCTGGATATAGATGGGCGAATAACATTCAAATCGATCCCAAATAAAGTGATGATGTTAAATGGTCATACGGTTTGAGACAAGGGATTCTACAAAAGGAGGGGCACTTAACTAGCTGAGATACTATTAGCTTCTCAAAAGACTTGTGCTCCATATTTGAGCGGATGCCAATCCATCTCTCCAAGCGGCCGACCAAATGGTCCAACTTCCAAACGCCTGAGTGCAGAATGAAATGAAGACAGCTAATACACCCTTCGTAAATGTAGCTCTGTTCAAATATTTGGGTACACCACCAATAAATCAGTCGTATTAACGAATAAATTAACCTGTCTGGTACAGTTACAAAAAATCAGTTCTTAACATCACCTTGCACCACGCGTTGCTTATGAAATTATCGTAAAAACACAAACAACATGCGCGAAACGCCCAGATTGTGCACTTCAAAATCTCGGTTCTTACTCCAACTCATTCAACGTCTTACCTCATCCACTCGACTATTATTAGTACGATATTTACGACAGGCTTTAACCAGGTTACTTAAAAGAAACTGGTGTGGCAACTCAATTGCCATTTAAAGGTAAATGTATTGCTAAACCATTTCATTCTAGAGATCTCCTGAGGAATAAAATCTGAAAGGCGGCAGAACGAATGAAAACCCGCACAGGCATATTCTGAGTTTATAACCGAGCAACTCATGGAGCAGAGATCTTAAACAAAAGCTGACTGCTGTTCACCTGGTCCCAGCCGTTCACAAGAACTCTGAATCAGACTGAAACCTGCGCCAGTTAAATCCAATCAACATGTTTACACCCTACTTGACATCCACTTTAACACCCATTCGTGACCAGGTTACTGATGGACTCTTCGGACTTCTCTGGCAGTCTGAATTAATTTCCCAAATCCCCGTGCGTGCTACATGCCTCACCCACACAATGCTCAATTCTGACCACCTTTAATATCAGTATTTGGGGAAAAATACAACAGAAACTCCTCATTCAGTTTTTCCTTCTAATTTATAAACAAAATGGCTCACATGCTGGGCAGATTTTGAATTCTCACCAATAAAGTGCACAAATAACGAAGAATTTGTACGAACACCCAAGACAGGCAAATGAAGCACGAAGTCTACCTAATTATTTAAAAACCCAGCTCCTACCTCAAAGGAAACACAATACGTATCTATTTCAAACATCGCCAATGCTGCTGTTAGAACTCAACTTCAAGCTTCAGCCTTTGCATTGGTTAGTATCCTTTTCAGCCTAAGAACGCTTACTTTACTGGGTTTGTTGCGATCTTCCTCGCTGGTTTAAAATTCGTATGGACTGACTTTCTTCTGCTCAAAAGACCCGCCTTCTCAAACAGTGTATAATATATTTTCATGCCAAAAAAATAATAAAGTACGCTGGCCCAGATAGTGGAGTGGGGTCCCTTTTATGCTAACCGATTCAATTGGGAACGCCGTTAATGCAGATGGCGCATAGCTATTACTGTTCTTCACAGGGTTAACAGAGACTTCAGTCAAGCTGCCCCTCAACATGCCTCCAACACTTCTCCGTTTTCCAAAAAAACTTTCACCAAAAGTAATTTAATAAAACGTGTCATTCACAAGGACGGTGAAGTCGCCAAACATGGCGATTCAAAGTATACTGAGCGCTTGTTATGTTCTTAAAGGGCGGAAACACCCCGATTGCAGATGGCGCATAGCTATTACTGTTCTTCACAGGGTTAACAGAGACTTCAGTCAAGCTGCCCCTCAACATGCCTCCAACACTTCTCCGTTTTCCAAAAAAACTTTCACCAAAAGTAATTTAATAAAACGTGTCATTCACAAGGACGGTGAAGTCGCCAAACATGGCGATTCAAAGTATACTGAGCGCTTGTTATGTTCTTAAAGGGCGGAAACACCCCGATAGTTACGACATGACAACAAAATATACCCGCTAAAAATAGCAAGAAATCTCAAGCAAAAACCTGAAATATACGAAATTCTACTGCGCCGAGTCACTGGTAAGTGTCACCGCGTGAAGTGCCACTTTCTCTTGGCAAGTTAGAATTCTGGCAGACAACTCAAGAATCCACAAGGTCAGTCGATAACAGGGACTCAATATTCCTCAATCTGACTTTGTTTTACACGTGAGTGTTTAACCCTTTGAAGCCGAAGATCGTCTGAATATTATTTATGAATTCAGTCCGTACCGCGAAGAAAACACTACACCTCACCATTACGAAAATCAGCTGGTTAACCCTTTGAAGCCGAAGCTCGTCTTCATAATATTTACGAATCCAGACCGTACCGCGAAGAAAACACTTCACTTAACCATTAGAAGTCGAATCAGGCAGTACCACATAAGATTTAACATCCCGGTCAAAGCCTTAATTAATAAACTTTTTGCCGGTCCGTGGTCTACTTACACATAATCAACGCTGGTTAACTGCTTACATTACGTAGCACACACGCCCTCTTGGGGGGGGAAGTCAGGTTATGGGCCCCACAGAACTCTTCCTTGGCTTAGGCCTATGAAGGATGTACGCAACGTAAATAAACTCTGTTCTATTCAAGTAAGTAGTTAATTCGTCACTGCATCATCCATGTGAAGTTTCCTGATAGCAAAATGCCCTTCTTGCCCTCTGTTTAGACACAAGACACGTATCTGAGCATTTTTAGGGTAAAACCAAAAACGAAGATGCCATTTCGGAGACGCACGTGTACCTTCAAGAAATAGTCAGCGAGGATGTGACCTAGTTTTTCTCCTGGTTCAGGTGAATGACTTGTAAAAACGGCAATAAACCTTCAGAGTTCCGTTACAGACGGAAACTGATTTGCTAAGCGACTGTTAGATTCTCAAGGAAGACCGCTCCATGGAGTTCGTTGATATATCGATGCACCCAGCATATCTAAAAATTCTGAATACATCCTGGCTTTATGTGGAGAACAAAGCTTGCTACTGTCATGGTTTGGTCAATTTGGCATCGTCAAACTTGACTGCTCAATTAAAGGTCAACTGAAGACTGACTATGCAATGACGTTGCACTAACACCACAGATGGTACACGAACTCGCTTCTATCATTACAGCCGTCATTGTAACAAATGTATGAATTCGTGATAATGAACTATGAACTGACAGAACAAAACTATTAATATCTTGGTGTCAAATCTACCCCGTATGGTCGAATGTGGATTTGGACAGAATTCGGCATCGGAGCTACAGAGGAAGCAAAACTATGTCACTGAAAGAGAACGAAAGATGGCAAGGACAAGGTGACCAAGACAGCTAAGAGTCTGACCATACACGATACAGTGCAAAAGAAGTACCCTTTTAATTTCGACACAATCGATGGCATTTTCACAGACAGACTTCGCTTCGTTGTGTTCCCATACCTACTACGTTTCTTTTCAAGGTCATCCAAGCTCGAAAGTATTTTGCGGCAAATGTACGAATTTAAGCGGCCGAATTCTATTCAGATCGATTATTTCCTCACGACGGGACAAATTATATTTTGCCATATTTTCACACGAAAAAAGAAAACACGTTTCTAATAAGAACAGTCGGCCTTGAATATGTTTGTACACGGCTTTCATGAAATTCCTTACGGTCACGAACCACATTCCAGGAGTTGAATAAAAGTCGCAGTATGAACAGGAACGCGGCAAATACAATAATTATTCTTGAAACAGGCGCTAAAGTTTTTTTTCCCCACAGCAGTGGAAACTCTTCAACCGCTGCACGCCCTGCTTTGTCAAAGAAACATTACGGTACACAGGAAAATGTATCGTTACGAGAGGAGACAAATCTCTGTCCTGTAAGTGCGCACGCTTATTAAAACAAAACCTAACACACGTTGAATAAAATTATCGATGACGAATATGTGAGTGCATTATGAATTATAATTACGAACGATAAGATACTGCCTTTTTGATTTCGTGTGCGAATAATTATACAATTTACATCGCGGCACACAACTAGCCAAAAACTGCTCCAGAGTGAATGCAGCCAACTTCTGGGTCTCCCGTTGTCCCCTACTGTCACCAGGCTACATTATCTATTCATTAGTATAGACTGACCTATTTACTTACGATGCTGCTCATTCCCGAAACCCGAAATTACATCAAACAGCAGCAGCTAAAACTTATGTCAACGCATCCGAAAAATGGTTTGAAACCGGATGAGTCCCGTATCATTGCAGGCCTGCTGTATGAATCCGACCCCTGATTATTCCAACAACCTGTCATCCTTGTGATGGAACAGCTATTCATACGAATGATCAACTTAGCTTCTTTATAAGTACACTGCTGACTTCCTATCTTTGCTTACAACACAACAGACGCTTTCTGAATTACGTGTTCTGAATGATATCAAGACACCGTGAGACACTTGCAAAACAATACTGCACTTCCCTTCTTCCTGACCATACTTCAGAACAAAGCACGATATCGCTCTGTTACAAGAGTTCTTCGTACCAGTATTAATTCTATCTGCGACAAACACGCAATTCCCGCTAACTTAAAGCGATTTTTAAAGTGGTGTAGTGGCCTGCTTTGCGTAACCTGCGTGATAGTAATACGTGTCATCATCGCGGGATTTACTTAATTATCTTCCAAGCGCAGCTGGAGATCAAATCAAAGCTCCTACTAACCCAGCTGCCATTGGTCCAACCCACTCTCACGTCACAAATACGTAAATACCGTGTTTCTTTACAAACAGTAACACCTCTCACTCCTGGCCTGAATCAATCACTGCAATTACGGAATGAAACAAATTAATCCCCAACCTTCATTAAGAGAGAGAAAAAATATATTTGCTGTTGTCCGCGGTCCCGTTCACTCTACTTCCTTCCGCTGTGTCAAATTTCTGCCAGAGGCAGTACCACTTCTGGAAGCACCCGTTCAACCTCTTCCTGTGACCTCCTTCAGCCCATTTTATTGACTAGGGTGGCTTTCATTCTCGGGAACGGGTACAAATCGGCAGGGTCTATGAGTACAGAGGTTGTGGAAGAATTAAAAATATCGATGAAGATCGCACGATACAGCCATATTCGTATTCACTGACACTTCACAAGCCAGTTAAATGGTGTCCGCCTACTGGGCACCATTCCATTATATCAAGGTCAAATTCCTGCATGTAAAAATTTGTGAATTTCTGGAAGGCAACGGAGAAATACAATGCTGTGTACCTACTTTCGCCCCCCCCCCCGGGGCCAACTTTATGACACGCCAACAGGGTTCCAATAACATCTTAAATACAAAATCTCGTCGAATATAAATTCTGTGTAGATAACGTTCGCACAAAGAGAATAAATCCACTATATTACAATAAAATCTAATGGCGTGGAAAATTATTTACGGCATCCGCGATTTGTGGGACAATAATATCAAATATAATATTAATTCCAATAATATCAAACGTGCAATACGAAAATAATCTTGCAGCGCACATTGCATAACTACCCGGGCGCTCAACTGAACCTCATTCCATCGTGCCACGAAGCACGTAACACAACAACTGATTCAGGCCAACTCTACTAAAACCACAAAGTTACTAAGCTATTTACAACAGGCAAATGGGGAAGTGGTTAAAGGGGGCATCCTGCTTCAATCTTACCAAATCGTCTTCGTCGAGAGAATCAGTCTTCTTCAGCTTTCGAAGTATCCTAGAGAGTATGTTCTCAGGCTAGCATGCGTAAGAACCAAAATAGACCATTAACACTCTCTAGCAACAAAACATGCAAAATCCTGTACAATTATATTGTAAAACTAAGGACGTTTTATCCAGTCCACAATACAGATCTATGAAGATCGGCAAAGAAACACTTTGTATATTAAGTTGCAGTAAATCCGTGTTTGAAACAAAACAGCTGATTGCGTAACGAGGAGATACTCTATTAGACCTGACATTATTATGGAACTAAACGTAATGTTAATTCTTAATATTAATAATACACGCCAATATGACATTACTCATGAATTTCAAATAATCAGGAGCAAATTATTAATTTCTGTACTACAACTCCTTTAACACCTATAAACAAGTAATGCAATTTCTGACATACACCACACCAGAGGGGGAAACAAACCCAATGTCAACAACCCGTGGGTAAGATTAAGTAAATACATGTCTTACATTTCACTGTGAATACAGGTCTGAAGTGTATTTACCAACAACTACAGTGCGATACTGACCTCAAGATCACCTGAGTGTCCCTTCGTTCAAGGACGTATAAAGTCCCCTTCTCAGCACATCGAGGAAAATTACAACACGACTCATTCAAAAAGCTCCCAGCACAGGATTTCGCAACACGCGGTCCGCGTTATTCACAAAAATGTATCACCCCACAGAATAAAAACTAACGTGATATCAAGAAAAATGTTTTGTTAATGTCAGTATTTGGCAATACCTACCTCTGTACATAATTTTCCAGCTTAATTAGAGCGTTAAATTAACAGGAGGTGTCAGACTGACGAACATATGGAGAGACTCATTCGAATAGCAAGTTGTGCTTTCATATTTGGTCTGAATCCCTTAGAACCGTAAAACTGCTAATGAACCAAAGAACAGAGGCTCTCCAGCCAAACTGCAGGCACGCAACTTTCTGTGACGAAGAGCTTTTGAACCGTTCAAGCTGAAAGGTGTCTTTGCCAGCAATTTGAACGGTGTGCGAACCACCAGGCCAAGGTTAAGTCATAAACACTGCTGCCATTTTCAAGTTCGGATGATGTATTTTATGGCAGAACTGCTTTGTTGTTCCTATCACGCGAGGAGGAGTTACATCATCATACACGTAACACTATTCAACCTGCTCTTTTTCGTGCGTATACACAACATGTGGCCTGGCAACCCGTCTTCTGTTACGAAAGACGAAAACATCTCTTACAGCAGTGGAGCACGTCGGCAAACATTCTAAATCAAGCTAATAGATATTAAAACAACAAAATTCCCTGATGATCTGTTTCGAATTTAACTGTTGTTAAAATACGTAGGTAAGTAGGGAAGAAAGCGAATCATGAATCCGCCTATGTATCAGTATTGGATAAGCATTCGGGGAGGGGCATGTCGATGTCTGGGTTCGGCGCCACACCAAATTATTTGTCTTCATAAGTCTCGGAATATTTGTACTTAACAGCAATTACTACGGGTCTTCGCTTTATCAGAGAAAGGATCTTCTTATGGTACGAGTAACGATATGGAAATTACATGCATTCTGAACACGCCTAATCGAAATCAGATCCAGGAAGCCCAACGCCTTGTTGTCCAAAAAATGTTTGTACGAGAATACGCACCACGGGAAAGCCCATGTACAAATCACGAGTTTCTTGCCAGAATATGGTCCAGAAACGATCAGCGATTTCATGTGTTTTCAAGAATTATTTAGAAAATGTGCATGAACTTTTGGCGTCCATTCAAGCCTTTGAATGAACGAGTCTTATTACAGATTACCAAAATCTTAACGAAAATAAACAACATCAAATGTAATCAAATTTTTAGGGAAGGGCGAACTTAAGAAAAGTCAAGTTCTCCCCTTTGATCTTTCCAGTTGATCTTTGATAGTTCTGAGTTTGATGTGAATCTCGATTATTGACCCATTCAAGCTCCCAATTAAAAAAAGTTAATTAACAGAACGTGAACGCGATTGTACGCTGTTTAAAGGGAAACCGGGTCGGGTCGGGTCACGTCATGTCAAATGGCTACCCCAACGACCGATTAAGGCCGGAAACGTCTCTAATACAGACGGTTACTGTTCAATGCCTTCTAATTTATGTTGGGCAGTCCCACAAAACCTGACGTCTCTTGCACTGGTCTTTCAGCCGCTTGGTATCGAAATTTAGTGCATTAACCGTCTAAAAGCCAGTAAGTAAAGTTAGTAAAGTTTGTCCCACTATACGCCATGTAGGCGCTTGGGGGGAGGGGAGGTATAGCTCCTCTCTTCCTTGACCTCGGCACTAGATGGGGGTGAGTAGTCAGCATCACGCCCCGGCCGGCTTTACCCCCGGGAAAGGCCCCCGGTACCCATTGTAGAGGAGGCTGGGTGGGCCCCAGAGCCGGTCTGGACGCAGAGGCTAGAGGAAAAATTCTCTGCCCCCATCGGGGATCAAACCCCGATTTTATTGTAAAGATATCTCCGGAGGGGAAAATAAAGTAACGCAGTACAGCCACGTTCAAAAATAAAGGTATGAAACAAGGCAAAGGAGGGATGGCCTGCGTATCAAATCGGAGTTACTCAACGTTCACCTTTAGTAGCAGAAGAGTATAGGGCACGTGGAGGTAATAGGGGTTGTATCCGTGTATGACGTAGATTTCTGTCCTCGGCTTTAATATGGGATACCTGGTGGGAACGCTGTATTTTTTCACGTCCTTCATTTCCGCAGACTTACTTACATAACATATTTCGAAACGTTCTGAAACGTGACCTACGAACACTTAACAAGTAACTATTAGTTCTTAAAGTTACGTCTCGTTCAACGCACCTGAATTCGAAAAAGAACAGCTAACGTTCTATCCCCGAAAGTCTTAGTTCTCTGCGCCGCCACTGGATGACGTGACCATCTACCTGACCCTAACTTCGTGTAAAAGTTTACCTGCACCGAACTAGAGGGATGTTCAGGTACGGGATAACCTACGAGTAACAGCTTTTTCTTAGACAGGTCTCGGCATAATATAACCCATTAGTACCTAATTTAAAAAAAAATTAATCGCTGAAATCTGAGCCCGCCCACACTAATTCAATTTGGCAAAGACTACACGTTCCGTTCAAACGTTCTCTTACTTTCTTGCCAGTATAAAGTACATGACGCAATTAAAACGCCGGTTACACAAGGCCGTCGTTTCCACACTGTTCGGAACCTTGTCCCGCTTTAAGAAGCAGTAAATATTAAATGAAAAGCGGACAGTTACAAATGTATGCCCCACCGAGTATGTTCCTCCTACAATTATTCTGCTATGCACTCGAAACACTGCGACTTAATTCACCCCAGTGAAGGGCAAAGTTAAGAAATATTTAAGTCGCTTCCTACTATGAAGCCACGACTAATCAGCAGGGGTACTTAAGGCTTAGTAATCGGATTACAGAAACGAAGAAACAACGTGTTCTGACAAATACAAATTCTTTCAATTAAATTCAACCAGAAATGAAACAAGTTTATTAACTTTGGTATTTTGTAGGTGACACTTAGCTGGGCACTGGTTCATCTTCTGTTGCACGACATTTTGATGCCACAAGTTATAAAATAAATTCCTCCAGTCCTCCCACGCGTGTAGAACCGAGCTAGTTTATAATAAATTGCATCAGTGCGTAATAAAATCAATTTACTTAAAATCAGCACGCTCAGATTTAAGAGGAAGCAGGGATAGCTGGCTAGGGGTTGGAAGATCGGGGTTCTATTCCGGTAGGTGGCATGAATTCCTCGCTGTGCCACGGGGGTTCCCCCTTCTCCGCCGACAAAACATTCAGAACATGAAGCCGTCTAGTGAGGCGGTTAACAATATTCAAAGCGTTGCCCCTCTCACACATACCTCGGTGTGGCGCACAGCCACACCCTCGGCATTACAGATTTACCCTTAACACAGAACACCTACACCCTAGTGATTTTACATGAAGGAACTAAGGAAGACAACGAAAATACCTCACGATAGCCTGTCTTCGTTAAATGATTTACATAAATCCCCTTTTAAAACACCAACTATTGATCAGAAACGAATTCTGCACGAAGTCAAATAACCGGGTTATTCGACCTGAATAACCGCCCACACATTACGGTCTGACGCACACCTTCCCCGGAGCAAAGTCACCTAATCGTCCTTGCAGACACCGAACAATGATCCGCATCTTTATATATGAAGTAATTACAATCCGCCACACAGATCACAAACTAGATGTTCAAACGGATGACTCACACGCTTTTACGCTCGTCTCTCTCATTCCCGGATACTATTGTGAGCTAATACGTAATTCTGACGCGTCTTTCGAAATGACATCATCGACTTTCCTACACCATGAGATTCACCACCTGCGTACACTCGGTGAAGTTTCTTACAGCCTCTGAATCATTCTAAAAAGTGACTAGAACAGAGTTTCTCAAACTTTTATACCTTGCGCCCCCCTTAAAAACATTTCATAAATTTGACGCCCAGCCTTTCCAGAACAAGTGCAAGCAAACAGATTTGACATAAAAATTTACGTATTAGTATACAGCACTGTAAGACAACTAAACTGCCTCAACCAAGCAAAGGATGTTAAAAATGTTTCTCTATATTTCGTTAAAAAAAGTTTTTCATAAAAACACGCCCCCCCCGGGGGGGGGGCACACTTTGGGAACCTCTGGACTAGAACGAAGAAATTGTCTGGTCGGCTCTGAGGGAAAAAATGACATCAGTAGACAGGTACACGAATCTCGAGTGGGATCGGTAAGAGTTCAGTAGTTCGCACACTTATCTACAAAGATAAGCCCACGCAGTAAAGAGATTAAGGACTACAGCATTTCTTGATGTCAGAATTATTAAAGCCAGTCAGTGCTCTCAGATTTTCACTATCTTGGACCCACGTTCACGTTTATAGATCTGCTGATAGCAGCAATGTAGGCGAAGACTAAAGATTCATGGCAATTTGTTGAAAATTCTACGTCACTATCGCAAAAGGGCTACTAGGCGTTGGCGGCCAGCTGGGTCAGAATCCCTCGTTAAAACTCGGCAGTTTCCACAAAACACTCAACTACATCTTCCTCTCCTTTTGAAAATCACATAACAAGGGCCTGAGACATTTTAGAACACACCCAATTTAGGCTAGGCAAAAATAAACAAATGTGCTAAATTAAAAAAACGCCCGTGACACCTTTTCAACATAATAAATACATAATCTAAGGAGGTCAGGGAGTACCCAAGCTGAACTGAGTACTTACTCACGGCAACTGTTACCTGCAAGTGCTTTTACACTTCCAAAACACGAAATTACAAAAATAAAAAACTAGGAACATGAAAAGCATTAGTATTTTTCACCATTATTTCGGACACGGCCCGTAATCCACCACACGATTAAATTATGTTAAATACGTCGCAAGCCAAGACTGCACAATACATACCTTCTTGTAGAGCTTAATCCACGTGAGGTCGCCTTTGCTGTCCGTATACTGGAGACCAAAGAACCACACTTCCCGCAGGCCGATTGTCTTCACAACTTGATCAAAAAGTTGCTTGCCCGTAGTCGTCTGCTGGATCGCGAACTCCAGTTCCGCGTCCATCGTCGTCACCCGGACATTCATCTGCAAAAAATTATGAACAACGGGTGCGTAAGAAGCAGTTCACCTCCGGGGCCAAATTACAAATAGCTACAATTTCGTTGAAATCGTTTATTAAAACATGCATTGTGCATATTTCGGTCTTCATATAATACTGCTACTCCATATCGTAACATTTAGTCCAAAATCCAGAATATTTTAAATCTTACAACGACATTCGGGTGGACGCGACAAAGCTAGGAGGTACTTTAAAACTATAAATAAATAAATGACACTTATTGCCCTCCCCCCACCCCACCCCTACATTTAATACATCACAACATACTTTTTCCAGGTTTTACTTTAAATAAAAACAAAATCAATGATCTTCGAAGTCCAACGACTCTGAAATCTTACTTCAGATCTTTCTTCGACTGCCAACGTAGTAAGTGGGTCACAACTGAAAGACTGTCATAAGTTCATAGCTGGCATCAAGGGGAGACATTTATTTTAAAGCCTGCAGTACAATTGCATGTGTTTTGTATTGTAACTCTTCTGAAGGCTAGGCAGCTGCACGACGCAGTCCCAATTCGAAAACTTCAAGGAGAGTTGGTTACTGACACACTTTTCCTTCATCATCAGTGCAAGATGAAGTGTTCCAGGCAAGGTTGTCGCAGAACGCCAACTGTATGAGAGTGGCATTAATGAATCAGCTTATCTTTACAGCACGCACTATCAAAGAGCCGCTTTCGCCATAGAAATTATTTAAACACTTTTGGAACATTGCCTCAGAAATTATAAGTTAACCATGACCACGACAATAGTTAGTATCGTACTCAAGCTATACGAGCTTTTCCACAAGATTATCGTTAAAGCTGCACAAGATATAGTAACACCCACAAGAATGTCGTTAAGATTTGGAAAGGAAAGCCAAATTCAACAAATTTATAAAAATCAAATTACGCAAAGTTAATTTCAACAAATTTATAAAAATCAAATTACGCAAAGTTAATTTCAACAAATTTATAAAAACCAAATTACGCAAAGTTAATTTCAACAAATTTATAAATACCAAATTACGCAAAGTTAATTTAAACAAATTTATAAAAACCAAATTACGCAAAGTTAATTTCAACAAATTTATAAAAACCAAATTACGCAAAGTTAATTTTAACAAATTTATAAAAATTAAATTACGCAAAGTTAATTTCAACAAATTTATAAAAACCAAATTACGCAAAGTTAATTTCATGTATATGGTAATGTTTTACGTTTGTGTCAGTATTTACAAAAGTCAAAGATAGTCTCCTGTTTAACATTTCCCCTCCAACATAATGTCTACAATAATGAACAACTTCTGTTTCACGACTTATAACAACGGGCGGCAGCAGTAACCCATTGTCGTAATTTATTATTTAAACTCGAAAACGCGTAACATGAGAAAACCGGGAAACGTTTCTACGTTCAAATCAAATGCCACAGCACGTGCCTAACAGCCTTTTTTTTTGGGGGGGGGCAGTATAAATATACCACTGGGTATTCAATGTTGATCAAATAACACCACGTTTCATCAACACATTTTAGTAATGGACAAATTTAAATCTACTAGGGCAGAACGCTCCTTTCGGAGCTCCTCGGAGCGGGGGGGGGGGGGTTTGCGTTTTAAAATCTTGTGTAAGAAACTAAACTAAACCCCCACCGAATGGAGGGTTAAAATACTTGACCAACCCCCTTTTTCGGGGGAGCTTGATCAAGTGTTTAAAAAGCAACCAACCCCCTTTCGGGGGGGTTGGTTGCGTTTTAAAATCTTGAGTAAGACACTAAGCTCGGCATTGTTGTGTTGTACTCGGCAGTGTCGTGTTCCACAACAATGCCGAGTTTGTTTATACTCGGCATTGTTGATGACGTAATTTATTGACGACAACGAGGAATCACAAATTTTTATAATATAATAATATATATATAGATTTGCCTCAGGCGTTTAAAATGAGTTTGTATGAAACGAAAAAAGACCTGCATTAATCCTACATACCGGTGATATCTGGGCCGCACGTACTTAGTATCAGGGTAAACTTTACCTTTATCTCACACCAACGCACCCAAAGGCATGAAGGTATTGGAAATAAGTCAACCTCTAGCGAACTATGACTTCTGCCCTGTTGCAAGGAAAATCTTAAAACACAGCTTATCTTCTTGTAACGTGTAGTTTGGTAAATATTGACTGAGGCTTCAGGAGCCAGTAAGCTCTTCAGAAACCTTGGGTAAATATCTACCAGCCTAGACGGCCCAACTTCATTTCGGTCTTCCAAATACCTAGATAATAATTTAGGATAAAATCAGCCCTCATCCGGCACTGGGGAATAATCAACGATACCCGAGGTTAAAGACGCGATGCAGAAATTATAATTTTGTTCTTGCTGAACCAAACTGCTAATTCAACTACCACTACTAGCTTGAAAGCACTGGTTATGTCATGTCCGTATAGTTTGGGTGGGGCAAACTGTTTTCTTGGCTGTGGTGCTAACCGAACTTGAACATTTCTGTACATGATCTGAAATTTAACAAACACAATACATGGATGACATTTCCTCTTCCTAGTTATCAAAAGTTGCGTTATCGTGCTAGTTATCAATTATCATAACTTTACGTTCTAAGATAATACGTATCAGACCTAAATGATATGAAATCACTATTAACGGATATCTGTCCCAGGTGATTACGAATCAATATCACAATCATTCCAATCCATAGGTGTCACAACATGACTTGAAAACGTCACTACAGCTCCGAAATTTTGACCAAAATTGCTCTTATTGAAATCGATGTCAATAAAAATGCAATTTTCATGTACATAATCTTGAAAACCTTCACGCCATGTAAAGTCTTAAAAGGTAATTCGTACCGTTAACAACTTAAATCCAATGGCTTGTCTCCTGGTCTGTAGGGTAATGCAGTCTGGCATTCAAACATCACGCAACGTTTTACCTTCCATTATTAATATCAGAGATTCGAATTTCTGAAAATGTTTCGTTTCCAATAGAATTTCTTATAACACGAAAACAGAACACAGACCCCGCAACTTCAAGTTTCCAAACATTTTCTCGACACTGAAGAAACTAACCACCAGTATGTTAACAATGGAAAGCTTACCAATTTGCCTCCGGCCACCATCTTGAAAGCTTCCTTGCTTTACAGACTAATACCACGACTTCACACTGCAGAAATGAACGCTCCTCACTGAACGACAAACCAGCCTTTACAAAAGAACAGACATTCAGAAGACTGGATATGACGTAGTCTTCGTACATCTGCCAGTCAGGAGCCGGTTTGACGACCTTGGGGGTCTGACTATGCGCACTCGTTCCTTGACCAATAACAACCGACACATTCAAAGCCATCCACCAATGAAACTAAACAAGACTAAAAAAAGTGCTCAACTCCCTTTACAAACATTCAAATTGAACCGCCAAAGTTCCACCTGTCCGACGCCAAGTGCAGTGTTGCAGAACAATTGAAAGCACATGTCCAAAACACCTGTTCAATACGGAGATACCCGAAGCCAACTCATGGATTTGCATATCTTATCCTCTTAACGCCAGATTCTTGAAAACAAAACTAAACTCATACTAGATATCTCATTCCAAGCAACAGAATCTCTCTTCACAAACCAACGCCTATCAACTAGCCTTCATGGAGCACGAAGGTTCACAAGAGGATGGGAGAGCCATCTCGCGAAACGTAGTGGACTGAAGCAGCACAATGGCGACCAAAAAAGTAAAAAAAAATATTAAACCGGTTATGTTTATAAGATCCCACCATAGACTCCTACCCTGAATCACATGAATTCGACCTCACCTCACAACCCAAATTTACATTTTAGTCCATTTTAATATTATTCTCCCACCTATGCCTTCCTAACAAAATTTCTTGCAAATTTCTCAGTCCTTCCACACGTGCTACTTGCCTCTCCAACCCCAACACTATCTGACAAAGTGCACATTATAAAGCCCCGATTATGCCTTTTCTCCGTCTTCCTGTTCTCAAACATCTCTACGCGTGTTAGCAGCAAAGACGAGAAATTCTCCATCTTTTATTAAGCCCGTGTACACAAACAGACGACTAAAGGCTACAGCACACATTTTTATTTTTTTTTTTGCTACGACTTAATTTTGGATGCTGTCTCATTATTTGTCACCAGGCTCCGGGTGTCACCGGATACCAATCTTTGATTATTCTTCCACCTCCAACAAAAACTCTTTCAGACGTTCGAATTGAGGCTTATATATCTGCCGTCAGTCGTTCGTGTGTGTAGGTTTGCACAAGAGGAAAAAATAGATGACATTACGCATTAGAACTATTCAAACAGTGGCCTAAGTATTTGCTCTTACAGTTTCACACGGATATTTAAGCTTTAATTTGTTTCGTAATTCAAGCAGCATAAGATTCATCTCACGACTCTGACGGAAGAACCGATCAACGAAATGCCGCGAATGGATTTTAAAAAAAATACGATCCACACGTTCTTAATCAAGCATTAATTAACCCTCCCGACGTTTCAGAGGTACTTGCTGCCTCCATTATCGTCTTGATGATGGCAGCAGCAAGAACCTCTGAAACGCCTGTTAACGCTTCCAGACTACGCGACACTACAACCCAGAACAAAACAATAAGCTTCCTCGGCTTGAGGTTCTCACGGCGGGGAAGATGTGAATCTTGTGGTCTTCCGCGTTGGAATACCACCTCAAAGTTTCCTTCCATACGACTTCCGCGCAATAAGTGCACTACCCCCCCCCCCCCCCTTTCACAGCCGTACAGTACAATTCATAATTACGCTTAGTACGAGGAGAAAAGGAAACCAATTACCTCTGCGTTCTGTATTCGACGCATTCCCAACCAACATTACATTAACTACATATCACGTTTTCATAAAACCCAATATTGATCATAATCAAATACTTGTTACCACTACTACCATGGCGTAACAGCCCAAAATCGAGCCCTAGCCTCCTCTATCTTCTTCCTCCAATCCTCTCTATCCAACGCTATCCTTCTCCAAGCTGCTGTTCCAAGGAGATCTCAGGAGTCAGTCGTCCCTGCATCCAGCCATCTACCTTTAGGTCTTCCCACTGGCCTTCTCCCATATATTGTTCCTTCCAATATTTTTTGGGGTATCCTATACTCTTCCATCTTGTAGACATGTCCAGCAATGTCTTAAACAAACTTTACTCAATTGTAAAGCATGTATGAAGAAAATATTTAAAATAAAGCCAATATATAAACTTACTTTCCGTATAGACGTATTTACGTCAAATTCTCCGGAACCATGGTTCCACTGACAACTTTTTAACTAGAGGTATATTGGCAACACTGGTACAGCAAATTTATCTTTTTATCCACTCTCTAGACACCACCTCAACCTCAGATATACCATTGCATCCGGCGATACGGCGCTGAACAAAGCCAGAACGCTGAACGGAACCAAGTGGAAAGAATTCAAACCCAACTATTTGCACAATTGGCTGGGGCCAAAGTGTCGAAATCTAATCAGCACGTCAAACATCACGCGACTATTGGCGTATTCAAGTGATTTAACGGCAGATTTTCAACAGTCGGTTACAGTGAAAGGAAAGTTAAAGGTGGAGGTTAAAATGCGAATAGGTAAGGACTCGGAAGGAGATGCCCAAGGCCTGTTCGAAGACATTAGCCTGAAGAAAACCAAGGTCAACCAGGAAATATTTAAATTCATGACCGGAGAAAACTTCTGTTTAATGTTGGTTTTCCCCCAGACACTGGGCTGGGCATGTAGCGCGCATGGATGGGACAAGAGGTGTGCACCGGGTACTGGTTGGGAAGCCTGAGGGGAAGAGACCTCTCGGGAGACCTAGACGTAGATGGGAGGATAATCTCTATGGGAGATAGGAGTTGAAGGAGACTGGATTTTGTTGGCCCAGGACAGGGTCCGGTGGAGGGCTTTGGTTAATTCGGTGATGAACCTTCGGGTTCGGTAAGCCATCTAGTTAGTTAGTTAGTTAGTTTCCCCCAGACACGCTGTGTCCACGTTTACTTTATAGTCAGACTTGTTAAAATTCACTGAACTGATCAAATTTTTTTTAAAAAAAAAACGTTATAGCGGTTTCATTAAATTATTTTATACAATTTAATTCCAACACATGGCCGAGTTGCAAACACATTAACCTGGAAATTAAACTCAGCTACTGCTTTAAAACGGTTTTAGGCAAAACTGGCCAAGCGAAAAAGTTGTTTCACTTCGTTCTGGAAACCCAATTTTACGTTAACAAAAGCTGCAAGCATGAAATGCCCAAGAAGTTGCAAATATAAGGTAAGAAATGTACATTTATGAATCAGAGACTACATGACAATGTAGTCTTCATTAATCGCAATAAATTAGTGCATTCTCACAAGAGCATGCACAGGAAACACAACGCTCATCACAGCGTCGGCTTCATCTCCGTAAGCAGGATGCGATACCGTATCACGACGGTAGTTCAAGGTCACGAAGGAGAAATCTGGGTCACTGTTCAGATCTGGAACCAAACACGAATGCCTGCCACTCGGCGTACAGAATACACGGAATTCGTAATTTTCTCCATTCATTTCATAAACGATGAGAGGTAAATGGAAAATACAAACTGGAGTTGATACAAGGCTTCAAAGAATCTCTAAAGGCGATTGCAGTTGTTATTACATAAGCCTAATTATATAGCATGACAAACGCAAATTGGATGGTATGTGACAGAAGGTACAGCCCGGCACTTACCTGAAGGGACTGAAGAAAATCATAGAAACACTCTTGCGGAGATAGGTTAGCTTAATTTTCGAACCCAGGGCCTTACCAAGGAGAGCTCGACTTTCGGTGACAATATTTAAGTTAGAAATTCGTCCACGCATCGTAAACCCCCAAAATAAAGACAGAAAATAACTGTAACCACTGAAGATGGCTGTCTTCTCGTTTGTCGCAAAAGTTTACAGATGTTTCAAAGGTGCTTGCTGCCTCCATTATCAGGACGACACATCACCTCTGAAATGACGGCAAACGTGTGCCAACCTACACGGCGCAACAACCCAGAAGACAGCCATCTTCATATTCGCCGTCATGAGATTCATTTAAATAAATAGACTATATAAACTATATCCAAAAATGTTTTAAATAAAAGCTGTAGTCTTACTAAGATCTGTGCAATATGTGAAAAATTAAAAAACTGTTGAAATTCAAGTAAAAAAAGGGGTTAAGTGAAGATGGCTGACTGGAATGTCACACCTCACACAATCTGAACGGCGTTTCAAAGACGATTTATGCTTCCATTATCAGGGTGATGAGTGATCGACCTGATGATTGAGTCCGTCACTACCACCTCTGATGGAGACACGGGTACGAAAGGAACAACGATAAAAACGAGGGGCCGGATAAATGAAAGGACAAAAGAGAGTCGGGAATTAAAATGCGAAAGAGAGTTGAATTTCAGCGCCAACTTTATGCTGGTTACCAAATAAACAATTTTTCTAGAAATTCAGGATAAGTAGCAACATGCCAGACTCGGGTGCTTTGAACACTGCCCACATCAAACAGATGACGCCTGGAACGGCTTTCAAACACGTTCGTGTCTAGAACGCATTTTACATGTCCAATGACATACATTGAGTTGCCTGTTCCGAATTGCAAAATAGCGATCCTCAAACCGAAGACTAAACATTATAAGACATCTTTATTAACAAATAAGCCCATTTTGAATTTTATAACAGAACTCCACAATGAAATGTGGGGTTTGTGTTAAGAACGTTCACGGATCGAGTCTTCTGAAGATGACTGTCTGCTGGGTTGTAGCGCCGTGTAGTCTGGTGATGAGTCGCCCTGATGATGACGGCAGGAAGAACCTCTGTAACGTTCGTAAACTTCTACCAGACTGCACGGCGCTACAACCCAGAATATAGCCATCTTCGGACTCGCCGCCGTGAAAACCCCAAATCCTACCGAATCTTCTGAAGTCTGTAGTATCTCATTTTTAGACAAATTCTGAACAATCCTTTGGGAAGGAGTCAATTCTACATCTCAACTACACGCCTGGGATTCCACCAAAATGCAGGGCAAAATCATAATAGTCTAAATCAGTGGTATTCAACCTGGGGTACGCATACCCCCGGGGGTACGTGAAGACATCTTAGGGGGTACGTGAAATTTAAAAAAAAAAATTATGATAAACACTGAATAATCAGTAATGTAATTTATTTAATTTATTTTAGATGTAGATTATATACTATGTATAACTTGAATTATACACCAACAAATTTGGGGGGGTACAAAGTTGAAGAGAAATTACATCTGGGGGGTACGCGAACAAAAAAGGTTGAATACCACTGGTCTAAATAATAAAATCTAAAATGTGGCGCAATTAAAAAAAATGTCCTGACTCTAATATTCCGGGGTTTTACCAGGATCTTAAAGATCATATTACAGAATAAGAGAACCAACATGTGGCTGACATGCGCGAGGTATACAGAGGTTCAATCACACGTGAACCTACTATGAAAAGATAAAACGCCAAGAATGCAACTCTTTCAAAACACTATCAATACTCGCGATTAAAGGTGTATACAGAAATACGACATCATGAATCATCCACAGTTCGTCCCAGCCCCACATTCAGTATTGTCTAAACTGCACAGAAAATTAACATGGGATTTCGTGACAAATACAGTTTCCTCAACACGATCTACTTTAGACTTTTATTGAACGTATATTGAGAAAACTAATGAACATCGAGCCGTGACTATTAATGTTATCGTTCGTTTTGAATCAATAAAAATGTCAAGACCTCACTTCCTCCACCACGAAGTGTTAATATATCAATTAATGTCTGTCTGAAGTGCAAGCTAGAGAAAATATTGTGTTCCATGCTAGACGAATAGTTCATCCGCTACTCATGACAGGAAACACGTCAGAATTGTTATGCTACACGTACATTTCCAAACTTGTGCACATGATCACGTAACAGCGTCCCACACAACCATTTGGCATGCTTAAAAATCTTAAACAGTTTTAATCGGTGCGCGTTATTGCGAGATACGAAGTGCGTGTTGTCAGAGGGAGGTTAATGATGATTTTGCAACAAAAAAAACCTACAGACTGCCTTCAGTGCGTTTAACAACGGCAAAAAAAAGTTAAAAATAAAAGATAAACTGCAAATTAAGCTGACGAAGCCAAAACCATTCCAGGAGCTTCAATTTGTCCTCAAGTAGTGAAATTTCATGTTTTCACGAAAGACTTTTAACCACCACCTGAGGTTTACGATATGGTCAGAGGGGGCTGGTTCAAAACGTGATTGCCTACAACAGCCTGAGTTGTTCACCACCCTGCACATTGCAGCGCTGTCAGTATCAGCCACGATCAACCACAAACGTGGGACAAACACCAAAAGGCCGGTGTTTGTGAAGAGTAAATTCTAAACGGCGACGGGTCGTGTCTGAATATATGACATGGGTAAACATACAATTGCATGATAAGTTAGTTTCATCAACTGTTCTATCTAAAATCTGATAAACAAATAGCAACGACCGCGCAACACTTTCAGGGATAAAACCAGTTATGTGAAACTTCGTTCCAGATAACAGTACGTATATAAACTGATACATATGTGAACATGTAACGCGGAACTGTAAACGTAGCAACATGTCGCATCTTCCAGGACATGGACAGGAGCCAGCAGCACTGACGCCCGACGAGCGACAGACAACTCGCCCTGGGCCAGCAGAAATGCGTTTATCTTAAGTGTAATATATGCTGCATAATTCCGTTTTATGAACGTTCAATATTGACGCGCATAAAAAATTAATGTAATCGTTTTCGGCAATGGGCAACGAAAATACGCAAAGCCTTGAAGAGGTTCTGGAACTCGAGAGGTTAGAAGGGCGCCAAAACCTTGTTTATCAACTTCAAAGTCAAACAGCCTCTCCCATTTTCTTTAAGCTGTGTTTTTAATGAGCAACGTTCATTTCAAATTAATGCTCATTACGTATGGCATATACCTACACTCTTGTATACCAGTTTAATATATTTTCCCCTCAGGTCACCATGCCTCTAATTACTGCCTTACAGTTACTGGAAAATTTTCGTTTAACTAACAGAGTCATAATGAAGTTCTTTCAAGGAATTCATCCCATTCGTACTCGATACGCCTCAAACTGTTCCAACACTTCAAACATCAGCAATGTTCTGCTCTATATAACACTGAATATGATGGAAACTCCAATATTTGTCAGAATTAATAGGCCTACGGGGTTCGATCCCGGACAGTGGCAGGTGGTTTTTCTTCTAGTCCCAGACCTGGGGCCCACCCAGTCTCCTATCCGATGGGTACCGGGGTCCTTTCCCAGGGGTAAAGCCGGCCGGGGCGTGATGCTGACCACTCAACCCCATCTGGTGTCGAGGTTAAGAATGAGTAAGAGCTATATCGCCTCTCCCCCCCCCCAAAAAAAAACCTACATGGCGTGTAGCGGGACAGCTTTACTCTTTTTATCTTAATGATATGGAATAGCCCCACTTGTATAGAAAAGGCTCGAAAAAATACGCATCTCGATTCCTTATTTTGATACTAGACACTAAATTCCTTTGTAAAGGCATCCCTCATACGAACGTGTGTTTATATCGCGTTTATTGCATTATCAGGCCACACTTACTTGTAAACATCACATTCTTTCAATTCTGAGAGATAACCACAGTTGCAAGGTATTTTTCGTCCAAACTCCAATTTCGGATCAGCGTAAAGATTAATGTCAGATTATCGCCAAACGATTACAACTTGTCAAAAGCGAGATAACATTTTTTTCTGCGATAAGTCATCGAATAAATGTAACTACCAGCAGCTTGTTATAACATTGTAATTATTTCAATATGATAAATTCGTGTGGGTACTGAAATAATTTCCGACCACTCGAATTCTTTAACAATATTATCATCATATGACACATCCACCGATCCCCGACAGGGCGAGAGGATTTTTCTATGATTCATCCATGTCAGTAACAATATTTCTCCCCCTTGATCTGTAAAGAACACACACACCAGACGGTAAAAGATACTTGGAAAGAATCCGACAGGTTAATGATTCATGTTCAGCCTTTACCTTTTCAGGTCTGCCAACTAAAACTAAATGTGTTACATTCCCCGATCACCACATACGCCTACTCCTTGAAATGATTCTAATAAAATTCCGTGTAGAGAAGAAATTACAAATCTCTTCATTTTGAAATTTGATCCAACTTGTGTTGGGCAAGGCCGTGGTCTAGGCAACACGGAGTTTTCCTCCGGGGGCTTCCCCGGTTTCTCCGTGGCATCCCATTCACACACAGAAGAAGGCAATGGCAAACCACTTCTGGATCATCTGCCAAGAACGTATATGAACAGGTCCCAGTCCGAGAAAAGGATGGAAGGATCCTCTTCATATGGACATGTCGTCAGATAGAACACTAAATAAAAAAACCTCTCAATCTGTGTTCTTCCCTTAATTTGAGAGACCGGATTTCACACCAGTAAATAACACTGGAGTGTTACTAATATCGACATTGTACAAACATTCTTCAACCAGTTCCGCGAGGAAAAAGACCATTTGCGAGGTCTTCAGAACAGTCATAAATACAGTATTGAGGACCCAGAGAATGTCAGCTGCATTCAAGGTCAAGGTTGGTTTATTTCAACAGTCGCTGTCCTTAAATTCCATCCAACTAAAAGGACCAAAATCTCAACTCCACGAAGTAATCCTTGAGCTGCTTATACTGTGCATCCAAACGCCTCCGAATGCTTTGGTGTTCCAAAGGTGGGTGGGTGGGGAGACGCTCAAAATACATGCATACATCAACCAATATCTTGGTAGCGGCAGGAGGTGCATTAGTAATCCGTAACACACTTCATTGCCTGTTACAGCTATTCCATTATGGGTCTGGTAATCAATTCATACACGTAGGAAGGTAATGACGACAAAGGTTGAGTTCGTTGCTTAATTTGTTCTTGCCACTTACAGGGAAGAAATAATTTCATCATACCTCAATCTACAAATACATTCGAGTATAAGAACTGTACAGCACGCTGTAATGCACTGTAACTTGTAATCTGAACAAGCTATGTTTCTACGGGGGCGTTTGAAACGAACTAAGAAATTCAACCACTGCACCTACGTATATATGTTTGCTGTCAATATCGTAGTAAGTCATCTGAATCCGCAGGTTTAAAATATTCCATGTCGTCAAACCTCATATACATTTTATGCTAGCTGTCGGACGGACTACAAAAACCGATTTTTTTCAATTATAAGAGCTCGATATACAATTGTACATTATTTTCGTATCAAAACTTGTATAATAAATTGGTGAAATAGCGATCTCTCCAAGAAATTTCTTATGGATCCGGTATAACTGTTTTCTTTTTAACTACACATAAATATCTGATCTGAAGGGGAAAAAAAAAGACTCCTCTGAACGTAGATGCGCTGTTTCTCCGAAACTTTCGTCACCATTCACAATACTAAGAACACGTTTTCAACGCTGTGAAAACCTTAAATCTCACATGAAGAAACTCTAGATTTTTTTGAAGAGGCAAGAGCAGAAAGAATGAGAAAGGACACAGTTGGGGGGGAGGGGTAAAAACCACTCAACGCTAACAGCTCTTCCTTCACTTAGCCCTTTAGCCTACTTTAACATTCAGTTTCCTCACAGAATATTTATGGGTTTCGTATGATTCTATGAACAAACAGCCAATTACTCTTTGTACTGAAGAAGTGTGCTTGAAGTACAGACTGAATTTTTAAATACTCTTTTCACAAGCTTCGAGCTTCAGATGGTTAACAGTTTCAGCTTTGGAAAATAATTGAAATATGGAGGTATCTAAGGATATACAGCAGTGACAGGTTCTTGTGAATGAGGTAATAAACCATCTGGTTCCATAAACGTTGGTAAATTTCTTGGGCAGATGAGAAACTACGGCCTTCTCAAGAAGGACTCTGCTTCACAAAGTTTTCCCTGCAGTCTTGTTCAGCTTTATAATAATCAGATATTCCAAATATGTGAATAAACTAGGGCAGAACGCTCCTTTCGGAGCTCCTCGGAGGGGTTGGTCAAGTTTTTAAAAAGCAACGAACCCCTTCGGGGGGGTTGGTTGCGTTTTAAAATCTTGAGTAAGACACTAAACTCGGCATTGTTGTGTTGTACTCGGCATTGTCGTGTTCCACAACAATGCCGAGTTTGTTTATACTCGGCATTGTTGATGACGTAATTTATTGACGACAACGAGGAATCACAATTTTTTATAATAAGAATAGAATAGATAATTAACGTTCCAGATCCACCACACTGGCTTAGAGATCATTCTGTACAATTAATTCACTTTATAACATCAGTTAAAACTAACTGAACGCACAAAACACCTGGCACGCGTGGACTAACCATTCGCATTAGTCATAGCACACCACCTTTCAGACAATCTTGAAATGCAATAAAATGAACACATGATTACATCACGTGATACAAATACAGCACTCGTCAGTCTGTTGCTCAATATTTCACTCGATAATTGATACCACTTATTTTATCCCCATAGGTAATTGTCATTCCTCCTAGTCAAACACATGGCAGTAAATTGATTAGGCATCACACCGACACATGAAGTAAACAAAGTGCGCCGTTATTTGGAATTCACATTTCCCAAACGAGTTCCTGCCATTTACGACCAAGCTAATTAATACCTCAGTCAAGCTGTGGATTTTCTTCTCGACAAAAATCAACAATAAAGATACTGAAGTGTGCATACAAAAGTTTTATCGGAAAACTTAAAGACCTACATGTAAATGGACCATTCATGCCTTCAAACTAAAATTGTATACAGCTTTCTCAAAGCTAAAATGCGTGCTACATGCCCCACTCATATTATTCTCCTTGACTTGATTACCCTTGTAACATAAGGTAATTATGAAGTCACTTGTCGTGTAGCTTTCTCCAGTCCCTTATTACTTCAGCTCTCTTAGGTAAAATATTAACCTCAGTACCTCAAGCTGTTTTCCCTCGAATGTAGAATACAAAGTTCCATAAAAAGGGTAAAATTATTGTTTGAAAATGTCGGAACTGCAAATGGGAAGAACCGAAAGGTAGCAAGCATTCCCCGCATTCATGAATATACTTTCAATCTGTTACAGTCATTTCCAAATGTTGAAACTGCCACATTTCCTAAACGTTCATCAGCACTTTTAACACTTTCTATCATGCAATCCGGTACGAGACTAAAACATATGGGGGTATTTCATTTTCTCTACAAATGCAATAACCAATGTGACATTAACAAAATTCTGCGTGATAATTTCATTTGGAAAAAGTTATCCTCTCTCATTTTAAGTTATAACAAATAAGGCACTAATAAATGACTGATGGGAAAAAAAGAAAGAAAAAATCCTGGATATAATAATACCGCTATTTGTTGTAAAGTGCAAACCATGTGGGCACTTTTTCTTGGTTTATTTAATAACATTTTTAATTGCTTTGATTAAATCGCCTCAAATAGCAGGTTGACAGTAATTAATTAAATGGAAAAGAGTTTTGAGGTAGTATCCTGGCATTTGCTTGGAGGACAGAGGGAAAAAAAAATCTTTTTTAAAGAATGCATCCCGTTACATGTCGGTGTTGATCCTTAGGTAAACAGTCTGTCTACACAATAAGTTTTACGATTAAGGTCGCATGTGAATGTTATTTGATTCAAATACATATACAATTTAGCGTTTGTATCTATTAGTTTCGACCACTTAAAAAGAACCACCTGAAGACGACCTATTGAGGCTAAAACATGTGGAGGATTCTAATAAACACTGAGACCTTCATCAGAAAACTTGTTATGTAGATGAACTGCCAACCTAACGACAATAAAGAACCTTGGTTGGTCATGTCAAAATCTGAACCCACAACCTCCCAAGCACAAAGCAGGACTGCTAACCACTTGACGGTGATGTTCACAAACAGCATTGTGTAAATAGTCATTAGCACAACCTGGCTGGCAGACTGGCTGATTGGTAATGTAAACCATCCCCACCAAGAACAAACCAGCAAACAGAATTGTCTTGCAATTAATGCACACAACTTGTCACCTGTGGGTACATAGACCATTGGTTGAAGGTCAATAATTTAGTACCATAAATGCTATCCATGTTAACTGATGTTAGCTGACCGAGTAATTTAGTTCAAACACAGAAATGCTAATGCTGAGAGCATTGGAAAGTAATTGTCTTCCTGCCAAAAATTTTTCCTAGATCAGATATCAAACCACATGCACAAACAGGCCTGTCTTAAAACAGCAATCAGCAAAACAAAAACGTTCATTCTGAAGACAGAATTATACAAATACTGCATAGAAAATCTTAGAAGTGCTTGGGATGAGGATGGAGAAGCTTTCCAATTTTCAACCCATTTATGGATCACAATCAACTGTGAACGCAATGAGCCTGACACAAAAATGTTACAATGTGGCAACACTTCTTTTTCTCATTTGAGAGGTCCTGGCATGAACTCAGCCCAAAAGACCAAAATCAGAATTTGCTTCAGAACTTTTAGCACAGGCACCCCATTACCAAATGTTACAAAAATCAAATATGTACTTCCAGAGAGAGAGTATCTGGATATGACCTTCTATTTTGTATTCCCATCTAGCTGATTATACATAATGGCATTAAAACTGACCAAGACTTAAGAAGACATAAAACTACTAAAATATGTGTTTTATCAAAAGGCATTCCAAACAATGTAAGCATCCATATCTGACCTGCACATCAAATCAGAAAACATCTTCAAATATTGGAGTTCAATCATAGCAAAAAATCATGTCACATGATTTCAATGTGTACTACAAGCTGACTCATGAAAGACATCATTATAATGCCACATATAAAATGCTAAACGGGAGAGTTAATAGGTTCACAGCACTGCTGAAATCTTTGAGACAACACAAAAAGGCTTCTTTTTGGGACAATGCAATCAGGAGAAGAAGAGTTTGATAAGGAACAGAACATTTACATCAGCAGCATAGACCACCTATAAATCTCAACAAAATGGTATTTTGTTAACAGGTTTTTTCCAACACGATGTCAAAAATGAGTGGATCGTCATGAAGATCAGAATGATCAATACTTTCCTGAAAAGCATAATATGACAGCATAAGCCACATGTTCTGAAGGCGAGAATTGTAATGTACCAACTTTAATATGTCATACTAAACATGAACACGGAACTGTACTCACCGACTTCGGCATTTTGAATGTATAGTGCGGGTATTTCGACCAAAGAAAAAAAATTCACCTGCAAACAGAGAGGAAAAGATTAAAAATTGTTCATGTGATTGAAAGGAAATGCAATGCTGCAATAAAATGCAAATCTTGGTTACAATGGTGCACTTCCAAGTTCTTATTCACAGTTTTACATGAACATGCAATGTAAATTTTTATCCTTATGTATCCTATTGTGGTGTTATATAAAAATGTACCTAAGCTATGGCATAATTATCTTAAGTAGCCTTAGTCTTAGAGTCATTAAAATATGGCTGCAAGACCATGTAATGTGCCTTTTAAATTTGAACATGATTCTGCTCATACAAATATCTAAACCAGTATTTTAAAAAGTTACACCTATATCCTTCCACACTGCATTTGGTTTTACATCCACTGGAGAAACAAAATATTACACTACTAACAACAAAACCACTTTCTAAATGAGAAATGAAACATCAGTGCTGTTACTGGACACATAAGTTAAAAAATGCACTATTCTTGGAAGACTTCACTGTTTTCAACATATGAAATTTCATTAGAAGCCATTTGTTTAGAAAAAGATTAAACAACAGTTACCCTCAAGACAATGGCAAATTTTCAGAAGATTATAAACTGGTTGAAGCTGGAAGTTATCATATCTTGTTTTAATGTTCCATTTCGAAGCAAGTGGTATCCCATGACACACTATTAGCAGAATTTTCTGTGTATCAACGACTGCCCCCCAAATATATATATATATATATAGGCAAAATACTTCGGGCAGCAGACATTGGACATGCAGAACACATGTGACCGACTACAGTTTCGATAGTCAGCTAAAACAGTTACTTTTCCTGATCTAAGTACCTTCCTTCTGAAATTTTACAAGAGACGACATGAAAAGACAAAACACGTAAAGCAACGGCAACTTCACAGGTGGCGGTGACTTTTATTGCATACTGTGGCCTAAATCCACATGTATGAGAATTCAATATTACCCACCATATTATTTAGCCGGTAACTTGAAACAATAGGTTCAACTGAAACACAGAATAATATGTTCATATCCATTTCTTCCGCATGTATTTAAAAAAGACTGAATTACAATTTAATAAAACAATTAATTTTGCGACACTAGCGCCTTTCCTTAAGCTACACGGAATATGTGAAAATGTCAGTTTCATTCTCAATTTAAAAAGCAGCAATAGAGAAATATGAATTCGATTAGTACTTACATAAACTAAAACTCCCAGACGCTATACATCCACAAAATTACATGAACAGTCAATCTTACTTTCTCATAACTCCAACACACACAAAACCGTCACGTTGACTGACACCTCATTGACAATATGGCGTCCGCCGTAAAGGGTGGGGCGTTCAACTATGGGTTCATTCATGCGCGGTAACTATGCGCACAGCGTATAAAGGCGTTTCGCGCCTTTCCAAGTTACCTACAGTCATCATTTAAAATTTGGAACTAAAGTAAATTCAATAAAAATCACCTTAATACTCTTTTCTAGTCGACATATATTACATCAATAAGTGCTAGTAGCGATAATCAGAAACTGTAACCAGATTGGAACATTTTATTATAGAAAAAGAGCTCGTGAAAGAGGTATTTCATTGCGTCCATCTAGTATTTAATTTTGTAACTGTATTGACATAGAAGTTAAAGGTATCGTATGTTAGATGGCGATACAGATACAAACAGGCCCTTACTTATTGCATCACCACTGATGGCCACTTAGGAAGAGGGTAGTTAGAAATGTATGCACAGTTTTGCTAGGAAAATGACATTATTTCAGACCAATTGGAAACAGTGGCATAAATCACACAATAGTAATACAAACTTCCCTATAATGTCCGAAGGCAGACTTTTCTGATGATTGTGAACATTAAAGTTCAGTAACGACATAACATTTCTAAACTAATCTCATCACAAAAGAGGTCAAGACATTCATTATTTCTAAATTTCTTTCTAAGTTATGTGGAGGAAAACATCATGTCTAACTAGAAAGTCATATGGACATTATATACTGTTATAATATAGGACTGCATGTTTCAAAATTTCTACATATTTACCATTCAAATCTAAGTGTATTTTAATCTTTAGATTCTTGTGTTAGGCACAAGCTCTGAGACTCTTGAGAGACATTCCACAATAAAAGAAACCTGGGTAGTATAAAAATGTGTAAATTATGTATAGATGCTAAGAAATTTGAAGTACATCCAAGGAAAATTGAATGGCTGTGGGGCGAGAAATGGAACTTCAACAGAATGTGTTAACGTCACTGTTCTGTCTGTCTTACCAGAGACTTCAGCACTCTCACAGGGCATATAATCATTGACATGATTAGTCATTATTAAGTCACCAGAAGCACAGCATGAGCATGTGTTAACCAAATCCTGTGTGGCATGAAAATCTTGGCATGTAAGTGTATACTTCTGTACTTCATCTTCGATGATACACAAATTACAACGCAGCACACAACAAAGGTTACACAATTATAATTGCAAGGGATATGATGCTGCATGATACATCAAATGACAGCATGCAAACAGCTGTCAACATCTGAAGACTTGCTAACATAGAACATGGAATGTCATGCAGTCTCCCCCCCCCCCTTAAGTCTAATATGTTTCTTTAACAGCACTTCCACAGACAATGAGCATAAGCCTCAAATAGCTGCCTAGCAATGTCTGGCTGGCTGGAGCAGGCTAAAGATGTTTTTATCTGGCTGGTTCTCCTGCATTCCAAAATATGGTATACCAGTAAACTACAAAAGTAATACTTTTTGTGTTTCATTATTGAAAGTCTTTGCCAGATGAACACAGTTAACATGAACACTCTCTCCCACTGGTTGCTCAAGTCTGCTAGCCACCAGATAGACAAGTGCGACATGCAGCCATAAGGAAACTGACAGTCTATTAAGATCACTCCCTGCCTGAGTTGATCTGTAAAGTGATGGGCGTCTTGCAGTACTGCATCCCAGAACATGTCCGGTAATGCTGAACAACAATGTTGTGATGGTGTTTCCAGAATGATGATTGCTGAATAAATAGGTGTAGAACAGAGATCAGCACACATTGCCAGCTCCCATGCATTTTGATTGCTTTTCTTTAATTGTAAAGAAATGTTCACATTCTAAAATGGTAAGCAGTAGAAACACATCATACATACTATGCATCTTAGAACATCAATATCTAAGTCAAATTTTTGCAGTTCAGTGAATATTAACTTCTGATTTTCAACATAAAACAAAACTTCATGACCAAATTTAATACAAATACACACAACCAGACTGATGCAGTTCCATAAATTTATGATCCACTAGATTTACAACACTCAGTAAACAATACAATGAAGATCTATTAGTATTCATAAAAGATAATATGAAATTAACCATATTTTGTAGTCACTATAGAACGAAGATTTTGTGTTGTCAGCCTTACCTCATGAGACTTCTCTTGTTACTTCTTAACACACACACACACACACACACACACGTTTCCTCTGTCTGCAAACTTTTAAATTCCTAGACATGAAAATTGCTATAATGGAATCAAATATGTGCCTCAATTATAATTTTTCTCCATGCATGAAACATCATGAAAATCTTAATAAAATTCTTTGCAAGTCAATTTTCATGCTCCTAGAATAGAACAATAGAAGTTCATAGAAAATTAAGAGGCAAATCAAATAACCAATTCATGCAAATATGTTTTAATTCAAACATACATTTCAATATGACAATAATGTGAACAGATATAGTTTTTCATTTTAGAAAAGAGCTTGACTGTAGTAGTTGTGACACAGTATGTATATACCATCCCAATACGGAGAACTTTAAAACTATAAAATCTACAAGTACACTGATATAGACACAGGAAAATGCCATTAAAGTTTTTAAAAAAAACATAAAGCTAAATATGCTTTAAGTCATAATAACTACCACATTAAAAATTAAATCTGTGGCGTAACAGCTCCAGAGAGCCAAAGCCGACTAGCTTGACTGCTGGCCTCACGTTCACATGCCTAAGCAGAGGGGAACGATCATCCAACCAGATATAGGGTGACTTGTGGTCAGCACGACAAACCCCCAGCCATTGCTAGTTTCCATGACCGGAAATAACTACCACATACAAGATGGATTTATACAACTGGAAAACATGTGGATCTTACATCTTGCAATAAAGATTTCATAATAATTGCAAAGCTATGAAAAGTTAATAGTAAATATA
>NW_019060478.1:73206-113898 GCF_000696155.1 Zootermopsis nevadensis | reverse complement strand
AAGCGTTATACTTTTTATAGCGAAGCAGCAGCCTATTTAATTCCAGGAGCATTAGCTACACGGGTTCATTTCAGGACATCCGATGGGAATTTCTCTCAACAGAGGAAATTTTTCATGCAGATAATATGATAAATTAAGCTGAATGGGTAACTAATAGATTCTGACACAAGAGGACAAACAGATTGAAATTGCATTGATGGAGAAGTAAAGAACGGGCTGAATTCTGAAAATGATTGTTACTATTTAGTTAAAATCTTTTATCTTCCCGACGCCTATTTAAAAATGTAAAAAATTGCTAATAAACTATACAGAAGAAAAATTTACTTGTTTTTAAGGGAGCTAAATTTGGTTACCCGCCCTAAAAAACCCCGTAATTCGAATGTGTTTGAGAACAAAGCTCTGAGAAGAATGTTTTGTCACGAGAATCCTACATCTTACTATGAATCCTTCCTGTTTGCCGTGTATCTGTCTATGATTACAGCTTAAAACATGCCACTACTATTTTCCATCATTCACAAGCATAAAATTATTCTCGTATTAGCTGAAATTTTTTAAGTACAAGAACATAAAGAAATAACTCACTCCTTTACACCGAAAAATAAATACATCGGGCAACTTTTGTGCTTATCATATCAGAAAGGAGACAGCCTCAGAAAGGACTGAGCACAAATACTTCATCAGAGCATGGGCACTGAAATAAACATATTTGAAATATGTAAATATTTCACCAAAGTAAGGTCACTTTCAAAACTCATATTTCTATTGAAGGCGTTGAGACAACAGAACCCCCCCCCCCCCCAAGATAAATTCTATAAGTGCTACATGTGAACTAAAACCTTTGCTTCGGAGTTCTTTGTTATTTTTTGATTGAAGGATGGTAGCTTGTTTTTATGGTACATTTAAACATTCACTATAGATTCAACGTTACTTCCATTACGATTTCTGTCATGAAAGCCTTTAAAACTAAAAATAAATGTGTCACATGCCCTCGTATTTTGTGGTAGCTTGGCAGAAACTTAAGGATATTTATATTACACCAGGTCAAGCGAAAGTAAACACTAATGCAAATTTCTTCAGTGTTTTAAAACACTTGTGAAATTACATGTCACATAAATACAGTCCTTTATCTTGGTTGGGTATTTTTGTCACTTTGCAGTGACGCACTTGGCAAGAAAACTGCGACCTCGGTTTGTTAAATCTGAGGGTGGGAGAGGGGGTGCTCAGTCCCTGCATTTATGTCCAAGAGTAAATTAAATTCCTTCACTATCTAGAAAGCGTTCTAAATATTCTGACAGTTTGACAAACATTTCATCAACGCTACTGAATGCCCTAAACTTTTACGCATGTAATGTTTAATTAATAACGAGTAACCATTATTTAATGGCGTTATATTGAATCCAGAAGTTATACTCGAGGAGATTTAAATGAGATATTGATAATTAATTTGTTCTGAAGAAGTTTAGAATTTCGAAAAAGGAGAACGTACTGCGTCGGTATTCACTCGGGACACTGAGTAAAATTACAGAAAACCAGCTACGATATCTCGTAGCGCAGGTAAGTTTCGAACCGGTGAGTTACTGAATATATTTATAGAGCTTTTACCAACACGATAATTTCTGCTCCATAATTCGAGTACCTAATTTCATTACACTTATGTGTTTCATTTGGTGTGTACAACTAGATCGAGATGACTTACATTTTTGATTATTTAAGTTCGGTTTTAAATTAAAGAAATGCTATCAGAATGATTACTATAATTAATCTAACATGTTGTATAGCAATGGAATTTCCTACTTATAAGATGTTATTACGGGGACACTCATGGTAGTGATACCACAAGCCTTCGTGTCTGCATAACGTCGAGTGAACCAAGAAAGCTCTCGAAATCGTCCGTTTATTCTGCCATGATTCTCATTACGTTTAATTTTTTTTAAAAATTCGGCCACTTGTTGATTCAGCTGAGGAGACGTGTCGAATATAACGTGAAAGCAACGGGGAGCAATACTGGAAATGAGCGTGGACATCTCATTTTTTTGGAATGACTAAAGAAAACATTGTGAAACCTTGGGCAACATACCCGCTCTCCTGGACGATATTCGAACAGGATACCTCAAAATAAAAGTCAGACACATTTGTTAATTTGTTGTCTTTAAGTTTACTGTGTTGCACTGAATGTGCGTTGCATATGTTTTAAAGACCCGGTCAATTTTCCCACCGTCACAACATAAGACAACTCTATTTTTCCTACAGGTCGAGCAGTGGTGCACCAATATGTCGCTGGGCAGAGGGGCTGCGCCTACTCTTGTGAACAAGCAGTTCAACTCACCCATCAGACTGTACTCGCCAGAAAGTGTGCAGGAAGCCCTCAACAAACACACCCAGGCTCTGTCCAATGGTGCCATCGGGTAAGCAGAACGTCTGAGTGATACCACAGGTTATAATTTCTTCCTTTCTGATCTGTACTTTTAGCTCTCAACTGTTAATACTGTGACTGACTGCATTATAAATAATGCAATTAAATCACAAAAGTGAATAACACTTTCCGATTTTCAACGTTTCTCATTATTACTGAGGCTAGTTGACTTCTCAGTTTCCAGTTGATCTACTCCATCTCCGCACTAAATAAGATTATAATGTAAACAATTATGTTACCTGAAAACAAAGTGGGCCCATTTAATTGTAAAATATTTTAGCGATGGTAAGACGACCTTTTTAAGACACTATGACAATAATTAATGAGACAAAAGTATATCACCGAATAATGGAACCGGGATAAGACGCCATCTGAGTTGTTGGTCCGTGTAGTCTGGTAGAAGTTTGTCAATTCTTCAGAAGTACTTGCTGCCTTCATCATCAGGGCTACAACTGAGCTCGGGAAATCATTTCCTGGTGCGCTGCTAATATCCAATTTTAATCCTTTGTTTTATTTTGAAAATTGGATTCCTTTTAATACTAAACGAATTTGTTCCAGATTAGCAGTTATTAAATAGCATAAAGTTTATTATTAAAAGGAATTCGGGTTCGGTTCCACTGAAGTCGAATATAAAACGATTGATAAATATGTGTTGATGTAAAATCATTGAACGAAAGTGGGCGGAATTTTCATCTTTCGCCTCGCAAAATGGGACATTAACAAGAGTGTTTACAACGTTATTTTATGAACACTTCGAATTAAATGAAATCCTATGCTCACCACAGTGCACACGCATCAGACCTAGCGAAAATCGTGTTAGTTGTTCTAAATCAGAAGTCACACGGGCGATTAATCTTCCCGTCTGAAAGAATCCACGTGAAAAAACACAGACGCGGGTCCACTTCAGACGGCGGGTCTGGTCGCTGCAGAACCAAAGTGTTCCAAAACTTTAAAAACGAAGAATGGAAAGAGAGAGATGTAGTGAATAAGCTCACGTGGTAAGAAAAAGTATCGAACGGAGTTTCATTAAACAGTGTGGACGTCATACCACAGAAGATCGTCGAAGTGGGCGGTTTTCTGGGTTTTCGTATGGCCCACACTCAAAAAATTGAGGCGAGACATTCCTCTGAAACTTAAATATGAAGATTCTCTCATAATATAACAGAAAATTGTCTGTCTCAAAGGAACTTTTACAGAATTCGCTGAAAAATCACTGAAAGGCAGCTGAAAACGTTATTCAGTTTGTAATCCGGTCGAGATTCGAACCGATGCTTCTAGAACTCAATTCCAACGTGTGAATGAAAGGATAATATTAAGATGATTCTTAATGAAAATAAGATGTGAATTGGATTCATCTGGCGTAAGATTTGTCAATTGGTGGGACTTTGTAAACACAGTAATAAAGCTTTGTGTTCTGTAAAAGGCAGTGAAATTCTCTGTCAGCTCTGCTCCGTAAAAATAGTTCATTCCGCTCGGAATTTTTCTGAAAATAGTCCACTGAACACAAATCATTGTATTTATTGCATTGTATTTATAAACCATCTAATTCATTGTTTGAACAGATTTAGAAATTAAACTTGTATTAAATTTAAATAATATTGTTACTACAAAAACCAGGGGTCCAGTTACAGCAACTAAGTAACCGCAGCGTGTGACCTCATACTTAACATGCTACAAAAAGTCAACTCAAAGTTACAAAAACACACAGGGGCCTATATTTCAAGTTCTAAACATAGAGCAGAGTCAGAACACAAAAACCAGTGTGCAGCAGGAAGGTGGAATGAAGCTAGTGCATTGATGAGTCACTGAAATATAATGCAAAACAAGCACAGAGACGCTGTAATTCCACTCAACAGCCATCTTTCGAGTCCACGGTTTTATTCATGACTGAGATCCTGAAGCTAGTTTTAACGGTTTGAAGCACAAGTTGATATAAATAATATCTTTAAAAAAACTTTCTACGTCTGCATTTCAAACAAACATCAGTTGGTCAATGTTGTCCATGGAAATAATAGCTGTTTTACTGCTAATGATATGAACCTCATTATATTGCTACGAGATCAAAGCGCACAGCTATTGAAAGTTGAAAGCAGGACGTTATAAGTGAAGCCCTTTGTTACATAAGCACGATAATAAATGTGAAAAGTAGGGCTTGAGGTTACCGCGTCGGTGAGTACGAAGATGGCCATCATCAGGGCGATAAGTACATATCGCCCTGACGATGGAGGCAGCAAGGGCCTCTGAAACATTGGTAAACTTGTACCAGACTACATGATGCTACAACCCAGAAGACGGGACATCTTCTGATTTTTTTGTTATTTCTTAAGCTGGACTTAATGAAGATATTAATGTGGTCCATTGTTACGTCATGGAGCGTTCTCAGGTTACAGATGGAGGCTGTGGCCTCCAAATTTGGCGAGTAGTTGAGAAATATTGAATAAGCAGTTGCAGACAGCCGGCAAGGAATGGCGTGGGGCAGGGGCTAATAATTCTTAGCTGTGAAAACGTAGCGTGTAGCCAAACGGTCTCTGCTCTGACTCGGTACTCAGCCGTTTCAGTACAGGGACCGATGGCGACGGATTAGTTCCGTAAAATGCAGGGAATTCCTTGACCACTTGAACGACTGTCAGGTTGTCAAGAACTCTGATCTATGGGGTTGGAAAAGCTGCAATAGAAATTTGCTCAATTCTTAAGTAATCCTGGACTAGCGTCGGTTAGCGACGAAGCTGGTAGTTTGCGCATGACGATTTTAAGAGTACAGGCAATAAACTCAGTTACTCCTCAACGCAATAAGGAGTTGAAGGACGACGAGTGCAGTGTTACGTCACAGGACTAGCCGAGGTTTCAGGCATCATTTATCGAGAGTGGGTACAAACTCCCACCTCAGATTTTACTGCTGACCTCGACTTTCAAGGTCGTCTGAGCGTCAGCGGCTGTGATTCCTGTAGTAGTGGTTTAGTATTAATTGCGGTCAATAGGTCCAGTCTGTTTTTATTAAGTCTTAGGTGTGATCAAGTCTGTTTTTTACACCTTTAGTAACTTCTTATTCATTCGACGGATTTTCATGAAATTTGGTTTCAATAAGAGCCCATATCGACTTTACGGGTTTCAATTTCCTATCGTAAATAATGCCAACATGGCAACTTCTTGAGAGTAGGCCCATCAGAACGAAAACAATATGGATGCAGCAACAAATTCAAAGTAAATTTCCCATATAATTGTAGAATTTATTTTCTGTTTAACAACACAAAAATATTTAAAATAAAATGAAATTTGCTTTATGCTACATTTACCCCGATGAACCCTTCAGACACATTATTCATTATGGAATGTGTTAGATCGATACAAACCAAAATTAAATTAGCTTAATGACTAATGATTATGGGATTGCATCCCAAAAGCGGAATTTCGTAAACAGACATCGGACAAATTCGGACAATAGCAAGTGAGCAGAGGCGAGGGCGAATGTGATTTTTGTTCGTCATTTTACGCATCTTATGCAACGGACTCATAACGAAAACACTCTCGAATATTATACATCTATCGATAACGTACATTTATGTAGGAGATATCTGTGTCCTTTGATTTGTAATGTAGCCTTGTAATGGTGCATTGGATGCGACTTATGTTAAAGGTAAAAAGTGAAAAATGTGTGGTTTTCTAAGAAATAATTTCTTATAAATAGCTTAATACCGGTGTAGGAATAATACATCTTGTAATGTACGTATTTTGTTCCGTCTACAACAGTTTTTATTAAATACGATAATAATTATAGTGACAATTACAGGTATTTAAAGTATTTTAATAACATTACTTAGAATATATTTAGCAGTTGCAAATTATTCCCGTAACATACGGATTGAGTAAGTAAACTTAATTTTAGTTATGTTGACTCAGTGATATGTGTGTGCAGGAAGACAGATAGGGACTAGTGGACTAACAAAGGGTTGCACACATAGAAATACCAAACAAATGAGTGGTGTGTGTAGACACACTTGGCAGTTTGGCAGAACTATCCGCACATATGCTACACATAGGCAACCTGGTGGCCGCTGTCATCAGTTACAAAATCTACCAATTGGGACCATTGTTCACAGCCATCCGTTAACAAAAGGATCACCGTGTCCTTGAATTAATGACTGACTTCCATGGTATTTAGTTACATAACTCGTAAAGCGATAGAATTTGGAGTCTGTACGAATGAAGAGTGAGAGATTCGATTAAATACACATGAACGCAACAGTCAAAAGCCAAGATTTATAAACCACCGTAATTAGAGACCGAAAAATGGCGCTAACTTAAGGTTACCTCAAACAAACGTTGTATGAAGTAGTGGCTCGGTACAACGCAGTGATGTAAAGTTACGCACTGTGTTACAGTTCAGAAGATCAACACACTCATCTTCACTGCCGCGAGAACCACAAATGTAATTATCCAGAAGCGACAAATCGTTTGGTATTTTAAAACTTTGGCGAGTAATCGATCGCTTGAAATGACTCACTGAGTACAGGCGTATCACGGTCAAGGCGTTATGTCAGAGACGAAACAGACCTCATTTCGTCAGTTAAACAAAGCCACGATTCAAACCAGACGATGGGCGAGTGCTAATCGAGCTATTACAAACTTTAACTTACAGAAACCTCTCGGGCGATTTGCCATGTCGGAAACTAATTCTATTTCCAAAACGTCGGTTTTTGATTCAACATTCGTGCAAGTGATCGCCCGAGAAGATTTTATAACATTCATGCATAAATAAGCATTGTATCACGTGATGAGAGTTGAACCAATCAGCGTCAGTCTTTGATACTCATAATAGCTGGTTTCTTCAGAGGTTTTCACAACTTAGGCTTAAATTATGAGAAAATAATATTTCAGACGACAGTTTTTTCCTTGAAAAAGGTTTGCTTTCTTTCTTAAACTAGAATACCAGTTATCCAAGAGCCGTAGTTTGCACAGACAAGGCAAAAACTTAGTTATTTAAAAAAAATAGCCTGAGTGCGGTGTTACCAAGTGTCGAAAACGCTGTGAACAGCATGCAGTGTAGAAATTCGGCCAATAGACGTAAGATGAAGACCTCGGAACATGCAAGCCTTGTACATGCGTCCCTCACGGTATGACAAATAGTGCAGAATCACCTGCCGCCTTTTCTATAAACGCTGACAAATAGCTACTCTGACCCACCGAATTAAGGGATTGGACTAGAACCAATAAATCCACTGGCAACCTATCTAGGTCTGAGCCATCTGAAATACTCATAGTTTGTAAGTACAAAAATATAATGTGACTAGGTTTTGAGACAACGTCGCTTACACCATGTCATTATACCTTATGATGAATGTGTATATGTGTGTACTCACAATTAAATGAATTAGTCAAGAGTTTAGAGAACTCTAAAACAAATGAATCACATAAAAAGTCAACCACATTTCAAAAGTTTGGGCTACTGATAACCACGTTAAAATCCCCAAAATTAATATTCAAATGTAGCTTTAATACTTGTATTCGGGACGTACCTACTTCGAATATTGATCATGCCACAAGGAATTTTCAAATTGTTCCTGCGTTTCCTTGCCTCTCCAAGAAACTGCGAGATGACATGTTAAAATATACAACAGCTTCGTTCCAAATCCTCATAGCGTAAACCAACCCTTCAAGAAGTTCTTCCCATTCCTCTAACGCCATAAAATTCATCAAGTACAAACATCGTAATTAAATAACCTGGAAAAAGTAATGCTTCAATATGCGACGATTACTCTATTAAAGAGGGAGCTCGTCTAAATAATATTTAATAATCCAGTCCATACCGCAAAGTAAACACATCACTTCACCATTAAAATAATCGATGTGAAAGGTGGGAATCATACGAATTCCATAAATAAAAAGTGCAGCTTTACTGATTGCTTAGCAAGTGGCACACATAGTTAGCAGTAGGGTTTAAAGCATTGAGACGAAATTTGTCAATGAATTAAAGTAGTAGTATCAGATATCGTGCCGACGGGATTACATTTAATAGTCCGCACTTTTATTTACTTATTACACAAAGTACTACAGTTGAATGTCATTAACCCTGTCGGTTGTTAAGTGCTAGGTAACGAGGGTCAAGTACGAGGATGCTCCGTCCGACGACGACAGATGGCGTCTCTCAAGCGTCATCGCTCCGTGCGTCAGAGTCAGAGGAGACTTGGCATGCGGATGAGTCACTCCTCGAAGAGTCGGAGGTTTAGTGGACCGAGAAACGTACATTTATTTTTAAGAAAATATATTTAAAACAACATGGAAAGTAAACAGACGATCATCACAAATCTCATGTTTCTTACACACGCCGGAGTTTGGTTAATGACCCTAGAACCCCACGTTTACGGATAGGATGTCAACCACACCTCCTGAATCTTTAAAACAGTCGAAGCCCTGAGATATTTTCATTCAGATGTAGACCTAATTAAACGCGATGAATAACATCTACTTATTATGATGTGTGTATCAACTACGGTGACTGTGATTCATCGGTTTCGGTGGTGAAACTAGATGAATACAGATTTAGAACAGAACTGTCAGCTCCGGAGTGGATTCCTTCATGTGTCATGCAACTTCGTACATCTGAAATTAGACGGATGGATACAGTACAGTGCTTTAGAGGCTTCGAATAAAAGTAGGTTATACACATCATGCGAAATTAGTTAAAGAATTAACAGAATAAAATACTGATTCTTGGTTTACGTGTTAGCTAGAATAGCTAAATTAGTGAACTGACTGGCTATCGTGACGATCGTGGTTCTATTCCCATGAGGGACAAAAGAACTTCTTCGCCATCACATTTAAGCCACCTGCGGTGTCCAGTCAGCCTCCTACCCAAAGATCAGCTGGGGATTTTCCAAAAAGCGTCAATATATCCTCAGGATATGTTGCTTAAGCATAACTTTAACTTATTTTACCTCCGCCAATCAGACACTTGCTACCTACTACCTGGCCTATGTAAGGCTTAAAACGTCCAACCAACAAATTCACCCTGAAGATGGAATCTAAAATGTTTACCGAAACGTTCAACAACTTTCAAAATTCTTTGCGGCCCATCCTCTAATGCCGAAGTTTTATATTATTTTACCTTGTTTTATGAACTAAGCTGTGTTATGTTATGCAGCGATAAAGGGTGACTGTACCGTAAAGACGTGCAGAGATGATTAATACAAAGTTCCAAGAAATCTAAAACCTCAGTACCACACGCGAGTCAGAAATCTGTAACACGCACTTGCCTCGAACCTCGGTCATTCAACTCCGGCTTATCGATCGCTTGAAATGACTCACTGAGTACAGGCGTATCACGGTCAAGGCGTTATGTCAGAGACGAAACAGACCTCATTTCGTCAGTTAAACAAAGCCACGATTCAAACCAGACGATGGGCGAGTGCTAATCGAGCTATTACAAACTTTAACTTACAGAATCTTCTCGGGCGATTTGCCATGTCGGAAACTAATTATATTTCCAAAACGTCGGTTTTTGATTCAACATTCGTGCAAGTGATCGCCCGAGAAGATTTTATAACATTCATGCATAAATAAGCATTGTATCACGTGATGAGAGTTGAACCAATCAGCGTCAGTCTTTGATACTCATAATAGCTGGTTTCTTCAGAGGTTTTCACAACTTAGGCTTAAATTATGAGAAAATAATATTTCAGACGACAGTTTTTTCCTTGAAAAAGGTTTGCTTTCTTTCTTAAACTAGAATACCAGTTATCCAAGAGCCGTAGTTTGCACAGACAAGGCAAAAACTTAGTTATTTAAAAAAAATAGCCTGAGTGCGGTGTTACCAAGTGTCGAAAACGCTGTGAACAGCATGCAGTGTAGAAATTCGGCCAATAGACGTAAGATGAAGACCTCGGAACATGCAAGCCTTGTACATGCGTCCCTCACGGTATGACAAATAGTGCAGAATCACCTGCCGCCTTTTCTATAAACGCTGACAAATAGCTACTCTGACCCACCGAATTAAGGGATTGGACTAGAACCAATAAATCCACTGGCAACCTATCTAGGTCTGAGCCATCTGAAATACTCATAGTTTGTAAGTACAAAAATATAATGTGACTAGGTTTTGAGACAACGTCGCTTACACCATGTCATTATACCTTATGATGAATGTGTATATGTGTGTACTCACAATTAAATGAATTAGTCAAGAGTTTAGAGAACTCTAAAACAAATGAATCACATAAAAAGTCAACCACATTTCAAAAGTTTGGGCTACTGATAACCACGTTAAAATCCCCAAAATTAATATTCAAATGTAGCTTTAATACTTGTATTCGGGACGTACCTACTTCGAATATTGATCATGCCACAAGGAATTTTCAAATTGTTCCTGCGTTTCCTTGCCTCTCCAAGAAACTGCGAGATGACATGTTAAAATATACAACAGCTTCGTTCCAAATCCTCATAGCGTAAACCAACCCTTCAAGAAGTTCTTCCCATTCCTCTAACGCCATAAAATTCATCAAGTACAAACATCGTAATTAAATAACCTGGAAAAAGTAATGCTTCAATATGCGACGATTACTCTATTAAAGAGGGAGCTCGTCTAAATAATATTTAATAATCCAGTCCATACCGCAAAGTAAACACATCACTTCACCATTAAAATAATCGATGTGAAAGGTGGGAATCATACGAATTCCATAAATAAAAAGTGCAGCTTTACTGATTGCTTAGCAAGTGGCACACATAGTTAGCAGTAGGGTTTAAAGCATTGAGACGAAATTTGTCAATGAATTAAAGTAGTAGTATCAGATATCGTGCCGACGGGATTACATTTAATAGTCCGCACTTTTATTTACTTATTACACAAAGTACTACAGTTGAATGTCATTAACCCTGTCGGTTGTTAAGTGCTAGGTAACGAGGGTCAAGTACGAGGATGCTCCGTCCGACGACGACAGATGGCGTCTCTCAAGCGTCATCGCTCCGTGCGTCAGAGTCAGAGGAGACTTGGCATGCGGATGAGTCACTCCTCGAAGAGTCGGAGGTTTAGTGGACCGAGAAACGTACATTTATTTTTAAGAAAATATATTTAAAACAACATGGAAAGTAAACAGACGATCATCACAAATCTCATGTTTCTTACACACGCCGGAGTTTGGTTAATGACCCTAGAACCCCACGTTTACGGATAGGATGTCAACCACACCTCCTGAATCTTTAAAACAGTCGAAGCCCTGAGATATTTTCATTCAGATGTAGACCTAATTAAACGCGATGAATAACATCTACTTATTATGATGTGTGTATCAACTACGGTGACTGTGATTCATCGGTTTCGGTGGTGAAACTAGATGAATACAGATTTAGAACAGAACTGTCAGCTCCGGAGTGGATTCCTTCATGTGTCATGCAACTTCGTACATCTGAAATTAGACGGATGGATACAGTACAGTGCTTTAGAGGCTTCGAATAAAAGTAGGTTATACACATCATGCGAAATTAGTTAAAGAATTAACAGAATAAAATACTGATTCTTGGTTTACGTGTTAGCTAGAATAGCTAAATTAGTGAACTGACTGGCTATCGTGACGATCGTGGTTCTATTCCCATGAGGGACAAAAGAACTTCTTCGCCATCACATTTAAGCCACCTGCGGTGTCCAGTCAGCCTCCTACCCAAAGATCAGCTGGGGATTTTCCAAAAAGCGTCAATATATCCTCAGGATATGTTGCTTAAGCATAACTTTAACTTATTTTACCTCCGCCAATCAGACACTTGCTACATACCTAGCCTATGTAAGGCTTAAAACGTCCAACCAACAAATTCACCCTGAAGATGGAATCTAAAATGTTTACCGAAACGTTCAACAACTTTCAAAATTCTTTGCGGCCCATCCTCTAATGCCGAAGTTTTATATTATTTTACCTTGTTTTATGAACTAAGCTGTGTTATGTTATGCAGCGATAAAGGGTGACTGTACCGTAAAGACGTGCAGAGATGATTAATACAAAGTTCCAAGAAATCTAAAACCTCAGTACCACACGCGAGTCAGAAATCTGTAACACGCACTTGCCTCGAACCTCGGTCATTCAACTCCGGCTTATGGTTTATGTACAGGCGATTAACAAGTGGTGACTAAAAAAAGCAACATTTTCAAGCGCTGCAAACTGCAATAAAGAATTATATGACGGGAACAATACTAGCACGTGCTTCTTACTGCAAAGGTGACGAAAGTTTAAATTATTTGAGTACCAATATTCTGATGAACGAATAGCGGGAAGAAGATTATGATGTGAATTATGTAAACTAGGTTCTTGCTGCAGTGCATCAGATAACAATAATATTACATATTACAGAAGGTATGTTCGAATTTTGCAGAGTAAATGCAATTAAGAAAATCTGCAAACTGCGATTCCTCCGAGAAAGGAAAACGCCTTAATTGATCGTTTAGACTGTCCCGCCTGATTGACGTGACGGAGAAGTTGCCGCATCAACACGGCGACACGATGCTACCTCAGCTGTGATACAAAAGATCTCTCATTATTCGAACTGGTGATAATTTGTTTTTACATCAATCTCTCTAATTGACCATTGTTAAGGAAATGCAATTCATATTTTGTTGCTTGACTTGTGTTCTTACTAAATTACTATACGGAACAAATTGAGATACCATCTTCACCAAGTAAATAAAAACCGAATGGTGGGAAATTTATGAACATATAAAGTAAAATACATATTATTAGCATTGCATATTGATTTAATACGTATCACTGGCGAAACAACTTCTCTTATTTCGACAGAATTGAAACATAGTTACTAAAAACAAAATGTTCAGAGAAATATCTGGATTAACACTGGAAGGGGGGGGGGAGAGAGAGAGAGAGAAAAAAAAAGTAGTAACGCGAAACAGCTTAATAACCCAAATTAACACTTCTCAGAAGGTAGTTACAATGAGGAAACAAATTCATAGAAGAATTTATTTCGGAAACGTCTTTGTGAGAGTCCTCTTCGAAGATCGGAAGCGAGCTCTGTTATCAATATTCTCCTAGATAAACTGAGGTAAAGCACGAACAATTAGAATAGCCTGTAATCCGGTTGGGAATCGAACAAGATTCAAGTCTACAACATCAGAGCCAAACAACCTGGCCAGTAACACGTTTCATAAGAAGCTGATAGTTGCAGTGTGTCCTGGTTCAAACCACTTCAGTATTGTGTCTAATGGTGTTAAGCGTGGGCTATTGCACCGAAATTCTAATACTATTGACTGACTTACGATAAATACACATTTTCATTTCAAAGCATCTTGTCTGTAGTTAAACATCTTGAAGGCATGGAAACGACCGTGTACACGGGCCGGATCTCGCCGATGTGTTTTCAAAAGCCTCAAAATCGTATCTTTAGCAATAACTATTTATTTCGTGTGTTCAAATGTAACTGTAAAATAATTCGACAATGTTCGTCACCGTTGACGAAAGTGAATATTTGTTAGTAGGTGGGAATTTAATCCACCACCTTCAACGCGATCACAGGTCCGTAAATATTGATGATAGATGAGGTTTATTTTCAGATCATCAATAGCCTATAGCGCATACTTTGGATTACATATCGCAAGAACTTCTGCCAAACATTTGACAGAAAGTTATAAACAAATGCAAATAGAGGGTACCTTCCTTACCACGTAGATTCCAGGAGTTTTGTATAGCACAACGTGAACTACCGCCTTCATGATAATCATAATGCAGAATTTTTGAAACATATATTAAATTGAGCTTAAAGTCCATTCCGCCTCACAAGTTCGTGTATCCGCCATGGTGGTATTACGTATTTAAAAGAATTTAAAAAATACGATTTTAGAACAGTCCTTAATGACATAACGTCCGTAACAAATTTCGTCAAAACTCGTCCGGCAGTTCTCGAATTTAAACAGCCGAACACATATATTTCATAAACACCGTGCAAAGGACGCATAGTGACCGTCATTTGTTAAAAGTAACTAGTACAGAGAGAAAGTGCAGTTTAATGTGAGAACAAAGCAGTGTGTCTTCTTGCCATGAGTGCACCGCTCCCATGGCCTTACTCTCAGCTACATGCATCTCAGCATAAGGAATTGCGCTCTGATGCATATAATTTGCTTAATTATTACATACGTCGTCTAATTAGCAGCGCATCAACTGGTCTACTTAAGTTTATTTCTTCCAGCTTGTACGCGCTGAGATATTGACAGCATCGTTAAATAAATGTTAATAAATACATAAATATTTTCATAAACAAGGGCCAAAACGGAATTTATGTGTAGGAATCAAGTGATCTTGATACTTAACATAGTTACCGCTATCTCTGCACTGATTTGTCTTATTTTAAAAACAGTTTGTATCAATTTAATTCAAGACATTTAGGCATCGTTAAATAAATGTTAATAAATACGAAAATACATAAATATTTTTATGAACAAGGGCCAAAACGGAATTTATGCGTAGGAATCAAGTAATCTTGATACCTAACGTAGTTACCGCTATCTTTGCACTGATTTGTCTTATTTTAAGAACAGTTTGTATAAATTTAATTCAAGACATTTAATTATTAAGCAATTTTATGGAGAAGAACTCCTTTCAATAAGCCAGTAAAGAATTTCTAGTCTTTTATGGCACCCGAAGGTACACAAGAGCCCGCCATTGCTCTGTCTACATCCTCACGTGCTACTTTATTAAGATCAATTTAATATTATCCTCCCATCTGCGCCTAAACCTCTAAAGCCACTCCTCTACAGGTTTTCCGACTAAAATTTTGGTATGGATTTTAAATCGATGGGGGTGAGCGACATGGCATACAACGCACATGAAAGAATTAAATGTATATCTGAATAACAGTCTCACGTGATACCAGGATTTCTATTGTGCGTTCAGTAACGAGAGAAATTAAAGTCATTCGTAGTGGGCAGCAAAATATGCGGGCCAGTATATGGGATATTCCAGTTCTGATGACAACTTACCGAACGGAGGGGGGAGGGGGTGGGTTTCGACACGTCTCCAAGGTGACGGGAGCGCACGGATTCAGCCATCACCGCGAGAGGAGACGCAGTCACATAGCCGGAGCCTCGAACGATAGTCGTCTGGGTTGCTGTACGGAGGATTCGAACCCCATTACCTCTCAAACACAACTTAACATCCTCAGGATCTAAGCCAAGTGGATATTATCAGCAGAACGAAGTTTTAGCCTGTGGTAAATATATGAGTAATTTGTGTGTTTGGGTGAGTTTCAAATCTAAAATTACAACATGATGTCTCATGGGCTTAAATATGGCAATGCCAACACAAAACTTGCTAATCTCACACATTCACTTTAAGTCCACGTACTTAATTATCTTAGCCTTTCCAATTTTTGTCGTCTAATATTTATGACACACGTGATAAAAATTATTTATTATTTTTTTAAAATTATTGTGATATCTGTTTAGACAGATTTCATTATTGAAGTGACGTTTGACACAGTGATATGTATATATATTTAAATATTTTATAATGCAAATTTATTATACAAATTCAACACCTAATTACGCATGACTTTTTAAAACAAATTCATCGAAAATTTCGACACTAAAGCAGACACATATACGAGTTAACGTAAAAAATAAGAAAATAATTTATGTTTCTCAGTGCTATCTTAATACTGTGATTTTGTTGTGAATTCTGGTGACGGAATGTGAACATACATTTAATTCTATCTGCGTTATTGGTAGTTTATGATCCTTACTGGCGTCTAACATGAACTCACGAAGGCTACGATAAAATGACCGTTACTTTTGAAGTGTGATTTTACACAGACTCGTTATTGATTCAAATCCTATTTAAAGACGCTTATTCAGCTACAAGGATTATTTAGCGTTGATGGAAACTACTGAATAAATATTAGTGGGTGGAGGCTTACGTGGGCATAGACTCTTTCAAGGGACAACTGCTATAAATGGACCACAGGAAAGGAGGAAAACCACGCAGAGGGGGTCCGAATCGCTGGAGCCCTAACACATTTTCAAAAGGGGACGTTCCTAATACAGGTCAAAAGGTGTACCGCTTAGTTAAACTTACGCAGTAGAAACCTAAGACGTAGGCGTAGGTCTTTGATGGTCGCCAAGCGCACAAAATGGCGGCAGAGAAATTAATCGTCTCATTTGAAACTATGTCTATACAGCATATTCACTCTATGCGAATAACAGATAGCTATTTAACAATTTGAACTTCATAGTTTCTGTCATGGGATTCTCCGGCCCACGGTTAGTTCATAGCAAACCTACACTTTTCCTAAAAGACAGTTTGCCGCCACTGATATCGATAAGTGGAAAGAGAAGTCAAAGGATCATCTCGAAGGACCTTCCAAGTACGAACCGCACTATCTACTCTGAAGATAACTGATTGCTTGGTCGGTTCATTGGTCAGTATGCGACGCTGTCTCAACTACATAAGTTACAAGGTTAGCAGAGTGGGACGATGATCATACACGTATAAGGTGATTAGATAAGGATTCTGAAGGATGCACTCCCTGCCCTTCTGATGGTAATGCAGGCTAACAATAATTTCCGTCAATATAGATTATAATCCGGCCAAGATTCGAAACTGGTCCGTCACATCTCTACACGAACTGTTGGGGCTCTCCTCGACTACACGAAATGAAATGTTTGGCGTTGCGGGCTTCGCCGTGTTTGTGCAGTTACGGAAATGCCTTGCGCAGATAATTTCATGCATTTATTTTGGGAACAAAAAAGCAGTTCTGCAATTACCGTCGGAACACAGTTTTCATTCACCTCCAAGGTCTCTAGCAAGAGCCGGTTTTTTGTTCGTAATAAAACAAGCGAGCTCTCCACTTGCAATACAGTTCTCTACATCTGCGTACATAGAGACGACACTGTGTGCTGCTCAAATCCGCGGCTTGCATTATACAATATTTAAGTAAGAGTTAATGCACTGTATTCCTTACACATCGCACACAGGATCACTGTCCGAACTTCTTTAGTGGTTCAACGGTTTGAAAGTGCAGTGACCTAGATCGAGAAGGATAATTCAAGATAATTGAAGGTAGAGTATCAAGTACAGAGACCGCTGGCGGAATGGTGTGTTAGACCCTGTGAATGTGAAAGTTACTATACGCGACCTTGGTTACCTTTTTAATATGTTTTTGTGGGTTTCATCTCCTGCAGAATTGACTTCCATCAACTTGCAGCTCCAAACTTGGCAAATTCTGCTGTTCTCAAGATGTTGGAGGAGGAAGAGAGGCAACGAGGAGGCAAAGGTATGTTCTGTAGTTTATTTTTGCGTGGTAAGAATTTACTCCAAACTACCAGGTAGGCTCAGCGAGTTGACGTCCGTGAAATGGACCGGTCATTTCCATGAGGGAGCTTAAGAAGAAGGAAGATGACGGATGTTTTATTGAAAAATTACTTAACGTTTAATTTAATATTCTGCCTCTAGTTAATCACCCCTTCAGGAGAGTTGAATTATGAATTAATGTAAATTTCCAAGGTAATGGTTATAACCTATTTCATGATATAAAGCAGAGAGAGAGAGAAAAAAGAGACTTGAATTCGGAGAAGGTAATGGCGAAGGATTCTGCTACCTGTCTCTTCAGAGATAAGTTTCAGAAACCTATTGTATGCGCCGTAGTATTATTAGTGTGACGTAGGCGAGGGTAGATTCTTAAGTGGAGGATGTAAATAAGAACAGAGGTCCAGAGAAGATGTACAGCACCATAGACCATGCATAAGCTGACACCTTAGTCCGTGAATGCTTGGAGCCCGGACTACGTCGCTGATTAATTTGGCCGTGGCCTGTTTTAAGATTCTATCATGCCATTTGCTCTGTCAGGCTATACAACCACGTAAAACATAGGCCAGAATAGCACGTGGAACACACGAGTTTCGAACCGCGTATTTCCTAGTACAAATTTACATAATTACCACTTCACATACTCTCAATCCCAGCAGGAAAAGTATTTTAGTGTCTTATCTCCGATTCTCTCTAATGCACAAGTAGTCCAGTCGAACCAATTAGATTCTCTGTGTGGAACCAGGGCTCACATTGGACGATGCACTGGAAAGCATCTCTTCTGCGTAGAATATAACCAAGATCAAATGCACTTACATACTCGAAATGTGCTGGTACCGATAGTAATAATTATTTTCTTATCTAAATTGAATATACTTGCAGTGGTAAAAACAATGCAGGTGATAAATATGAAGAATGTTTTTACATTATTTTATGCTGTAACGTCATAATGTAATGTCATAATTTGACTGACATGCCGGATCGGAAATTTAATTTCCGTAATGAAAGTTTCATTAATAATATAATACGTAAGAATTTTTGTAAATACGTAAGCTATTCTCTGGGACTTGAGATAATTCCAATACGAAACGAATGTGTACGGAAGTGAAGAGAAATAACATTTTAGGCTTATATACGTATTCGCTGAAATGGTTACAACAGTTTCTTCATCAACTCTTAACAGTGATTCCAAAGTTTTTGGTGAAATAAATCGCTTATACATGCCATTCTTCAAAACCAATAAAGAAGAAGACACAAGTTGTAGGAACCTCCATTTTGAGTTAGCTTAATTTATATTAATCCGGGAATATTAAATGAGTACATACGTCTTATGTAAATGACCGGTTTGTCCATCGGACGAGTCATCCATCTTGTTTCCACGTCTCCTAATGACTCAGTTGAGTGCATCAAGATTTCTGAAAGCCAAATATTTGTAGTCTTATATAAATCGTCCAACATAAACAGAAATAAGTGTGCAACAACAGTGGAATTTGCTTTATTTTCTTCCGTGGAATTATTGTCAGCAGGATGTAAAGTTTCAAATTTTTTTTCGAGAAAAGTGATAAAACCCGTTTAAATTTAACGGGGAATGATTTATTTCGTATCTTAATCCCTCATTCTCACCTCATCTCCGTCCCTCCTTTTCCTCATATTTATTTTCCGACCGTTGCACATGTGAAATCTCCTGGACGTTTCTTGCAAACGCGAATGAAGCTGTTTACGCAGATCATTACCGGTTTCTTTTGTTTCTTTTATTATCAATACAGGAAAATGGCGATTAACGCCAAATCAGATTGTAGAATTAAGAAGTGTTTTGCTTAAAATTTCCGGCGTTTCGTCGTGGAATCTGACGCCTTGTAGTAACGGGGTATTTAGATCTGATACTTTCCCATAACTTATACCTGAATACAAAATATTCCTCCGAAACGTCGGAAACGTCTACCATTATGAGGTTTCACAGACCAGAATGTAACACGTAAAATCGTATGAAAACTTTGTATCTCGTCGTCGGGTTGCTTTGGTTAAATTTCTGCGCTCAGTAGACGGACGACTGTCCGAAATTCAGCTTGTAAAATTTGCGTGACTTCTGTTTCACTAGAGGGAACTGCATCGTGGGTGTAGTTAGTTCATGAACAACAACTACGGGTGGATTACATTTAGGATTGACACTAATTCAATGTTAAGTATAACAAACGCTGGCTTAATATTTCGTGTCTACGCCAGAGATTTTGTCACTGAAAGTTTATCGTTTCCAAGTCTTTCAAAACGAACTCAAAAATTCAAACGCGCACGAAATGGTTTCGAGACATTTACACTAAACAAATATCCTAAAGAGTAAGCCATTTGATTTGAAGTTGCTATTCCTGCACATTCATGCTTACGTCATCACGTGGTTTCTGCATCAACTGACGCATCTGGAGCCGAAGAAATCTGGTAGATCAACTCGCTGAGGACTGTTGTTGCTAACTACTAATACTTCTGTTTTTTCTATCTTTTTATTTGACTTTGTATTTCCTTCTTTCTATTCTTTACTAATATATTTCTCTTAAAACGGTACTAAAAAAGAAGACATATCAGGGACGAACACTAGAGGAAGCCTTCATCAATTCGAGTGGCCACCAAAGGATGTTGGCCACCGCATCCATGGCATTAGCAACGACATCAAATATCGACATTGTTCCTTCTCGACTTTTTATTTCAGCACTTTGCCAGGTAAAAGAAGGGAAAAAACTAATACAGATATCTGTCCCCACTTTCTCCTTCCACCACCTTCGAAACAACACACAAACAGACCCGCGCATGCGTTGTTTGTAAACATCTCTCCACCAAACCCAAAATACTGTGATTTGCAGAATACTTACGTGCGAACTGTGTTACGGTACAACTCTCCTCTACCCCCTGCCGCCATGTAGGCTGAGACATTTTGGCCTAGTTCCCATTATTATATCTGGTTTAGCATTTTAGTTCCTTGGTGTGCAGGAGAACATACTAGACGACCTGCGGTCCTCTTTCCTACAACCTTCGGGTAAGGCGTCTTTACTAAGTAACTGCTTCATTAAATGTTCGCTACACGCTTTTATTTCTAATATACTTTGAGGCAAATGCAAAAATACGATAAATCATTGACTTCTTAAATAAGCATAATCAAAATAACTGCTAACATATTTTAACTCACGAACACAACGCGCACCGAAGGTAACACCCATTTCGTTTGGTCAGTGAATATAACCATCCTGTTTGCAAGTGAAGGTGCTCTATCGATTACGCTGTAAGTAAATACAGGGTGTGCCATGACCCAGATATAGAATCCATATTAGCAGTGGACTGCCGCGAAAGTCGGAGATATTCTGAATCACCTACCAACTGAAATCATCAAGTGAATTCTTTTCCTTCAGTAGCGGGTAGCAGTTATCCGTCATCTTATTAAGTATTGTTTCGTAGGTAGACAAATCATCGGTGAAAACAAAGAACGAGAAGGTAATCCAAATGTAATCGCGTCTTCTTATAATTACAAGACATGACTTTCGAAATACTTCGTAATTCGGGGTGATAAAAAACGATTTTCTGGTATAAGTCGGGTTTCATTCGTAAGAATTTCTTGTAGTTTAAGCAAATTTGCTTAACTTCTTCATTGTTTCTTATCGGTTGCTTTCTAGCCTGTCCTTGTAACACTGGATTTTCAAACAGTTTCGTAATTTTTGTGGTCGTATTTATAATCTCAAATACTTTGTATAGTTATGACAGAGCATAAAGAATTATTTTATTATAACTCAGGATCCAGAGAGACCTGCACGTTAAAAATTCTTTCTAATTATAACATTCGATGAAATTAAATCGGGGTCAACGTAACATTACTTGGCAAATTTAAAATAAATCAACACGGTATGGCATTTCTTAACGCTCTGATACATTGCTATTAGGAAAATGGAATCATGAATGCAACTGCTAGATGGACCTTTAGACTGATAACACAGTTAAATTTACATATTCTTGTTCTTGTACCAGGTTTATACTATATTAACTTCATATTCTGTACAACCGCGGCACATTCCCGAACCTTAGCAATTCTAAAATTTGTACAAGCGAGAGGAATTTTGGAATAGAAATTATAAAGGTCTGCATTTTTTTCTGTAGTAACGATTCATATTGTATTTGAGACTAACATTATAATGATATAGCGCGTTTAGTTTGTGGTCACATATTTTAATACTTTTCTAATACGAACGTCTTTCTGTGTAAGTTTATTTAAAAAAGTAAAAAGAAAACAATCCAATTTTTGCAAACCTATCCTTTCATAAGCCGTGGCATGAGTTATTTAGGCCTACCTAAGGGGATCAACTATTTTTATAAATTAACTAAAACTCAAGATATTTTACAGTAAAGTTTACTGTGCTGAAAGGTTGAACGTAGGTAACGTTTCTATCATCACATTTAGACGACAATTACTTTTAATTTTTCGTAAAAATGGGACTGACGTTATCCGAGAAAGTGACTGTAAGTTACCCCAAAAGGCAAAAACACTAATAATTGCCTAACACATGAGACAAGCGAATTATATTGTATAATACCTATTTTCTGAAATATATTTAATGTATAGAATGTTTCAGGAATTGTATCTTTTCTTTAATGTGACTGATTATTATGCTAAAGGAAACTTTGTTGTTCTTTTGTGTTCGGTGTTAATGGCTGGGGTCCGAATCAAGCCCGTTGGAATATGAAGCCCGTATATTAATCACCGCACCATCAGTAAATTAATTACAATGACAGTAATCTGAACACGGGATTACATCGAATCCCCGAAACGTCATCTGTATTAAATTTACCTCATACAATGGGCACTATCGAACATAACAGAAGTGTAAATAATGGAAGATGAAACACAGACTACGTGTAGTTAAATTATATATGAGTGCAACGTTAACACGATTTCAATCATGCGAGCTACAGAAAAAGAAAAAAGAAAAGAAAAGGAAAAAGAATGTGTACAGAATGCAGGACCACTGGCTTCTCAGTTTCATAGCTGTTGATTGATGAATATTCAAGACCGAAACACTTGCCAGCAGTCGAGATATATTTGGGACGTATGTTGTTGTGTTAAGCTATTTTGAAAGTTTCTCCTACAGAACTTTAGTGCACAAAAATTTCTACCTGGACCTGCTATGAAGGGCTGTCTGACAGGACGTTATAACCGAGTTCCTAACCTTAAATTATTTTTGACATTCTGAAAATCCATCAATCAGATTTTATACACACTTTGAAGCTTTCGCGAGGCGTTTTAAACCCGTTAAATTCTTTAGTGAGCTATAAATTTATTTTATGAGCCAGGCAGGCAAAGCAGATTAATCAGTAAACTGACTAGGGGCTACACAGTCAGGGATGGATTCTTGGAAGGGACAAGCATTTCGTACCAGATCTACGGAAAACAAAGCCTTAGATCCAACGTTAAACGTCCGGAGCGTTATGATGACCCTTAACCTATACGTATTACAAGATTTTAAGTTATCGCAGCGATTTCAACATGATGACTTTCGGGTTGTCATGTATTAACCTATTTTATTTACTTTCAAGTTAAAATTAAATTATTTGGTCATTCCGTCAAATCACAATGTATTTAAAATAAGATAATTAAAATAATTAAAATATCATTCTGTGTTCCATATCGAATATTAATACAATTGTAAATCGATTATTCGATATGGAACACAGAATGATATTTTAATTATTTTAATTATCTTATTTTAAATACATTGTGATTTGACGGAATAACCAAATAATTTAATTTTAATTTAATAAATCACAATATGACGCAACTACACTATCTTACTTTCAAGGTCAAATCCCTGCACGCCTCCATGGCGTAATGCGAAAACGTCACACTAACACTAAACTGACACATTAAAAACTAACATATAACTTTTATTTTCGGGTATTTTCAATGTGGGCAATATATGACGACATACAAAAACAAAAATAATTTGTTACTCTGTAATGTAACTTTGCCCTGCTTTATGGTCACAGCTAACTTGTATCTATCAGGTACACCACATAAATGCCAGCCCAATGAAGTATATAGAATAAGAAAGAAAGCATTTTGGAAAAATAAAGACTGGTTTGTACTTCAGACAGGAAGTATATATCCATGCCAATTCGTTAACAAAACTGTTGAACCGCTTTCTGTATTAAATATAAGTTCGCCGTTTTATGACAGGAAAAGTAAAAACTCTATTGATCGGTGAAGGTGTCACGAGCAGCTAATATTTCGAATAGTTCAGTACTTTTATTTTATTTTTTCTAAAGGTACAGCTAGTGTACCTAGTGTATCTAAAACAACTCAAACGCCAATGAAAACGGAAAACTGAAGGGTTAGAAGTAGAATTAGCTGTACATTACACCCACTTGAATATGTGAATCACCAACTTATTTCTCTCCTATCGGCCTTCGGAAGTTTTAAAAAAAAAAGCAACACACCCTTGGCTCCGTACATTAATCGCATTTCACTGGCGTCAGTCTAGAAAGTAGAAATTGGTATCGCGGAATGCAGAGACGAGACAGGATACAGATTCACAAGACACAGCAGGGCAAGACTGCTCCATTGATTAACGTAGCATTCCTGTGCAGCGAACATGCCACATCGAGATTGCACGATCTCTTTCTCAATCGTGCAAACGACCACTTCTGACTAAAATTATAAATGGTTCCCCGTCCTAAATACAGTTTCACCTCATCGGCGGGACCACGATTATTCCCTTCGTCACCACGACCGATTTTGGGGTTCACTCAGCTTCCCATCCAGTGGGTACCCGGAACAAAAAGGTGGCCGACCACTCACCTCCGTCTAGTCGTCTAGAACGAGATTAAAAATGTGTGGAGGTATTATAAGGAGGAATTTTACTCTTTTACCTTTCATAACAATACAAGTAACAAATACGCATTTTGAAGATGTAATTTATGAATGCGTTCTTTACAACATTTCATTCTGAATGCTCTAATGGTTCATTACTTGCCCCATTAAACCGAAAGCCAAATACAGATTTAATGGAGCAGCCATTTATTGTTTCACATTAAAAAAAATATTTTAACAAACTCGCGTAATTTTATATCTGTTATCATACGTAGTTTCAGAGACGCTACCAGCCCAACGAAAATTACTTTTTTTCTCCTATTGGTATTACCGATTGAGCGAAATTAAAAGTTTCGAGTTGTGTTAACGTCCAATATCATAGCGACAATTCCAAATTTAATCAAAATCCGTCCAGGGGTTCTCGAATTTAAATATGCGGACAGATATACGTAATATGAACTCGTTACGTGCGCATCACGGTGAGAACGCATAATAATGGGCACTAGGAAAAGATTGTTTTGTGATAAAATTGTTCGGTATGTTGCAACAGCGGTGGACCAACAAGCTAGTCCGTGAGCTTATGTTGTGTGTATGTCTCATTGTCCAGGCATTCTGTTCTCTAATTTGAGAAGCCTGTGTAATCAGCCTGCCGACTGTTGGCAGCACCTGAACTCACCCGGTTGGAGGTCTCACCTGTGTTAGGATGATTTATGAGCTACAGTTAAGTAGTCGACTTATGAGTTCGTCAAATCGTGTGTTTTCGAAGACACTTAATATTATCTGTCGTATTCTTAAATTTGTAACGCAATGTAAATCCACTTCTCGTTGTCCTCACATGTAATAATATTAACAAGCTAGGAAATGCACACAAAGGATAAAAATTCTGTCGCGTTCGCCAGAATTTGACCTTTGGTTCTTGTGAATGACAGGAGAATTCCCTGGATGGAGATTCCCCATGCAAAATGCATGGGAGGGATTCCCCCGTCACGCGAGCAGCAACGCATGCATGCATACTCATATAATGTGCCCGTTATTGTTGTCCGATTCCAACTAAAATTGGAATCTGTAAGGACAATTAACAAAACTCCCGAGTATTAAATTTTATCAAAATTCACGCTGTTCTTATAGAGTTGTTACATGCAGACAGTGCCCCTGTTACAGAAACAGTGTTTGTTATTTTGCCAGGCCAGGAAGGCGGTCACATGTCAACATTGCAACTCTGCTCAGATACTTTGAGGATGTCGTAGTTATTTTTCATCGCCGCAGAAGCCAAGTTTTCTGTTGGGACATAATTACTTAACACGTGTCAATAATTACCTCGCTTCACTGAACTGGTGGGCGACGTTCTTCCGCGTGAGTGTGCCTGTCTGACGACCGAAGCACAGCCTCGAATCCTGCCTCGTAGCTTATAGATCGTCTGTCATAGTACAACTCCATTATACCTATTATGACTGCCTGATGGGATGAAGGCGATAGCTGTCGAGGACAGTTTGGTTAGTTAGCTGGTTCGTTCGTTCCTTAGTAGGCAGGAGGAAGTGAATGTAGACTGCTGGTACCTGAAAGGCAAATGTATAACAAGTCTCTTCTTTCATAACAACTTGTTTACCAGGGGAAATCGTGGTTGAAGAACAGATCTGAATTATGACTGATTCTTGGTTTATTAAAACTGAATCCAAGACATCTCGAACATGAAGCGACTATATCGATTCTTACGATTAACATATCAGAAAGTCGATAAATATTAACACAGAGCTAACTTCAAACTAACTTACGGAAACGGCTAGTTGTAGCAGAGAAATGGTTGGTGCTATATCTGCCCAACGCGGAATAGAAACATCAAGGGTAAGCACACATGCAGTGTTTAAGTGGTCGTAACTAGGTCTGATACACAAAATTTGAATGATGCCAACGTTTGTTAAAGAAACTTCCCTTACTGAAGATGCCACAGGGAATAAGTAGGAACCTGAAGACGGAGATAGAGTCCCATCTCCGAAACGTCGTTTTACGTTTTATATTTTATATTTTACTAGACGATGGATAATATCCAAGGAAATTTTTATTCAAATGACTCTTCACCATCGTCAAGAAGTTTTAGATTTGATAGGGAATAAGTAATTTTCCTTTCTAAATATTGCATTTTCGACGAAATTTATGATGCAAAGTTTACGTGCAGCCGTTGAAATCACATAGGTTCTATTGTGCAATTTAATGAATGTTAGCAACTATAATTTAGTTTGATGTTTGCCTATATGGACTTATGTGAAATCCTTCATTAGCCAAAACACGGGCTCGGTTAATACAAAACTGATGTCAATTTTAATATCAAATTTCGTTGACAGCTGGCCTTTTCGACTGCAAGTATTCACACAGTAAAACACTGAGATGGGAGAAAATGTCTTCTTTATTTAATAGATTTCTGTCACTTAAAAGTTAGTGAACATAACATTATGATTTCATGTTTAATATAAAAACTAATTAAATGAGTTAGTCATAATTCCGAATAGAAAAGAGAGAGGACTCACTGTTTGGCAAAAATAATTCTTTTTTTCTCTTTTAAGTAAACAAGACAGCTTACATTTAGATTATTTGGGCTATGTTTTCTCCGTTGTTTACGTTATAATGTAGTTAAAATGGGAAATTAGTTATGAAGGGTCTCTGGCAACGTTTCAGGTCTCTTATTACTCACCTGTCCAACAGTCCATTCATCTACTTAATTAATATTCTTACGTCGAGTGAACTGAATGAAAAAGCAAATGTGCTGATTGGTCCAGTCACAGTTTTTCATTACGGCCAGCTGGCCAGTTTAAGTTTTGTCATCCGAACTGTACTAATGGCCAATCCGTTTGGATAAAAGTAATGGTTGTGGCAAGCAAAATATTCCAGAATAGTTCTTGGGAATCTTCCCATTGGTCGAATATGGCTGCAAGACTTTGGAACGCTTGTTGGTAGTAATGTATTAATTTATTTGCACTAATTTTTTTTACGGAAGAACATTTGTCTCTGCTTTGCTGTTCATTTGTTTATCACCAACAATATTAGTACTACGTTACTGTATAAGATAAGGTCTGCATCGGAGTTATTTATTTCTGATATAATAATGTAATCTCCTTCAAATCACTGGCTAGTACAAGGTACATTTTAATGCTAAACCATAATGTCACCGTAACAAATCCTCAGAAAAAAAAGCATAATGGTACTCAGAATTTGACACATCTGTACCTGCACATAATATATTTTGTAAAGTGATGAGCAGCTAGCACAGTAAATGTCGCGGGGGGGGAGGGGGGGTTAATATAACTGTGCACTGCAATGGCTGACAATGAACACAGCGTCACTGTATACATAAATTAATAACTTAATGCACTCCTGAAAATTACAGATAATGTTAACACAATTTCACTTTTTTTTATATCTTCACAAACCCTTAATATTCTTCGGAATTCAAGAGTAAGAATCAGAAAGAAAGTCTATTAACTTCTGTAAATTATACAATAAACACTGAATTCCTTCTACACACACATATTAAGACAAATCAATATTCATAAATATTCTTCCATGAGCCATTAAATGTATGGATACATGAAGTGAACAATAGTTTTGTAAAAAAACTCACGCGCAGTCATTATTTCTTTTGTTTTTTTGAAGAAACACGCTGAGTTACTAAAATATTTAATCGGTGGGGCAGGCAAACAGTAACTGTGGATGTCTTACCATTTCAGGTCTGAAACGAGTTGCCTGGCCACCTCCCTCAGAAAACTCTGAGAACATTGTAGCAGAACAAGCAGTTTACAAAAAGGTAATAAGTGCTCGGTTAATTGGGGGACTGCATAACATAACCTTACTAGTAGTATCCAACCCAAGTTATGAATAAATTAACATCTTTATTATACGTAGGGTAAATTAATTTGGGGTAACTTGGAAAAACTACAGTAGACTCTCCCTTAACTGTGGTCTCTTAACTATATGGCTTAACCAATTTTTCTGGGCATCCCCAAATTCTCGCTGCACCATCCGTTCATTCTACATTTAGAGATTTCTAATAAGATAACATATCCTACCCACCGCATCAAACTTTTACTGACGTGAAATTTATTGCGTGTACTTCAACTGTGTGACATCAGATTATCGGACAGAACGACAACTTTGCAGTGTTGTTTAAGTGCATTCCTTAAAAAATAACTTCATTATGTATGTGATTTGAGGTTTTCACTGTAATGAGTGTTCAGAATATGGTTTGTGGGTGACTACCAACAATTCCCCGGAAAACATTGCCTCCATCCTCAGGGTACAATTGGAAGCTGGAAAACAGTGTTACTCTATAACGTTGGTAGCCACTACAAAACTGAATGTTGGCACAGCCAGAAGGCTGCAATCTAGACTTTACACTTGTTCCAAAGGAAAGGAAAGTGATTTATGCACGTTTAGTCTTGAAAAGAAACACCTGGATTCTAGTGATAAATGCTTACAGGGTCCTGTGTCTCAGCAGCAAAATACTTGGGAGAATTCATTTGACCAAGTACCAGCATCACAACTACAGCAACAACAGGAACAGAATCAGTTCTACCCACCTCCCCAACAACAGGTGTACCAACCGCAGTACGAGACACCTCCCACGACAGTCGTCCTACGAGCTGCTGCACCAGTGAGCCAGGAACCTCCGCCCGTGTTCACGTCCCAACCCGCGGCAACAAAAGGAGTTGGACAAAACATGAGGGGGGATCAGAAGTGGCCACCATCAGCTTACAAGCTGCAAGCAGAGGCTGAGAACGAGGCCAGGAAAGCATTGGCCAAAGGACCTGCCTTCCGTCCAAAGAAAGTCAAGAAAGACTATTCTGCCTTCTTTGCCCAGAACGCTCTCACCCCGAACTACCCCACGTACAAAGCTCCCCCTGGAACGCAGCATTACATTGAAGAAGGGACATCAACTTTTTGAACACTTTTCAAATTGTATCAAATCCTGCTACATGAAAGAAAATCAGGCATTTGTTTTAATCGTCAACAAATGTCTCTTTGATGTTTATGATCAAGCAAGTATTCAACACAAGTGTATATACAGGCTGCCCTAAAGTTCAATGAACTTCTTTGCTCATAACTGTGATACTGACAGCTTCGTTCTCTGGCAAAATGTTTTGAAATTTTCTGTAGAATTTAAAATTACTATGAACTATCACACTAGCCCTTTATGTCCTGAATTTTATTACCTGTTTAAGAAACTGCTACGCAATGTCGTATCAACTCTTGGAGTTATGCAGTCACATGTGGTATGATGGATTGGTTAAGAATCAAGAGTTTGGAGGACTGCAAAAGGAAGCAGAATTGTCCACTTTAATATAGTACCCTGGCATCTCTTGTAGAACCTAACAAAGACCACAGAAAACCTCTCTGGCAAACTGCGGTTCTCCTGAATACAAATAATGACATTTGGTCCTTGAATTTTACTTTGGAGAAAATTACTTCACTTAACTTAGTGATAATGTTAAGGTTCATATTAATGAATATGATTAAGATAATTATACAATAATAATATTCATAATAATAATTATTTCTTTATAACAGTATTTATTGATGTTAGAACTTGAAGCCACACTGTTCTGTTTCTTACCAATTTCAAAATATATGATCATAAAATTGGTGGGACTTCTAAGTCCTATGAGGATATAAAGGGGTTAAAAATTATATACGACCCTCCATTCCAAGATCTATCCAATACTGTGAAGTCTCACAATTATACGTAACTCTAATACTACAGTTATTAAGAATAAGGACAGTATAAACAATCAGTCTGCATTTCATTTAGCACATCTCAGGCTTTTGTGCCTGTAACAATGCATCTTTAATCTATCATGTAGCAGGCTTTGACTACAAACACTCCAGGTATAACATTCAAGGGTAAAATCCTTGCAACTGTTGTCATGCTTTACTTTATCTGCAGATTTCATTATGCTTTACGGTTATCTATCATTAATAGTATTTTATTCCACATACTATTTCCTGTATCTTTTTTAAAGTATGACATAATTCAGAAAGTAATAAAATATCAACATTCTTCTGCCACACAAAATTACAAAACATAACTTTCTGAAGCAAGTGACTGCATGATACGATGTATTTTTCCAGCATTTGAAGTAGACTTGGAGAATTTGTGTATGTTTATATATTCTAATGATTAAGCCTGCATCAGTCATAGTTTATCACAAAAATATTTTTGTAGGGAAGTGACATTTTTTCATCTGGTTAATCCTTTAAAAGGACGTAACTGCAATTATAAGATTCATCAGTTTTAACAATTTACATTTTTATGACAAGTACAGGAACTGTGATTTTTTATATGAATCTTGTATTGTTACTACATAAATCTTCATTTTTGTCTTCCTACCTTTACCTTTACTTTGAAAATTTCAAACCAGGACATACATATGGCTACTGCAACAGTGACACAGTTCCAAGGTGTTGTTCCCTAGATTGATTTCTTAGAAACTGGTGTTAATATTTTTACCTGTTTTTGAATGTCACCATACATAGTGTTCAAAACTTTCAATGATTCCTTAAGGAAGGTTTTTAATATAAATGCTTATACCCTAATAAATAGCGCTCCTCAATACTGTATTGTTGACTACGAAGACGAATCTTTCGAAAATAGGAATTGTTATAATAGCACATAAACGTAGAGCAAGCATGGCCAAATACAGAGACCCCTAACTTCCTGAAACAATAACAGCAACTCATTGTTTCCTTACTCTATTTTGTTGTTGTCTTTGTTTACAGTTTAACAGAAGTTGAATTAAATAGTGATCTTGATCAATGTTAACTGTTAATTTGTACTATTACATGTATTGCAGATTTCAAATATTATGTATATAAATATATATATATATATAAGCTTTCAAATGAAGGCAAGCAAATTTTGTGCATTTTCATTACTTGATCCTGAATGCAGATCAGAATTGGTATGATACTCTTTACGGCTTTATCTGTCTTTAGGGTATCCACTAAATACAAGTCTGGTGTGTTGCTATTCAGCGAACCTGCACAGTACTGATTATCAAACATGTCAACAGCACAGCACTGAAAATAAATAAAGGAATATCCATGGAACAATGAAATATACAATATTAACTTCAAGTATATATTCAAACTCAAACCGAGCAGACTAATTGTTAAGAACCTGACAGTCACTCAGCTAGTAAAGAAATTCTATGCCTTTTATTGAAACAAAAGATCCATCACCATGCTCACAACAGTCTGACATTGGACCCTATCCTGAGCCAATTGATTCCATACCCAAAAAGTTCACTCCAATCTGAGACCCTGAAACATTTTAAAACATACAAGTTTTTTAATGTAGAGGATTCAAAACCCATGGCCTGCCAATGTGTTTTGTGTGGCATCCATACATTTCTGTAATATTTTATCATTCTGTAGACAATTTTTAGAAGTTTTTATTTTAAATGAACAATTAATAAAAATAAATCAGTGGGATTGTTAAAGAAAATTATTGAAAAAATATGTAAACCAGTTTGTATTAGTAATTAAATTAGTAGCAATTTCAATAAACTGTCATCATTTATAACTTGGCAGCCGGTGAGCAGACAGTGTGAACACAGCCCCAGGTGTTGAAATATTGAGACTCCCTGACTTAAGGTCCTGAGTGCCTTAAATGTATTTACCACACACAAAATCATCTGATTTGTAACATACCATCTGCAAGGTAGGATTTGAGGTTTTCACGGCAGTGCGTAAAGATGACTCTCGTCTGGGTTGTAACATTGTGAAGCCTGGTAGAAGTTTACCAACGTTTTAGAGGTCCTTGCTGCCTCCATCACCCTGATGATGGAGGACCTCTGAAACGTTGGTAAACTTCTACCAGACTACATGACGCTATAACACAGAAGACAGACATTTTTGTACCAACTGTAAGTGTTTGAAAGTAATTTTATATAAAATAAACAAACAAACAAAGAATCACACATCAGACTGAGCCCATCATAAAAAAATGATAGAAAGGTGCTGGAAATAATGTTTACTTTATAATTCCAACCTGGATACAACATTGTAGTATCGACTGAATTTACATGAATACAAGAAAATCAAATTACAATTAACATTCAGTAACAATGCCACCTTTTATCTTCATGGCATTTCTGTAATGTAACAGCTCTAAGAATGAGACCTGGATGTGTTCCAAATGTTATCCATCAGACAGGTTCAATTTTCACTACACATTTTAGTTAATATCTATTCATACATAACATGAAATAACACAGCTACACCTCGCCAACTAATCTCCTTATTATGAGTAAGAAGGTGAGGGGACTGGAAATAACAGCCTGCCCATTTTTCTCACTTGTTCTGCTCTTTCTGTTCAGTCTAAATCAGAAGTTGACAAAAATGAAACTTACTTGACTGAAACGAGTACTAATTAATATTTTCTGCAACACTGTCATGATTTCCTGAATACTGTTTACCACCACACAACAACACAAACATTCAAATTAAAGCATGAACTACAAAGTAATTTAACATTAGTAAAACATTAAATGGTAAAAATTCTTAACACACAATCTACAGGGGGGGGGAGTGGATATGTCAAAAATTGTACACGAGAGGCAACTAAACTTTAGAACTAAGGATTTGTACGGACCTTCACAGAACATTAAAACAGCACACATTTACAATTACATGTCCATTCTATGGAATATATTCGGTGAATGGGATAGTAAGTAGAATATTAAGGCCAACACTAATTTTAACTTCTATCTCTGGCAAAAATTAGAGAGAAAAAAAATCTACACACTGTGTAGAACTTTGAAAACAAAATCTGGATAATCATTCATTATATAACAAAACGTGCCAAAGAACTGATGTTATAAAATGTTGAAGGACTCTGTTCTCAACAGATGTTCTAAAATAATGGTAAGTGTGGTTTCACCAAAAAGTTATTTATTCATGAAAGAAACTGCACTCAGAACCTGCAATACAAATTTTTTTCTCTCTATGTAGCTGTCTGAATTACAGCTGGTATTTTCATTCAAACACCACCAGTGTTATCTATTATTAATAATTACATGTTTCTAGCAACTTCAAGAGATTCCAGTGTAAAATGTATATGTATCTATTTCAGCACACCTGAAGCCATAAGTAACAACACAGTCCTACAGTAAAATATATGTGAACAATGGTAATAATGGTGAAATATAGTTGAATATGTCACCCCCTTAACAATAACGCTAAATCCTAGCACACAACAGACTACTTTCAACCATGCAATTTATAAAAATATTTTTTCTATTTATAATAAAAGCATCATAATTGAAAAACAGATTCTGAATGTTTTTACTTGTAACATTAATAATATGATGGCTGTCTTCTTGGTTGTAGCGTGATGTAGACTGGTAGAAGTTTACCAGCATTTCAGAGGTCCTTGCTACCCCCTATCATCAAGGCAATCAGTGATGATAGAGGCAGCAAGGACCTCTGAAACATTGATCAACTTCTACCGACTACATCACGCTATAACCCAGGAGACAGCCATCTTTGTACTTAATGCCATGAGACCCTCAAATCCTAAACAGCAGTAATGTCAAACTGCAGCATCTCCAAATAATAAACTGTGATACATTCTGATAACCCTATTTCAGCCTCCATAAGGATTCAGAATATATTTTGTGATACACCTACTGAAGTTCTCCCAACTATAAAACTATTAGGACAAAATAATGAAAACTATAATACCTAGAGACAAATAGAAACAGGCCTATCCATTTTTGAAAACACATAACATTATATTTTAGCATTCTATTGTGGAAATTTCAACAGTAAAACATTTTATTAACTGTGAATAAAATATTGTATGAGTGGTTACATGAAGACAACTTATGAACAGTCCTTCAAATTTTAATTCTTGCACACTAACAAATATCAAATTAATTAAAATGTAAATACGTTACCAATTACTTACAAGCCATCAATAAGAATAAAATATTAAAATTAGGAAATGAAGAACTACATAAACATATGTTCCCTGCAAAACCAATAAAACTAGAATAGAGGTATGCAGAAAGGATATATTTCTACCTCATAAATTTTATTAACCCTTTGTCAAGTGATAATTAAAGAACCTTACAAATACTCCTAGTGTTTCTTTTCTTTTACAATAAAATGCCCTCATTTATGTCACGTTTCATTAGAATGCCAAGAGAAATAGGGAACTTTGAGCACTTAAAGCAATCAGTCCCCAGTACATGTCAGACGGTTTGTACTGGTATGTTCGTACTCACCAAAGGATTAATCTTTCATTACCTCTACTTGACAGCAGAAACCCAAGTCATCACAAAACTTACCATTAGCAGGTCAATGCTTGCAACTGGTTAAATTCCTTCACATAAACAATAAAAGAGCAACATGTATCTGGAATTAAAATGTTATTTCTAACTGATACCACCATCTTACTCTGCCCAAACCAGTAACAGAACTGGTGCTGTGCAGGCAACATTTAAGCAGAAAAATATTACACTGTATACAAACTAATGTTCAATAATAATAATAATAATAATTAAAATTATTATGTCAGGACAAAATAATTGCTACCATGTTGACTACATTTCACAATTAGAATATTAAATTTTAAAGATTTCCGTTGTCGTACTACATTATGAGAACAGCCATAAAAGCCTTACAGAAGAAAATGATAACTCAGTTTGCTTCAACATCATAACAATCTACACTTGTGGCTCAGGCTTATGCACATGGTATTATGACAGGATAATGATAAATTGTTAATTGGTAAGAATGTAGTGGTCACACCTTATTTCAAGATATTAAAACATTTATTTAATGAAAAGCATAATCAATCAGAGAATGTCATCATTCTTCAACAAACAATTTGACAGATAGGAGAAATATTTGGTATCCTGTTGGAAATTTTGTAAGCCCTTTCCCAGTAAATGCTGTTCCATTTAGTTTGCAGTTTCTCTTCAATTCAAGTAAAATAAGACAAGGTCCTTTGGATTACAACAATTTCTCCTTATGCTTCTCTAAAAGTATGTAACAATGGTTGATTCATTAGATTACAATTATGTTCATGGCAGATATCTCCTGAGTGTAATTTTTATTTAGTTTTGTGGAGATGTAACATGTCATGGAAAATTAAATATCTGCTGGTACATCTAGTAGAACAACTTCAGTTACCCCAAGTACCCAGACCACTGCTGCATCCTTTGTGCACCCCTGATCATGTTAGGGATCTTGAAAGAGCCCTGACCACACTGATAGAGCTACCCAATTAAGGCCCATCTAACAGCTCTAGTCATGCTAAATTTACTTTTAATAATTTTCATCCTTTCAGCAAACAATATACAGGGGCATAACCATAGTGACCATAATGTAAAGCAAAGCTAACAAAGAACACGCAGAGAAGAGCAGGCGCTGTTAGGTAATCAGATACTGACAATAAAAATATTTGATTAAACATTCAGGTCTAGTTTGTAACTTATTTTTATTACTATTTATAACAAATAAAGGCACAAAAGTGAAACTGTCACCACCCATCTTCTATTAGCCTCTGCAGTAAGTGCAATGTTATGCATGAAAAGCTACCGTGCCTTGTTGCAGTACAAAAATTGTCACCTAATGGTACCTGGTGGTTTTGGGGTACAACATTAAACTATCACCCAGAGCATTATGGGTTTGATCCCCAGTCAGGGCTGTGTGCAGCTTTCCTGCTCACAGACTTCAGCCTTTACCACTGCCAAAGATAAAACTTCAGGAAAGTGAAGAACACCAGGCCAACACCACGGTTCAGAGTTCACATCCAACTGTTATGTATTCTCTGCTGACTATCTTCATAATCACCATACCACTGGCGGTAACAAAATCTGCCCTGTGGGTGCCCCCACCTCAGAAATGAGTTCTAGTCTTGCCTAGGTGCAGCAGAGGTTATGAAAGGTCATAATGATCAACAACATCTGGGATAATTAGACACACACGCACCAACCAACCATTCATTTAATAAAATTATAAATATGCACTGTGAACATGGGATTAGTAAATTGTGACTTAAACCTTTACCTCACAATGGTATGTTTAACAGCATTTTAAAATTACATTTGTTAAACATCACTCATAACCGATTTCCAACAATGATAACGATAATCAAAAAGCACACACTCATTTTAAAATTAATATCACTATTATTTACAGTGTGTATCCTCCACTTGCAACATAAGGTATTCTGCAACTTTACAACTCATATAAGTTTTAAGGGCTTTAAAATGTGTGTCAATGACACTTCATGAGGGAAACGAGTGTAGATATATATATGATCATTACTGACTTGGTCCTTATCTAGTTAAATGTGTGCAAAAATATTTAGCTCATAACATAATTTCTTTGTTACCACTGACTTCTAGCATACCTTGCATACAGATTTGTCCTATTGGAATTATTACAAGTATAACCACACTGGGGCAAGCTGGAGGCAGTCTGTGATGGTGAGTTGGGTCAGACCAATGAGAACCCTTGTGTCTGCTGAATTGCTTGCATTAATTTGTAACGGAGCTTCTCTTTTGTGCCATACCGTGGAAGATCCAACAAGTTGAAGCAAGTATGAGCCACTGGTAAATACCTGTCATCAATAGTCGGCTGAATGTAAATCTGAAAGAGTTTTAAGATTCCTTAATGTGACATGAGAACAATTAAGATACCAAATAATATATACTGATTTGTTTCATTCTTCTGTGCTCTAGAGACTTTTATTTTGGATACCATTATGGTATTTGCAATGGTAATGATCATACCTCCCTCTTATGCTCTTAATCCATAATCAATACCGCAATGTGTGTCACTAACAATCTGATTATAGATTCAATGATTATGTATATATGAGTACTAAATATTCCTTCACAAATTTATGGCCTTGAAGGTAATAATGGATTTCTTTTTCTATATACTTCTGATCTCAAGCTTTATAACTTCTAGATAATATCTCCATGAACACCCAAATCCCCATAAAAATGTCCATAAACCTGTTTTCCTACATGGAGACACTTTGTTGTAAGATGCCCCACTTAAAGTAGAAATTCCTTCAGTGAAAGACAATGAGGAAAACAAAGGAGAAATCTGGTTCCTAAATTTCTTTTCACATCATCATCCTCATTTTCTTGGAGCACTTACTTGGGGGATTATACTAAAAACTGTTGGAAAAACTTATTTTTGTTACATACCAGTCAGTTATAATTCTTCCTAATTTCCTCAGGCAGTTTTTTAAGCTGCATGTCTCACCTTGATTGCTTTCATGCCCTGAATAGGAATCCGGACACTGCCAGTGAGAAAAAGCAGAAACTTCCTCTTCTCCACTTCAGGAAGCTCATGAAATACTTCCCAGAACATTCTAATTGTCTCATCATTCTCTGTGAAGCCATTCCTGTATTCAGCATTACGTTGCAACTCCTCCCAATCATAGTTCTCATTTCCTATTAAATCAGCCAAAATATCCACTTTCACTATGAAATCTTCTGACTACTCTTAAATGTACTTTGTAAAATCAATATGGGTCCTACAGGTTTATGTGGTGTGAACAAAGCAGTCTATTCTATAAAAGAGCCACATATTTTTGAGAATACTTCATCAAACCAAGATGGCACTATTTTACTCTTTCCACAATGTGTCTATTTAAAAATGAAACTACAATTTATTTCAACTCTGCAAAACTGACTTAAACCAAGTGGTGATCCTATGGTTCACATGGGCTAATGTTTGGTAATATGTCTTTCTCTAGTAGATTCTGAATGACCTTGAATTTAGAGTCTGAGCCTCACAGTAAAGAAGCAGAGATTTAATGTTATCAATGATCTGTGTGTTCATATCCTATCAGAACAAAAGCAATAATGATTAATCAATAAATGTTTAAAACTTACCAACTACAACAGCCATCAACTCATGAGAGTGGAACAGTTCGAGGATACGTCCCCCACACACCTTGTGGAAACCACTGCCAAATGCTTTGAAATGGATCGCAACTGACTTATTCAATACCAGGTCTACATAAAGGTCCACAAATTCCTGCCTATAGTCACAATATGCAGAACAAAATATAAATGTGAGAACAGTAACACACGAAGTGTAATAAACGAACAGATATTTCTGCTATAAATATTTCTAAATTAAATCTAAACTGATGTCAACATAAAACCCAGAGATTAATCAATATGTTACACTATAATCTGGTAACACAATTTTAACAGAATAAATCCAACTCTACAACATAATTTTGCGGCCAGTGTCACTAGGTACAGTCTTATGGACTTTACTGCCTTCTGCATGTTGCAAGTTTAAGAAATTACACCGAGATGGGAAAACCCATGATACTATTTGTCTCCTGGGAACTCCTAAATATGCGATACACATTACGATCCAAAAAGAAAAATCACAGGTGATAAGGCTAAAAGATCATATTGGCAATTTTCTGGGCACAGTCAATTAGCTGAATGAAAAAAGATGTAAAATGTGGTACATACATAGACACACACAACTTCTGATCTGTCTGAAGACATAATGTATCTTGTTTATCCAGACGGTGGACAAGGTGCAAAGGTTATATTCTAATGATGATATGAGACCACTAAGCACTACATGCCTGCAAGAGCAATTCATATTAAGAAAAAAAACCTTTGCAAATATAAATATGTTTCTACAGGCCCACCCAGCATTCTATCCAATGGATACTAGGGCCCTATCCCAGGGTTGAAGCGCAGCTGGGGCATGACACTAACCACTCACCCCTACCTAGAACTGAGGTTAAGAATGAGTAGGAGCTATACCTCCTTTCCTTCCAAGCACCTACATGGTGTGTAGTGGGATAGCTTTACTTTATGTTTATAGGTCCTTATTTCACTTACTTGTTCTCCTGTGTAACAGGTATATTTTCACCACCAGGTTTCAAAGGTTGTACTTTAATCTCACCAAACACTTCCCGTGTTACCTCAAAATTAAGGATAAATACCTCCTCAAGGTCTGATTCACTATAATCCAACAAATCCTGCAGACTTCTGGAATGAAAGACAGAACATTTATGAAGCAAAATATTTTGTTCAACAAATTACTTTTCTTATTACAGATTCCTTCCACTGCTACTTCATTATCATATAATTGTGATTTTAATAAAACATACTGTTTTCATCTGACAAAATTAATTCAGATGAAAGCATAAAGAAAAGCATGGGATATCATATCAGCAATTTACTAATAAACACATTCAAAATTCTTGTTTTATATTCAATTGAACAGATATTTTTCCAAAGGAAGGAAATCTCTGACGCAAATGTAGCTGGTAACTAGACTCATTTTGTATGTGATGAAAGTAAGATTATATCAAACTTGTAAACACAAACTACAATTCAATCTGGAGTCTTGCATCACATCTAAAACCCAACAGACTAAAATATACAGTACTATTATTTCCCTGTTGTGACTAAAATATACAGTACTATTATTTCCGTTGCTTTATGTGCGTCTGAAACTTTGTCTGTCAACTTAAAGGAAGAAAAGAGAATAAGCAAGTTTGAAAAATAAATTGCTGAAGGGTATATTTGGACCTAAGGAACAGAAAATTACAGGACAAAGAAAATTGCATTAAAGAGCTTCATAATTTGTACTCTTGATGTAATATAAAGGCTCACATTTGATACTCTTTTTACGGTGTTATTTTTTTGCAAAATTTTCAAATATATTTATACATCCACTTCACTTACTTTGCAAGAGTAGGGGATAATCCCTTTAGATCCTGTAGTGACACTGGTTCCTTCAGTAGTTTCTTATAGAGTGCCAGGGGAAAAGGAAGGTCAATGATTATGAAGTTGTAGATGGCCAGGCCACACAGCACACCTGAATAATGAAACTGACTAATGATTTCATAAATTACACATAGAATATTTTGACCTAAGAGGGGAGAAGTGATGGAAGTGAGAAAAGAAAAGTGCATAGTGAGGAGCTTCATAATGTGCACTCTTCACCATATATTATCAGAATGATCAGAGCATGCATTGGGGAGACAGGAAAATAATATTAAAAGGATCTTAGGGAAACAGATTTAGAGGGCGTGGAATGATTATCTGACTCATGATAGAGACTGGTAATGGGCTTTTATGAAAATAAAA
>NW_019060478.1:39800-64782 GCF_000696155.1 Zootermopsis nevadensis | reverse complement strand
AAAGTATGATACAGTTAACGTGGAACTACGATTTTTATAAAGTACTACAGACTGAGGATCTTACAGCAGCGAATATGAAGATGGTTGTCTACTGGGTTGTAGCACCATGTAGACTGGTAAAAGCTTACCAACATTTCAGAGGTACTTGCTGCCACTACTACCATTTTACTGGTTTGTGAATAAAAAAGGTTGAAAGTCATTGGCCCACAGAATCTGAATAAAACCATGTAAAACAGTAGTCTCATAGAGACTCTACATAGGTTTGCTGGGAAGAAGGATTATAATTAAACACAGCCTATTTTAATTAGCATTTGTAGTAAAAGAAACAGAAGATCATCTCCTGGGAATAGGCTGTATATCTTGTTTCTGTTAAAGCCAAGTGGATAAAAAAGAACAACACAACGTACATCCCAATAGCTGTTCATAAAGGCAAGGAGAAAGTTTCAAAATATGAAATAAAGTACTCACCTACAACTTTGCCTGCTTCAGTCTTTAAGTTAAGGAAAGTGCGACCAAATGGATTATGAAGAACTGAATAATTCTTGGGATTGTCAAACTCATGGTAAAATGGTAGAATTAAGTACAGCCTGAGTGTCTCTATGTCTGGTGGTGAAGTAACAAGAGAAGGAAGCAAATTTTCCACCACACAGTTTGATATCTAAAAGCATAAATGCATACTATTAATAAAACAAACATTTTATACAGTTCTGCATTTAAAGATCATTCTGCAGTCTATGAATGGGATGATAATTGACTTACAGGAACTTAGGTGTTTGATATTTAATCTTTACATGTTCTACAAAAAATATACAGAAATGGAGCTTATATTACAGTGTCAACACAAGGAATAAAAATCAACTTCACAGACCAGTTACCAACCTCTCATGTTTTCAGAAGAGGGCATATTATGCAGGGATCCAAATTTTCAACAGTCTACCATCAAGTCTTACAAGTCTTGTAAATAAAAAGGCAGAATTTAATGTAGCATTAAAAAGATTATTATCATTAATAATTAATATCTATTAATTATACTAGTAAATTGTGCTCAACCTAACCATTATGAGATTTGTGGTTTTCATGGTGGTGAAATACTGATTCTGGTCTTTTGGGTTGTGCTGCCATACAATGTTGCTAGTGATTCCCCATTTTTTGTAGGAATTTTTTGCATCCACCAACACAGTGGACCCACAACACAATTCACAACTTGACTAAAAATTGTAAACACTCCTTCATTAATGGAAAAAGGTTCAATACTTAATTCCTTCAATGAACTAATAATAACTCAAATAGCTGAAAATTAATGTTTAACTAATATAAATATATTCAGTACTTACCAATTCTTTTATTGAATTATTCTCAACTCGACCAATAGTTGAAAAGCATTGTTCAGCTAAAGGCAAACTGACTCCATGATGACGTGATGTGCAACAGTAATGTTCATCATTAGGCAACAGGAAGGAACAGTTCATACATGCCTGACTGCTGAACACGGTTTCTAAGCAACTGAAAAGTGAGAAGCGGGCCTGTAAAGCTGTATAACAAAATTCAATTTACTTTAACCCTTTATACTTCAATAATTTGTGGGGAATAACATGCCCCCATTGTGGATGTAAGTCATATAGCTGTAGACCCTACTCTGTCAGCCACAATCATAATCGTTATCAACACCATTGTGGATGTAAGTCATATAGCTGTAGCCCCTACTCTGTCAGCCACAACCATAATCGTTATCAACACTGTCATCCTTGAATTTGGGAGTAGCAGAACAGGCTGCATTAGAACCAGCACCAACACAGAAATGATCTCTTCAATATGCTGAAGAAAGCAGAGGTCAGCAAGGTCAACTAAACCATAACTGGAAACATTAGGTGCATAACTGTTCTAAAATATTACACCCAAAAATTAGTTTAAACTGGCTACTCTTCATTTTAACAGAATTATTCCTGTAAGAAAAGAGCTAAAAGCATGGAGTTACTTGCACAAACAAATACAGAAAATGGTCACACTGATAATATGCTGTATAAAGTATAAGCATGTTCATATTACAAATGTTTTACAATTACATTTGTATAATTGCAATTAAGACAAAGTTGTACCTCAATATTAGATCATACTTAGATGCTGGTCTTCTGGGTTTTTACACTGTGTAGTATTTTTCCTGTATGCTAGTGTTTCAGAGGAGAATGCTATGTACCTATCAGGGCTGAAGAACACACAGCCCTGCAGATGGAGACAGTATGTTACTCAAAAATGCTGGTACACAACTAAAATATCTCTTTTTTCACATTACTGTCAAAATCTCAAATCCTATATTATACTTACTTTGACTTTCAAGCTATCCTAAAAGTAAATTAAAGTTTTATGTTAAAGTACCTCATGAGGTCCTGATCAACCATTTCACTGCCAGATGCCTTTTCACACTGCTCAGTAGTTTCTTGTGTTATAGAAAGAATTTGGGTATACTTGTTGTAGACTCTGAAGTCATCTGATGGTACATTATCCTGGAAATAATTTATAGTAGTACCCAATATCTAAACTAATAAACATACGTGCAAACCATGGAATATCTTAAGGCAGTAATCTGTTTACAACAACATGGCCTCAATGTTCATTTATTGCAGATACAAGTTGAATGTCAAAGTTAAACGTCGATAGTACTAAACTGTTAATGAATGTTCAATTGAAAACCTTTATGCAGTCAGTCAATAGCACAGTCAGATGCTACAATATGGAGATATTCACTGCAAGACTGTGAAAATACCATAGCACGCATGTTAATGCAGTGGTAACACTTTAATATTGTATCCAGGAGTTACTCAGATTGTATCTTGGCCAACTACCAGCTATAATGACTGAAGTTGTCTTTTCTGGTGAATTCTGGGCAATACCTTCAAATGTTATGGTCTCCTACTTCCAAATACTAACCTATTCACCATTTATGGTCAACCTTCAATCCTATTTGCTCCTACATAACATAGGATATTAAAGCAACACAAATATGTAACTGTATATCAAAAATCAAGAAACTCTTGATGAATGCAGACACATGTTATAGACTTGCTGGTACAGGCTGAATCATAGCTTACCTCTTTATGTGTGACTGTAGCAAAACAGTGATCACCCCCTGAGTAGATTCTTCTCACCATGCAGTTACTGGCATGCTCTGTTTGGATGCCTGCCTCCACAACAGAAACTCCACCCGGTGACACCCATGGACCAAGAACAACTTGAGGAGTAGTAGCACTGCAAGTTGCCCTAGTCCCTAACTGGCCAGCTCCACCCAATCCAAAGGCATACACTCGTCCCCTTGACGGAACAAAGGCTAGAGTATGATGCCTGAAACACACCAAAGATCAGAACTGAGAATTTTAATATAACAAGACAAATTGTGGATGCCTCACTGTGCCATTCACAGATTAGGTCAACAAAATCAGCAGCAGCAAGCTTGAGACAGAAAACTCATTCATGCTGTTCGCTTTAAATAATATGGGCTTACAGATAAACACTGTAATTGTCAAGAAATGATAGAAGATACTGCAATGTAATTTCACTATATTTATCTTTCTTTGCAGAAAACTGGCAAGTAACACTGGTTTTAAAGAATTTCTAGAACTATGCATTTCATAATGCTAATTAGTATGATTAAATACTGCAAAATTTAACCCACATCAATGTGTGCCATATTCCTACCTGCCACAAGAAATCTGTGTGACTACGCTGCCCATGAGTTCTAGAACTTTCCGTGGAAGGAACTCACATGATGTAGAGCCATGACCCAACTGACCATACATCCCTGCTCCACAAGTAAAAACACCTCCATCCTGAAAACAAAAGAATGCAGATATTATGATACAACTCAGAGATTTACAACTCAGCAGATTTTCCACTTTTGAACACAGCATAATGATGCCAAAAATAAGTCTTCCACAGTAATTCTGGAAAGCTGACATTCAAACTGTAAACTATAGCAGAAAAATTATGCACATCAAGCAAACCTAAAAAATTTGTCAATGTCACAACAAACATATGTTACAAACTTATCAAATAAAATATTTACTTCATAATTTTTCTTCACATTCAGGCATAGGATTTTAGGAGATAGTCTTATGTCTTAAATAAATGTGGAATTTCATACCTTAGTGAGAAATACAGAGAAATCTTCTCCACAGGCAACATATTTCACTTTGATAGAACGCAGAGTTTTCAGCTGACTTGGAAAGAGCCTGTCTGTGTCATCACTGAGACCAAGTTGGCCAAAGCAATTTTTACCCCAACCATACACAGCTCCTGCAACCGGAAAAGAGATATGGAAAGGATGTGCCAAAGTATGTTTACACTTGAAAATATCAAGTTCAATAGCCAATATCAATCTTCTCCTAAACAAGAATTATCATTTCCTGGTCACTCTACAAGCAAACTTCAATGTTTATAGAAGTTTTTATGGTCTGATATTTACTAATGATCGGTCTTAATCTTCAAGGAAATACAACATGAATGGGAAAGTGAGGAAGTACATGCAATGCAAGTCTCAACAAAATTATTTGAATTACCTCCTTTTTTAGGCGACTAAATAATAGCAGACTCAAAAAAACAACTTAATGACCAAACTGCTGGTTACACAAAAAATGTATTTGCCACCCTGACAAAATGCAGCATAAAAGACATCCCAATCTAATGATCAATTACGTGCATACCAACTGGAAACAGAAACTAAAATGACCACACAAGTCTTATAAAAGTGAGGTCTGAGTTCTTTGACAGCTAATTACAATGATGATGATGATAAACTATTTCACAACAAACAACTTTACAGATATTAATGAGATTTGTATTTTGAGTCTGTGTTCATGTTTAACATGGCAATGATTATTCATTTTACCTGATATAGAGACAGCAAAACTGTGGTTTCCTCCACATGCTATGAAAGCTATGGGGATTCCAGTCAGTGAACTGATAACTGCAGGTTTTTGATGTCCATTCTGATTCCCAAAGCCAAGCTGGCCATAACTATTAGAACCCCAAGCATATAACGCTCCATCTAAAAACAACATAACATTTTTCTTCTACTGTACCACAATTATGATAAGCATTTGACCTGTTCAAGAATCACTGGTGTTGAATACATAAAAACAGAAGACTAATTTAGTAAATGGCAGAAATCCAAACATTGCCTTTGGGTGTACATACTGGAAATGTTTTCATATGACATATGAAAGTCACAACTCTTTTAAAAAAAAACTCATAAAACACACCTTTAGTTAATGCAAGACTATGGTCATATCCACAGGTGATCTGGATCACATGACTTGTTGCTAAAGTTTTTATCATCTTTGGATTTAACTGCATGTCATTATTCTCACCCAAACCAGTTCCTGAAATGAAGCACCTTACATTATTACCAATGCCAAATATGAGGTACCATTTCATCAGTTTAAGAAATTCAGTAGGCCTACAGTAAAACACATCTGAGTACATCACACCATAGTAACACGATTGCTTTACCCAGCTGCCCGTGTACATCAGATCCCCAGCTGAACACCTGACCCCATTCATTAACTGCCACAGTATGACTGGACCCACATGATGCTCTTGTTATCAAATACATTGATAAACTGTCCACCTTTTCTGAAACAAGAAACAAACACTATGACAGGTCAATTATGTTATAGATGTTAACTCTATAGATATACGTAGTTAAACATTCTTAAAACAAAAATAAATCTGATTTTAAAATTATGAGGGCTACTGTTGTTCAACAAACCAACAAATAAATATTGTTAAAATAATGTATCTACTTAAAAATGATTTTATATTTATAAAATTTATTTTATTTCCTGTACAGTTTCAGAAAGAACATACATTAATTGATTATTTTACTCAAATTTCAATTTAATGAACATTTTAATTCCAGACAGAATGTAAAACCTTATGGTCTTTTCCACAATAATTTTAACACAACACAATAAGAATTCTGGATATCAAAATTAATTGTGGTTAATTTATAAATTTTGAATAATTGTCCATTTTACAGTCTCTAAAAGAATAATGGTTTTGCAAAACAGGGTGTTTAGCTTCATATATACATAACATAATCATCTGTAACATGTAATACACCAATACACACTGCCACAACTTTTCATTTTAGTATACTTTTGCAGCATATAAATTTCATATGACCCCAACAGTTCAATGTAACAGTGCTTCACTATGAATTGCAGGCAACAAAAAATAAAAAGTTTAACAATTTTAAAACTTTGTCATACCAAACATGTTGACAACTTTTTTCAAGCCATATGCAACTGAATTCTATATCCCATAATTACCATTCTAGTACATTGACTGAAATCAATACTTCTGGGAATTATGTCAACTCGTAGGTCTATGAACAGAAATTATGGTAACTTGTAGACTCACATGATGGTATCTTATTACCTGTAGTTTTATAAAATTAACTCGAGGAATGTTATACAGAAGCTACTTTCCTTTAGAAATGTTCTTCTAATCAGGAAGTTTTAAGTGGGTATATAGTAAATAAATAACAATTTATTAAAAAAATTACCTGGCTTCTTACAAGGTTTTTCATGACCCAGTTGACCATAATCATTACTTCCACAGGTATAGACTTCACCATCACAAGTCACTATGACAGTGTGGTAGCTGCCACAAGCAACTGAAAGTACATACAAGAATGGAATCAGAGTGATTAAGTTTGTTAAGTCTATGTTATTAACGAACATTCCTAAAACTCACCTTCTTTTATGTTTGTTGTTTTCTTAAAAGTCAGTTCCCGTGGCGACAAAATATGTTCCTCCTCAATGCCACCAAGTCCCAACTCTCCATTCACAGTATTACCCCAGCAAAACATGTTACCTAAATTGGACTGAGAAGGCAAATTTCCAGCCCACTCAACACTGGGATTTTGATATTTCCACCAAAAAGGCCCCTAAGGAATAAATATACGTCATAAAATCTAACATACACTGATACTGAGAACACTTAACCTTAAAAAATGAAATGGCTAAATCATTGCAATTACCACCTATTATATTCTGATGAAACAGATTTACAGTACTGTACTGCCGTTCATCACGAACTCACTCTAATCACAAAATTACAAATCTTTCAAAATATTACAAACCAAAGTGTACAGTACAAATGTTCTTTTCTTTATGTATCATTATTTGGAGTGAATGTATAAACATGACTTTCAGTTAGATTAAAACACTTCTTACAAGTGAATGACTTTGCATTACAATCTTTGGGAATTAAACATATGTTTCCGAATGTGTCAAAGTTGTCGATAAAACAAGTGCACTTGCAAATAATAATTTGCTTCCTCCCACAAAACGAAATATTCTAAATTAAATAATATTTCTGCCACGAGAGTTCACACAATCGCAGAATAAGACGCAGGTAATGGTTAGGAATTTTCAGCCGGTGTTCGACATCAAAATATGGAGCATACTATGAGTTTATCCTCTCCCTAAAAGTAAAAGTAAAACTGTCATACTATACGCCATGTAGGCGCTTGGGGGGAGAGAAATATAGCTCCTACTTATTCTTAATCTCGGCACTAGGTGGGTGTGAGTGGTCAGCATCATGACCCGGCTACGCTTTACCCCTGGAAAGGACCCTGGTACCCACTGGATAGGAGGCTGGTTGGCTGGCCTGGACGCAGAGGCAAGAGGAAAAATCCTTTTCTATACCGCGGGCCGTTTTGAATATTCATATTCTTGAATACAAGCAACCGTCACGTTGGAAATACCGAGTGCAGGAAAACACAAAGTATGAAAATGCAGAATTCACTTGTGTCACAACATCCATACCAAATTTCATTTATTTCCATCCAGCCATTCTGTAGTAAATAAACATGTAAAGATAGACATCACTTGTGAAGGGGTTAATAACTCAGGGTTAGGTTAGGTTAATGATGCACATGTGCAGATGGTCATGGGTAATAGCAACATCAGCATCCCACCTCACATTCAAGCAACCATCATGTTGGTTCACTTAGTGCAGGAAGAAATAAAGTATGAAGTTGGAAAAGTCATCAACATTGGCATCACATCCACATCAAGTATGTTTGAAATGCATTTGAACATTGGCTTCTGGTTCGTGCCCATGGTTGGAATAAGCATAATGCAATTTCAACTTTTTCACAAGCAAAGTCATGTGTTTTCTTATGACCAAACAATTTATGTGGATAATTATTCTGGCTAATATTTACATGTTATAATGAAGAAAATAGTTGTTGAATACTGTGGGCAGTCTGAAATAATTCTCTTCTTATTATGCTGATTCAATAATGTTACAGTTTACTCTATTTGGAATACCATCCTTGAAATTAAGTGTAATTTTCAATTTGCAAATCACATTGTGAAAGAGAAGGATGACATCTCATTTTTACTATCAGTCTGTGTGTTGCCAACTTGCTTTAAGAATTTGTAGCAATAATGTACTATTGGTGTAAAAGGTATTGTTCAAGAGGTCATAGTAATGCTGGAATATCTTCAGATAAGTGAAAAAGAATAGGATGGACCTGTGTGTGTTGAAATAGGAGGAAGGTAAACTATGTCTTATCTCCTTTTCAATAACAATGTATAATATTTTGGTTCCACCCACACATACTGGGAAATTTGCAAAGGAAATTATTTTAATGTATACAAAAAATACTGACATATTCACTGTAAAATGAATACAATTTATTCTACATGGCCCATGCTATGTTTAGATCTGTAAAGTTGAGTCATTTGTGGACAGCTTTGCATGGAGTGGGAGTAGTCAAACACCAGCCATTTTGAGCAGCAAACATTTTAAAGGTGTTCAGTCATGTCCAACCATTGGTATACTATATTCACATAATTTCTTATATATTTTAAATGTTATAAATACATCATTATTTTGGAACTAATATTGTCCAAGTCACTTGCCCTCTATCTAACCATGGAATGCTGTGAAAATAATGTGACATTTCTGTTTATGCCTTCACCATCTTCACTTGTTATGTATTGGTACCATAATCATATGAATCCAAGGTGCTGTGGATTATAAAGCTTGCCTGCTTAGCTTAAGAATACATGTAGCTAGTTATACCTCCATTTCCCTGCATATCTTAATGATGGGTCGCTTAGTTAATTGATACAAGACAAAGGTTACATAGCACTGTTGCATGTTCAGCCACCTGCCAAGTATGGGATTTGTTAATCTGATTAATGGTGGTGTTTCTCACACTATTCTGCAACATAAATTAGCTCAACCCACATCTCAAGTCCAGTATGACATTTAAACATATTTGTTATTAAAAACAAATTGTGGATGAAGGATATAATTTATTGTATACAAATTGTCTTTATGAAGAGTGAACACGGTAAAAATTGCACCCTGAATTCATGCAAGTATCATGGTTTGTCATGATCTTAAAATATATGTTTGCTTAGACATTATGTCCTGGCTTGAATGGCCTCAGGAATTCTAAACATGTGAATGACACTGACAGAAATTACACCCACTGTATTTAGAGCACTTCCTTGCCAGTTACTTTCAGAACATTGAAGCTGCTATAATACATACAATCTTACTTTCTTGTTCTAGTCTTCAAGTACATCACCATACACTGGACACTACACCAGCCTTGGGATATTCCTTCAAGATAATGACATATGAGATCTTTTAAAGCTTCAGTACTTCCATCACTTAATGTGCTATTCTGACTAAGCCAAGCCAATCCCTGAAACCTGACCACAGCATGTCAAGCAAGACAGATTGCCATCCTTAGGTGTACCCAATCTGAACTTATTTAATTCATGCTGATCATAATTTCCTAGTCATCTTGACTCTCTTCTTCCTCTTGAGCTATTCTGACTGCCCCCTCTTCACTGCCCATAGGATCAGAAGCAACATATGAAGCTGAAAATCCTTTGTTCATTAAAGAGTCATCTGAGCGAAAACGGACTAGAAGGGCCTCATTCATAGAGATGATTTCAGTGGGATTCTGTAAAACATAAAAATGTTATCTCATTTAGTTAATTTTTAAAATAAAGTTGGGAAGTTTCTGTACAGGCCAGAGGCTGCAGTTTGTACTATATCTATCATAAGTCACCCAAGGCATACACTTTATCGACATTATTTTATAATGTTCATGCTGTTAAATGCTGTAAGTAAAATTTTCCTTGTATTGCATTTCAATTATGAAGCTCTGAAGTGGGCCAATCAGGGATGAGAAATGAGAGGGAGTGGTGCCTGTCCCTGAAGATCAAGACAGTATGTTTCTCCAAAATGTTGGCATCTACCAATTAGTCTATATGGTGTGAAAAACTCAAGAGAACATCATAAAGGTTTTGATTGATTGTGCTACTGACTCATAAAATCTGTCATATAATGAAAGGCAGATGTAAGAACAGGTATGAAACTTTGGTGGAATGATGCTTGCAGTGGGAAACCAAGGCATTTGGAGAAAATTCTTCCTCACTGTCATGTGGTCTAGTGCCTTTCTGAAATTGAAGTTCTAGCTGTTGTCTGCAACCTAATGGTCATAGTATAACCCCAATTGCATGAAATGTATAGGTGTACAGTAGAACAAACTCATTTAATATTTCTCTGTGAGGACGCTGGATTTGAAACATTAAACAAAGGATACACTTAAAACTGAGGCAACTGAACACTTGAATCATTGACATGGGGTCACTGAATTTGAACTCCGCATGAAGAAACATTTTCATTAAGTGGGACTTCCACTGTATTTACTCACTGAATTTCCACAAAAGCGGCCATAAAAAGGTCCGCTAGCATCAAGGCCAGAGTAAACCTCAACATAATCATAGCCACAGTCCTGTTCATCTTCCAACTCAAATGTGAGGAAGGTGAGATGTACATTGAGGCCAGGCTCTGCCTCGATAGACCAATCACAATCTGCTCTATTTTCATAATTGTGGTCACCATACTTTGAGTGTGAATACAGATGTTTGACACGGTCAGTTGCCTGTAGGTGCCCACCACAAGCTGAAAATACAAAATACATTTTTAAATACAGCTCGTAATAGCAGTGCTCATGACAAATCACATATGCCTAAGCATAATGATTGTAAAAGACTTTAGATGATGAGAAGTTTTACCTGTTGTATGGCTTGCAAAGAAGCCTTTTCTTTGTACAGATGCATCTGATTTGAAGACCAAAAGCATCTGATTCCCAGTAGCAATAATTGGATGTGGCGCTTTGGAGCCACAAAATCTTCCCAGTGTGTGTGCTTCTGGGGAATCTCCGTCATATATCACAATATGATCATAAGCACACTCCTGGTGGGGCTCCAGTTCAAACTCACTGAATATCTAAAGAATCACAAATAGATTCCATAAAATGTCTGGAGGCTCATGCAGTAGAATAAATTACATTGTATCCATAATATGAAATTAGTATAACAATTAAAACAATTTGTAGGGCAATATAGCTTTAGAAATATAAGAAAACTTACACATTAAACAAACTTTATAAAGTCATAAATAACATTATATTTAAATTTGATGCAATATTTCCATTAATAGTATTACTGATGTTATTTATAATTAATATAACAACAACAACAGATTTAACACCGTGAAAACCTCAAATCCTACACAGGGGTATTGAGGATAATGTCTGGACTTAAGGTGGATAAAGTAACAGGAGAATGGAAAAAACTAATATTGAACCTTCAGTTTCATAAATGGGAGGGATTTCTTGACCAGATGGGCACACTATCAGTTTCTCAAGAGAAACTTGTCTTCATGGAGTTAGCTTCAAATGTTTGTTTGACTTCAAGACTTGTGCAATATTTACCAACTTAATGCGATGTCCTGGAGTAGTAGTGAAATGCCAAATGCAGTCTTTGCGACTTGGGTAATAGTCAGGATAATTGGGTGAAGAGATGGTTCCAGAAGGTGCAGTAATCTCATATTTGCATCCTCCCTCCTTACAGTCATGTCCATTTTCATGCAACATGAACCCGTTGTGGCAGGAACATGCATAGGAACCAATGGTATTACGACATTCATGTTGACAACCTCCGTTGTTGATTGCACATTCATCCATATCTGTAGCAAATTATGAACAATAGCATAACTCAGCTCGTAAGGGTTTTGTAAAATTCTAACTGGAAAGTGTTCTTAAAAAAATTATAGAATATTCTGATCTGAAACATTAAGGTAAGAGACCACTTGGAACACCTTCACATAGATGACAAAAATATATTCAAATGACTCATGAAGAAACAGGGCATGAAGGGTGGACTTCTCAACCCATTGACAGGTTTATGCACAGAGTAATGATCCTTCAGGTCCCACATTAGAAAAGCATTTAATGATCAGATGAACAACTGTTTGATTGTTAAGGACCAAGAAGTGTCATCAGAATCAGTGTCAAGATTCGCTATTCATTGCACTGATTTCAGATTCATAATTAATATTATTTCTTACCTATTTCAGTTAAAGGAATTTGACTGAATTTTGCATATGTGTAAGCTTATAAGCAATCTTACCAGTAAAGAAAACTGCAGCAAAGCCAGATTTCTGGACTGAGTTGTCAGAATTAAATTCAACACGGAGGCTGTTTCCATCTGATGTGATGAGGGGAGGGATCCGGGAGCCGCAATAGACACCATGTTTCCTCATTACATCCTCACCCATCTTGCTGTGTACCTCCACACTGTCATATTCACACTCTTGCTGCAAAGTCCACAAATGTATACAAAGCACAGCAGTGCTTGAGTTGTGAACTACTTTGTAGATCGGTTATTATCAAGAACAACATTAATTTTCATAAAAATTTAAAACAGCCGCATTGCATGTTACACAGCAAGTTTGAATTGTAATTTGTAATGGTAAAGAAATAACATTTTATACACATAACAAATGCATTTTAAATCTTCTGTATCATCTATCATTTTAGCAAATAGTTTAACTTAATACATAGGGTACCAAATACACATTTGAAGGTATTCATTGGTATATTATGGTTCTGTCTGCCTTAACTAAAGATTGTCAGGTTTAATTTTTTACCAAGGAAATCCTGGGACAGTTTATTACATGTGATCTGAACATACCTGTTTCCAAACACATTCCAACAAGCATCAGAACTTTCATAGTATCAACACCATTCCTTACCTGATACACCTGAAATATAAGGAGAAGAAATAACAGTGAAATATAAAAGTTTTAAATTCCATAATAAATTACTGCACCTTGCACAAAACGTCTCTCATTATATATGATTTTGTTATCCATGTTTTTAGTTCAGTATTATGAGGAGCATTAGGATTCTATTTTTAACCATGTGCAGTTTCACTGACTTGCCCTACTATTTTGACTCCATAAAATACAAATTAAGGCCTCTAAAGTTGTGGTGTATCATTCAGAAAATCCATGGGCATGTAATACATTTCCTGTTTTACATATTTTCAATGTATGATTCAAATGGTAGGAATGCAATCCCAATGTATGATGATTTGCCTCTACAGTGAACTTATTTGAAGGCTGTGCTGGTGACATAGCATGGCTTTTCACTATCTGTGATTACTGTGTTACTTGCAGCAGTTCTCAGTCTTAGCAACACAGTGGCCATATAACCTCACTGTATTTTAATTCATCATTAAATTTACTCACATTATTTCCTTCCAATTCAAAATGAGTAAAGTTGAGAGTAATGCGGTACTGTGGTGGAGCTATGATTTCCCACACACAATTCTTGTTTACAGGGTACAGTTCTGGGAAACTGGGACTTGTTATTGTGCCATTTGAGACATCAAACACTCCACCACAAGCATCTGTAACATTAGAGACATACAGTTTATTATGGATGTTTCAGTATCCATGTGTTATATGGCAGAAATAAGAATTAATTTATGACATGTTTCAGACTGAAGAATATTCACACACCTTCACAATGCTTGCCATCAGAATGCAGCTCAAATCCAATTCTACAAGAACACTCATACCCGCCAAGAGTATTTATGCAGTTATGTTCACAGCCATGGGTTTGTAGCGCACATTCATCAAACTCTGCAACACCAATTGTTTATTTTAAGCATCAATTTTACATGTAAGTACTTTCATTCATGAAGCATACATCAGTACCTCATAGAGGTATAAAGATAAAACAAGATTTGTAAGTGGTATCTGATCTAATTCACATTTATATGTAACAATTATCTAAACTGAGTAGCACATTTTGATGTCAGACCTTTGTTTACTTTGTAAGATTTGATTTTTTCACAGCGGTGAGTATGAAGATTTGTTTTATCAAACTTGTGATGAAATTTTATAATAATTATGCCGCATCTATTCTGTAATCTTTTAATTAATATTACGTAAATTTTATGAAAAGATAAAAATCAATAATATGTATGTTAGTTAAGCACAGAAGTAAATCTAGTATATATTGTACCATGTACTTAATTTTTTCCCAGTATTATATGCTACACACTGCTTATGAAAAACAGTAAGTGATATTAGAATTGTAAATCTTGTCTTTATATACATATTAAAATTACATATAATTATTGAATCTAGAGATTGATGATCCTATATGTTCCAAATTAGAAAGAATATTGCAACCAGGACATAAACACTGTTACTATACCACAGAACATTAAATTCAACTGCTCACCCTTCATAAACTTTGCAGAGAAGCCTACTTTCTGAACTGAGCCATCAGAAACAAATTTGATGTACAGGTGATTGCTTGTAGAGTGAATATCACGTGGAATCTTGTACCCACAGAATGTACCAATAAGCGGACTATCAGGCAACAAACCATCTCGCACTTCTAGGTAGTCATACACACAATTGTCATGATTCTCCACCTGAATAAATCAACTCAAAATTACATGTTTCCATGTTGTTGATACATTATATCACAGGTATAATGGAAATTGTCCATTTTGATATATTTATATTGAGGATCAGTTGTATTTTGATGGACTTAATTAGTGTTATCTCAAATGTGCAATGTAATATCACGAAGGATGTATATGTTTCTAACCAATAGCTTCAAAATTAACTTTGCCATTAACTACAATTATTTCACATCATCATTTTATATATCAACTTCTGTCTAATATAGGAACCCAAATTGTTAAGCAATCAAGGATGTATTGAATTAGTGATTCATGCAGAAATCGCTGAAGCAGATTTTACAAATTGTATTTAGACATTTACCTCAAATGACTCAAATTTTAAAGCCACCTGGTAGGTTTCTGGCACACTGAGTTTCCAGACACACTCCTTGTTAGGCTGATAATCATCTGGATAGTTTGGGGACTCCAGATGACCTTCATCCATTGTCAAATGACCTCCACAGACAGCTACAAAGAAAATCATAGTGAAATGAGACTTATTACAGTTACTTAAAATGTTTGGCATCATGACACAAAAGAGATCAATATAGTTTTAAAAATCATTATGTTACTTAAATTTAGTTTCTGTATACAAGGTGTAGTTAATTCTTATAGATTTCCATAAATATTCTGTTAGCAGTCCTCTTTATCTCTTCTGACATCTTCTAAAAGAAAATATTGTTGGATTTGTATAAATGATGAACAGCAAAGGATGTGGAATTCTTGGTATATGTAAGATACTGTTCCAGAATTTGTCTGAAAGTACTGAAGAAAACCATGAAAACCTCAGTCAGGGTCTTTGATGTAAGATTCAATCACCGGACCTCCATTATATAAGTAGGAATGTAAAACAATTGGCTGCAGCATTCAGTCACGCTTCAGTGTTGAAAAATAATTTAATTTACCTTCATAATTTGCCATAAATCCACGATGGCCATTCTGACGGGTGGATGCTATGTAAGTCACCAACATTCGGCTCCCATTTGAGATCACTGGATTATGGATACGATTACTGCCACAGTATCGTCCTGTGAACATAAAGTTCTGGCAATTCACATTACCTGCAAATACCACAGTGAATTTTATTAATCACAAGGAGCAGAAGGGTAGATTCACGCACCAAGGAGAGGTGACTTGTGCCAATAGCCATCGCGAACCTCAATGTAGTCAGTGCGGCAGTTGTCACTATCATAGATGTCCATTTCAGTAATGTTGAGCACAATGCGCTCACCGTGTGTAGCTGTGATACGCCACTCACAGCGTTCACCCTCTGCTGGTGGACTTGAATTTGGATGTGATGGTGATGAAAATGTGGCAGAATTATCCTGATATGTTCTCCCACAACCTTAAACAGAGGGTAGCAGAAAGTATCCCACTTTTTTTTATTTTAATAATATATTGAAAACGTGCAAATTGTACAGTTACAATCATCAAATTTCTAATTATCTGAGTGTTTTATTTGAAACTATTTATTTTGAAACATTTGTGAGTTTGATTCTTGCCCTGGCACTCAAAACGAATCTAAGGCTTACTTACGAAAGCATTTGTACAGTAGGTTAGTCTGAGCAATATCCCCCTCACTCAGCCTGATTCGTTGTCCAATCTCAGGACGCCTCTTATTGGTGTACCTCTCCAGTGGCAGGATTGTGTCGAGGTATGTGCCCTATCAAAATGACAATAAGCTTCGATATTTTTTATATGATAATCAATCACATCAGCATCCAACAGGTATCACAACAATCCAGGGAATGTTAAAACATTATCATGACTTTTCTATCTTTAAACAGCAGAAAGCCACAAGAAATAGTATTGGAAAGATATGAACCATGTACTTCTCAGACGCAAATGAGCACTGTCTTAGTAGTTGACAATGCAAATCTCTTTGTGGATAAACTAATTAAAATACTCTAAAACAATTCATATATCTGTAGAGTTCAAATATATTTTATTGTTCATTCGAGTAAGAATTTCCACATTCCAATTCCAATTTCCACATTTAACACAGTAAATTGAAATGTCCCCTAATATGTAGAAGGATGTTTAAATTAACTGATCTAACAGCACAGGATACAATATATTTTAAAAGTAATAGCATGTATTAATGGATAATTTTATTAATTATTTTGCTTATTACCATTAATGTTTATCATGCAGGACCAGTGGATTTAAATCCCAAACTGCCAGAATGCTAGCCAGAGTTTAATCTCAGGGTTTAGCGGTATGCTAGTGTGACACACAACCAGTTGGGTCATATGTATAAGCCTCAACACATGGATGGTCAATGATAATGTAAGTTAATAATACAAGTAAGTGCTACTTAAAAATGTAACTATTATTTCTTCAGAACTAACCTTAGAAAAGGTGTTACGTGCATAGTGCATGATGGAGTCGTAGTCATATGGGAGACCCAGGGAATTCACTTCTTCGTCTGTCAACTTGTTGAAGTTGTACTCCTGGCCTTCCAAAAAATAATAATACAAAGGACTGTCACACTAAAGTATTTCAGGCTTGACAGTAAGGATAATTTCAAGGAAAGGATTTAACGCACATGGTAGAAGAAGTATAATTGTACTTAAAAGATTTTTCCTTAGTTTTGCAGTAACCTCACAAAAGTAAATTATTTTTATATTTATTCCTCAGATCTAATATTATTCATTACAAAATGGTTAGAAAGTGAACACCTTCCTATGCTAGTAACTGCACTCCATGTGTTCTGTCATGTTCCCAACAGCTCTACATCATCATCACATTAAAATTTCATTTTATAAGGAGATAATTTAACGATATTAAACATACAATTAAGGGCATATGAAGTGTGAGCATGTTTTCAGTCTTTGGCTTATATTGGAGAACACAAGTTTCTCCAGGCCATAAAAGAAAAATATCTTAATTCAGATTCGTAGATTTACAGAATTTCTCAGGTATTTTGAGAGATTTCTGTCAAAACCACACATGACTTGCAAAATGTATGTTGTCCACCTGCTAATTTTGAGTTAAATCTGTTTAAACCTGTTCCTTTCCACAATTCAACAATTCACTTGCAGTTAAAAGCTGAATTTCATTTAATTAATTTAAATCCCAGGGTAGTTCATGTGGAATCTGTGGTGGACAAATTTTTGTCTATGTATCCGATAGTCCCTTGTTATTAATTTCACCATTGTCGCCATCGTAATCAACACAGACCCATTTGAGAACAGAGAGTTAATGGCCATTGCATTCAAAACAGCGAGTCCTCACCAGTCATTATGTTCTCCCGCACAATCTGAACGTGGTCGTCACGGTCAGGACGCGTGTGCTCGTGCCAGAAGCCAACCACGTGCCCCAGCTCATGCACTACGATGCCGAACTTGTCGCAGTTCTTCCCAATAGAAATAGCCTGTGGGCCGTTGCCACGCTTCCCAACAAAAGAACAGCACCTGGAGCACAAAGCGACAATGCAGTATGTGATATATATACCTTTTGATCCTGGTGGTTTAGAGATAATACTCAAACGATTAATTGAGAGGTACTTGGTTCAAATATTGGCCAGACAACCAGCTATCTCAACTAAGTGTTTTTGTGATTTTCCTCAGACACAGGCAAGTTCTTTTGAATGTGAAATAAACCGTTGGCTTCCACACAGTTGTATGAAAATTCTTCACTGAGCATACCATTATCTTCTAAAGAAACATGTTCCATAAACTTAGTAATTGCACTGATCTAGTTAAATTTCTGTTTCAGACTAGTTTATGCAAGGTTTCGATGTTGTTCACTTACAGATCAGTTTGTCGGTAAATGTTTAGTAAATCAAAAAAATATTTCTGTCAAAATATGGCGTCTTCTTCTGGAGATTGACATTTGCCTTATAACGTTTTCATATAATTGTATGTTTCGGAGATAACGGACACTAAATACTGAAGTGAATTATAGATGTTTGTGTTATTTCGTTTGTAAATATGTTTGTAGTTCTGCCCACTTAGCAATGAAATTGATAGATGAGTGAAGAAAATATCAGAAACTTAATGATCCTAAGAAAAAAATTAAGCTGTAGAATCCTTGAGAAACTGATAAGAGGTTTGGCTTTTCAAGAAAGCCTAAAAATGTAACTATTATTTCTTCAGAACTAACCTTAGAAAAGGTGTTACGTGCATAGTGCATGATGGAGTCGTAGTCATATGGGAGACCCAGGGAATTCACTTCTTCGTCTGTCAACTTGTTGAAGTTGTACTCCTGGCCTTCCAAAAAATAATAATACAAAGGACTGTCACACTAAAGTATTTCAGGCTTGACAGTAAGGATAATTTCAAGGAAAGGATTTAACGCACATGGTAGAAGAAGTATAATTGTACTTAAAAGATTTTTCCTTAGTTTTGCAGTAACCTCACAAAAGTAAATTATTTTTATATTTATTCCTCAGATCTAATATTATTCATTACAAAATGGTTAGAAAGTGAACACCTTCCTATGCTAGTAACTGCACTCCATGTGTTCTGTCATGTTCCCAACAGCTCTACATCATCATCACATTAAAATTTCATTTTATAAGGAGATAATTTAACGATATTAAACATACAATTAAGGGCATATGAAGTGTGAGCATGTTTTCAGTCTTTGGCTTATATTGGAGAACACAAGTTTCTCCAGGCCATAAAAGAAAAATATCTTAATTCAGATTCGTAGATTTACAGAATTTCTCAGGTATTTTGAGAGATTTCTGTCAAAACCACACATGACTTGCAAAATGTATGTTGTCCACCTGCTAATTTTGAGTTAAATCTGTTTAAACCTGTTCCTTTCCACAATTCAACAATTCACTTGCAGTTAAAAGCTGAATTTCATTTAATTAATTTAAATCCCAGGGTAGTTCATGTGGAATCTGTGGTGGACAAATTTTTGTCTATGTATCCGATAGTCCCTTGTTATTAATTTCACCATTGTCGCCATCGTAATCAACACAGACCCATTTGAGAACAGAGAGTTAATGGCCATTGCATTCAAAACAGCGAGTCCTCACCAGTCATTATGTTCTCCCGCACAATCTGAACGTGGTCGTCACGGTCAGGACGCGTGTGCTCGTGCCAGAAGCCAACCACGTGCCCCAGCTCATGCACTACGATGCCGAACTTGTCGCAGTTCTTCCCAATAGAAATAGCCTGTGGGCCGTTGCCACGCTTCCCAACAAAAGAACAGCACCTGGAGCACAAAGCGACAATGCAGTATGTGATATATATACCTTTTGATCCTGGTGGTTTAGAGATAATACTCAAACGATTAATTGAGAGGTACTTGGTTCAAATATTGGCCAGACAACCAGCTATCTCAACTAAGTGTTTTTGTGATTTTCCTCAGACACAGGCAAGTTCTTTTGAATGTGAAATAAACCGTTGGCTTCCACACAGTTGTATGAAAATTCTTCACTGAGCATACCATTATCTTCTAAAGAAACATGTTCCATAAACTTAGTAATTGCACTGATCTAGTTAAATTTCTGTTTCAGACTAGTTTATGCAAGGTTTCGATGTTGTTCACTTACAGATCAGTTTGTCGGTAAATGTTTAGTAAATCAAAAAAATATTTCTGTCAAAATATGGCGTCTTCTTCTGGAGATTGACATTTGCCTTATAACGTTTTCATATAATTGTATGTTTCGGAGATAACGGACACTAAATACTGAAGTGAATTATAGATGTTTGTGTTATTTCGTTTGTAAATATGTTTGTAGTTCTGCCCACTTAGCAATGAAATTGATAGATGAGTGAAGAAAATATCAGAAACTTAATGATCCTAAGAAAAAAATTAAGCTGTAGAATCCTTGAGAAACTGATAAGAGGTTTGGCTTTTCAAGAAAGCCTCTGCCTTTTATGGAACCTGAAGGTTCATTACCGTTGTCACAAAAGCACATGTCTGTACACTAACTTTAATCAGCAGAATTCAGAATATCCATTTTTATATCAGCCTTCCATCTATGCTTGGTTTCTGAGAAATCTCTTTTTCTCAGACTTTCCAACCAAAATTTATCATAAATTTTCTATTGTCATATTCTTGTTACATGCCACGGTCATTGGAAAATTTTATCTCTCTTTGGTGAAAACATGAATTATGGAAATGAACTGATGACTGAATCGCGGTTTGGAAAGGACATGGAAGAATATGGTCCTGGGCTGTTTTAAGGTGCAATCTCAAGGGTTTTAACGGAGAAACTGGGGAATACCATAAAATACCACCGGACCTCCATTATATAAGTAGGAATGTAAAACAATTGGCTGCAGCATTCAGTCACGCTTCAGTGTTGAAAAATAATTTAATTTACCTTCATAATTTGCCATAAATCCACGATGGCCATTCTGACGGGTGGATGCTATGTAAGTCACCAACATTCGGCTCCCATTTGAGATCACTGGATTATGGATACGATTACTGCCACAGTATCGTCCTGTGAACATAAAGTTCTGGCAATTCACATTACCTGCAAATACCACAGTGAATTTTATTAATCACAAGGAGCAGAAGGGTAGATTCACGCACCAAGGAGAGGTGACTTGTGCCAATAGCCATCGCGAACCTCAATGTAGTCAGTGCGGCAGTTGTCACTATCATAGATGTCCATTTCAGTAATGTTGAGCACAATGCGCTCACCGTGTGTAGCTGTGATACGCCACTCACAGCGTTCACCCTCTGCTGGTGGACTTGAATTTGGATGTGATGGTGATGAAAATGTGGCAGAATTATCCTGATATGTTCTCCCACAACCTTAAACAGAGGGTAGCAGAAAGTATCCCACTTTTTTTTATTTTAATAATATATTGAAAACGTGCAAATTGTACAGTTACAATCATCAAATTTCTAATTATCTGAGTGTTTTATTTGAAACTATTTATTTTGAAACATTTGTGAGTTTGATTCTTGCCCTGGCACTCAAAACGAATCTAAGGCTTACTTACGAAAGCATTTGTACAGTAGGTTAGTCTGAGCAATATCCCCCTCACTCAGCCTGATTCGTTGTCCAATCTCAGGACGCCTCTTATTGGTGTACCTCTCCAGTGGCAGGATTGTGTCGAGGTATGTGCCCTATCAAAATGACAATAAGCTTCGATATTTTTTATATGATAATCAATCACATCAGCATCCAACAGGTATCACAACAATCCAGGGAATGTTAAAACATTATCATGACTTTTCTATCTTTAAACAGCAGAAAGCCACAAGAAATAGTATTGGAAAGATATGAACCATGTACTTCTCAGACGCAAATGAGCACTGTCTTAGTAGTTGACAATGCAAATCTCTTTGTGGATAAACTAATTAAAATACTCTAAAACAATTCATATATCTGTAGAGTTCAAATATATTTTATTGTTCATTCGAGTAAGAATTTCCACATTCCAATTCCAATTTCCACATTTAACACAGTAAATTGAAATGTCCCCTAATATGTAGAAGGATGTTTAAATTAACTGATCTAACAGCACAGGATACAATATATTTTAAAAGTAATAGCATGTATTAATGGATAATTTTATTAATTATTTTGCTTATTACCATTAATGTTTATCATGCAGGACCAGTGGATTTAAATCCCAAACTGCCAGAATGCTAGCCAGAGTTTAATCTCAGGGTTTAGCGGTATGCTAGTGTGACACACAACCAGTTGGGTCATATGTATAAGCCTCAACACATGGATGGTCAATGATAATGTAAGTTAATAATACAAGTAAGTGCTACTTAAAAATGTAACTATTATTTCTTCAGAACTAACCTTAGAAAAGGTGTTACGTGCATAGTGCATGATGGAGTCGTAGTCATATGGGAGACCCAGGGAATTCACTTCTTCGTCTGTCAACTTGTTGAAGTTGTACTCCTGGCCTTCCAAAAAATAATAATACAAAGGACTGTCACACTAAAGTATTTCAGGCTTGACAGTAAGGATAATTTCAAGGAAAGGATTTAACGCACATGGTAGAAGAAGTATAATTGTACTTAAAAGATTTTTCCTTAGTTTTGCAGTAACCTCACAAAAGTAAATTATTTTTATATTTATTCCTCAGATCTAATATTATTCATTACAAAATGGTTAGAAAGTGAACACCTTCCTATGCTAGTAACTGCACTCCATGTGTTCTGTCATGTTCCCAACAGCTCTACATCATCATCACATTAAAATTTCATTTTATAAGGAGATAATTTAACGATATTAAACATACAATTAAGGGCATATGAAGTGTGAGCATGTTTTCAGTCTTTGGCTTATATTGGAGAACACAAGTTTCTCCAGGCCATAAAAGAAAAATATCTTAATTCAGATTCGTAGATTTACAGAATTTCTCAGGTATTTTGAGAGATTTCTGTCAAAACCACACATGACTTGCAAAATGTATGTTGTCCACCTGCTAATTTTGAGTTAAATCTGTTTAAACCTGTTCCTTTCCACAATTCAACAATTCACTTGCAGTTAAAAGCTGAATTTCATTTAATTAATTTAAATCCCAGGGTAGTTCATGTGGAATCTGTGGTGGACAAATTTTTGTCTATGTATCCGATAGTCCCTTGTTATTAATTTCACCATTGTCGCCATCGTAATCAACACAGACCCATTTGAGAACAGAGAGTTAATGGCCATTGCATTCAAAACAGCGAGTCCTCACCAGTCATTATGTTCTCCCGCACAATCTGAACGTGGTCGTCACGGTCAGGACGCGTGTGCTCGTGCCAGAAGCCAACCACGTGCCCCAGCTCATGCACTACGATGCCGAACTTGTCGCAGTTCTTCCCAATAGAAATAGCCTGTGGGCCGTTGCCACGCTTCCCAACAAAAGAACAGCACCTGGAGCACAAAGCGACAATGCAGTATGTGATATATATACCTTTTGATCCTGGTGGTTTAGAGATAATACTCAAACGATTAATTGAGAGGTACTTGGTTCAAATATTGGCCAGACAACCAGCTATCTCAACTAAGTGTTTTTGTGATTTTCCTCAGACACAGGCAAGTTCTTTTGAATGTGAAATAAACCGTTGGCTTCCACACAGTTGTATGAAAATTCTTCACTGAGCATACCATTATCTTCTAAAGAAACATGTTCCATAAACTTAGTAATTGCACTGATCTAGTTAAATTTCTGTTTCAGACTAGTTTATGCAAGGTTTCGATGTTGTTCACTTACAGATCAGTTTGTCGGTAAATGTTTAGTAAATCAAAAAAATATTTCTGTCAAAATATGGCGTCTTCTTCTGGAGATTGACATTTGCCTTATAACGTTTTCATATAATTGTATGTTTCGGAGATAACGGACACTAAATACTGAAGTGAATTATAGATGTTTGTGTTATTTCGTTTGTAAATATGTTTGTAGTTCTGCCCACTTAGCAATGAAATTGATAGATGAGTGAAGAAAATATCAGAAACTTAATGATCCTAAGAAAAAAATTAAGCTGTAGAATCCTTGAGAAACTGATAAGAGGTTTGGCTTTTCAAGAAAGCCTCTGCCTTTTATGGAACCTGAAGGTTCATTACCGTTGTCACAAAAGCACATGTCTGTACACTAACTTTAATCAGCAGAATTCAGAATATCCATTTTTATATCAGCCTTCCATCTATGCTTGGTTTCTGAGAAATCTCTTTTTCTCAGACTTTCCAACCAAAATTTATCATAAATTTTATATTGTCATATTCTTCTTACATGCCACGGCCATTGAAAAATTTTATCTCTCTTTGGTGAAAACATGAATTATGGAAATGAACTGATGACTGAATCACGGTTTGGAAAGGACATGGAAGGATACGGTCCTGGGCTGTTTTAAGGTGCAATCTCAAGGGTTTTAACGGAGAAAATGGGGAACACCATAAAATAATTTAGGGCAATCTGTTGCTGGATCGCTGTTCTATATACGTTCGATATTTAGTCCCAAAATAAAATTCGTTTCGTGGATATCCTACAGGCTTCACTGGAAGGATAGTAATAATTTCAATGAGGGCTAGAATTCTGCCGAGTGAGGTTCGTCAGAACTGGTAGAGACCAGGTGTAAAATAAGCAGGATTCTTTTTACAAAGACACTGCAAGTTTAATTGCGTATAATTGGACTTCGGAAATTTCGCATAACTACGTGTAGAGTTCCTTCACTGCACTGTTGCAGTTTTTCCA
>NW_019060478.1:0-24563 GCF_000696155.1 Zootermopsis nevadensis | reverse complement strand
AGTAAATAGACCACTCATCTATTTAGAAAATTCCCTGAATTTTATGGAACTAAGGGTTCACTACCATATCCACAAAAGTCCGCCACTGGATCTCAACCTGAGCCAGATAAATCCAATCTATGCTATAACATCCTATTTGTTTAATATATGTTTTAATATTATGATCCATGTACAACTAGGTTACTCAAGAGACTTAATTAAAATATCTTGAAAATTGTTACGATCATTTTATAAATTGGACACCATTTTTAAAATTATCTTAACATCTAGAACAGTCCCCACGAGCTTCACAGCAAAACACTGGGTCGTCCAACTCTGTAGAAAAATCTAAACCACGAGCCACCAATCATATCTGCAGTTGTCTCTGAGCATTTGTTCCACAAACTTCGAAATCTCGAATTAAGTTACCCTTGAATCACAGGCTGCGGCCTTCGAATGGCTAAGCGCACTCTGGCAAGCGATCTAGAAGCCCGCGATGTTATCTCTGGCACCCAACTGAACCCAACAGCTTTTCGCTGTCACTCTCTTTACCTATGACAGCGTACGCGGAACGCAAACACGCGTGCCCATGTACTACATGAATACCTTTCGATTTAGGAAAGAAAGTGAAAGCTACATAACCAGCACGATTTATATGCCGTATTATTTAAAATTACTTAAACTTTATTAAATTTTAAATGGACGATTTAAGATTCTCTTATTTCCGGAATATGGGCCAGTAGCGGGCATAGGAAACGACTGTAACATGAGGTACTGGTTTCTTTAAAAACAGGAACAATTTTACGACTTTGCGACAAGAAAATAAGTCTAAAAAACTGTTATACACTCTATATGTACACTACACGAAAGCAAGCAATATAAGTCATATGCCATAACACGTAAAACAAAACGCTTGATAAATTTAAGGGAACAATAATAAACAAATAATATTAATTACGTATTTACGAGAATAAATTCTTAAAATGCACGGTATTACTCAGTTAAAAAAAATTGTATCGTCCAACCTGTTTTTCAGAACATTAATAAACATTTTTTGTATTCATTGTGTTGGGTGTGAAACACGGTCTATTATTCTGAAGGAATAACATGAACTATATGAGTTTGGAAACAGAATTACGGGTAAATATAATCGTGTTTAACCTAAGTTATTATGTTCGCTTGTACACATTTTCAAATGATAGATTTGGTATTTTCGTATTTTTACTATATTTTATTTTCCGTCCTATAAATATCTTTATTTGGTCCATAATCTGAAAACTCCGTTCTCTTTATCAGCAATGCCATTCAGTAGGCCTGCAAATTGTCAGATGAAGTGGGAGTGAGAAGATATTGGGAATTTATTTATACATAACAAATATATTACAATTTAAGTCTTTCAGTCAAAAATCTTCAGTGAATACTGCAAACGGGAGATGCGTGTACGATGGTCTCCCCCACACTGCAGCTGAAACACGAACTCAGAACCACGTGGTGTCCGAGGTGCAGACCATGAAATGTAACCTAGACAATTCGCCCGCCTGAATACACGTCATACTGAAACGGACGGAATGACGGGACTCCAAAGTAATAAATACGTTCTTAATAAATAGGCATACGTCACTGACTGTATTCATTACGTGCTGTCCAAAGAGCGGATAAATATTATGAAACCACTGCTTCCAGTTTAACATACAAGAAATATACGGAATACACTCTCTGACTCGTCCTTCAAATTCTATTGCACTTTTAAATTAAAACACGTTGCTGGACCATGCCAAAGTGACCGTTGACGATGGTATGTTTCAAATGGAATGTTTACAACGGTCTGAATGAAAGAGGTTATCGGGCAGGACTGTGACCGACACAAAATGTCAAGGGTCTATTCATGTTCCCTGACTTGGCTCAAGCATCGATACTTTTTTAATATCAAAGATCTGCTCATACAAATTAAGGCCATAGACAACTGTAAGACATCCTCAAGGCGTTATGTTTTAGAAACATTAATTTTTCCACCCTAATCAGATTAACGATTTAATACTGTTTTTTGCCATATGCGTCACAATCGATTTTTATAGGTTTTACAACTAAAACTTCACCAGATGACATCTTCCGGAATGCAGGGCTCCAGCCACGTACTCGGAGGTGATGGGAAATCACGTCTGGTACAGACTGCACTCGTATTTTTCTAGAGTTCTCATAAATTCTTCAGGATACAGGCCCTCTGATGTCCATACAATCAAGCAACGTTAACATTCTTAAACCGGCTACTGTGCGACTGTGTGCGTTCGTTCATTAAATATTACAGCCAATATAACAGTTAACATAAGCGGAGACTGACTGGTCCCAGACAGAAATTCCACTAGCAGAGTTCGTGTAATCAAAGGAGATAAAGCAGGTAAAATACAGGAAAAGGAAAGTAGAGAACTGAAGAGAATGAAGCAAAAACGTAGTAAGAAAATTGAAGGACAGAGTAAAACGGAAGTGAAGAAATAAAGAAAGAAAGAGAGAAAGAAAGAGAGAAAGAAAGAGAGAATGAAGCAAGGAAGGAAAAAGTGAGAGCTAAGAAAGCTTGTTAAGAAGAAAAAGATGAAGGTATATGAAAAGAGAGAGAGAAAATAGGATGCTGAGGATGGATAATTTGTCCTTTGTCTCGTATTCTAGAAGAACATTTTTCTCATTCCCAGATTATTATTAATAACAGTTATGAAAGTCCAGTGTAGTTACCTCAAGTGCACTCTTCGCCACTTGCTGTCAGTCCGGAGACAGCTGATTTATTGCGTTTCACTACTCTGTCTGTCTGTGTGACGTTGTGAAATCCTATAAGACAAATGACGGTTTTCTTTTCAATGCCCATTCTCACAAAATTGTCTTTTCGTCTTGAGAATTTTTTGTTATGAACCCACGCAAAACATAATGAAGACATGTTATTTTATACCGCCGTGCGGTATCGGCAACTTCTTTGACACCTGTGCGCAGCGGGTCATTCTAAATACAGGCTTTTCAGTCCGGTGGACTATCCGCGCTGGTATCAAGGATCATTAGTTGACGTTATCCTAAATAATCTCTCGATTCTTTTCTTCCTTACACAGTCTCAAAGAGAACCCAGAAGAAGCCATCTTCATACTCGCCGCCTTGAAATCCTTAAATCCCGCAGTTGAAATCCAATTTCCTCCATATGACTCGACGTGTATAAACACCGTGTCCTAGGGCAACATACGTTTCGTTGTGTTCACAATGAGAGAAAAGGTTTTATTTCTGCATAAATGAACTGAAAGCACACGATTAAAATTATCAATTGCCGCCATGTGTATCAATATGGATTAAAAATATTCTGCATTCTCATACCTGGAAACAATTACTGAGGTCCTGTTGTTTATGCTCAAAGCGTATCAAACACAGGAGCTTCACGATCACTTCACGTTTGTTTTCATATCATCCGTGACGTCACAGACAAGCGTAACTGCTCATTCCCAGAGCCAAATAAATCCATTCATGCGAATTTACGTGGATCATTGAGTTCAAATACAATGTCAGATCATTATTTGAATGCTAATTGTTACTCTGTTGTGCCATTGTGATATTCATATCTTGTTGTGTGACGTCATAGTGTCAACCACACACTCTAATACAAAACTAGCACCAAATCCTAACGCTTCATGAGAAAACTGTTTTCACAACGCAATTTCAATGTGGGTATAATGAATCTAGTTTATATTTAACACCAGCCAGTCTTTCGTGTGTATACGGACACGCCGTTTACTCTACAAGAGGTAATAAAACCATTGGCAACATTCACTTAAGATAGTTTTTATTTCCATATCTCGTCCAAGAATATGAACATTAAAATATTCAAAGCTGTTATATCGCCCTTTGTTTTGTTGGGTTTGGAAGATGGTGTCTTAAGCTAAGTGAAGTCCATAGGCCTAGATTTATGGTGTTTGAACGAAAGTGTAAATATTTTGAACAGGGAAGGAAAAGTAAAATTATGCTACAAACAATTTCATAATGAGAAGCTGAGTGTTAAAATTACGAGAGCAATAATTATCATCTGAACCTGCGCAAAGATACTTCAGACATCGCTAGGTAAACAAAATAAGAAACGTAAATACTGTCTAACAGAAACAGAGACAAATAGAAACGATTCTATGACAAATCTCTAACGATCGTCAAGCCCCCCTCACAAGTAACTCACCCTAGATATCTCTACACTATTTGAATAGCAAAACTTAACTAACTGGATGACCACACACGCTCAGCTACGCACACAACGCATGCGTCTATTATTCCACCGACATTACGGCATCAGCCACTGGTGTGGGGTTGGACGTTAAAACTTGTCAAACTTCCGCTCTCTGGCTTGGTAACACCGGTTTACAATTTTGTACAATACTCGAAAGCTTGTATGCCTCATCACTGTCAACTCACAGCTTTCATTTACAGAACATTGAGGCTACATTTAGAAGTTGCTCTCCCACCAGACAGAAAGGAGTTAAGACTACACGGAAACTGGATCCGATCCATGCCTGAGAGACGTAAGTGGCTTGTTATACACCTGTAGTATTATTGAACTTCACACACAGAGTCCTTTGTCCATGGCTGGTTCTTGGTGTAACTGATCCAAGGACGGGTTGCGGCAGATTTCAGCCTGAACAACATGAAGGAAGGATCGAAATCAAGATGAGTAAAAACAAAGAAACAATAACATGTGCTCTGATCAGTTACATTGTCTTGCACATATGAATTTCCGACCTGTGGTTTGAATCGTAACTCCATGACGGAGCAGAGTTACTGAGTCGACAGTCAATAAATTCCACGTCTCTTATGAAGCCCCAAAGTTCATTGTCGTGTTCAATAGAACCCTCCACTGGTGCATATCCTGATATAAATAAAAACAGTCCACACCCTCATACTATTAATTCAAAATAAATGTTATTATTGTCCTCCGTACTTAAATATACGAAGTACACATTGTGCAACATTTTGCATCTGCATGTAGCCTACCGAAGGTAAACAGAAACTTACTGAAAAGGAAAATATATGATATTTCGCTGTAAACAGGTTTCAGTTAGTTTGTTATATTAAATCGCACTTTAGGTTTTTATAATTCGTGAATGCTTTCCATCACTCCGTCAAGGTAGAGTGAGGTTATCTTACTATTCCCCTTAACGTCATTCAATGACGCACTTAACTGCGTTTCCTTCGGAAACGAAGTAATTACGTCACACCAAGACGAGAATGAACCCTGCGTGCTATCGCCTGACCTCTGATCCTCACAATCACTCCTCTGGAGACAGTCTGGCGTATGCATTCCCCCCTCTGAAGACGTTTCAAGATCGACACCGGTAATCACGAAGTAGATGCCTTCTGAGTATGGCCTCAGACTCCGTTTTATAGTTGGTGCTTTGTGTAGAATTATCATTAATACTGGATTTTAGCGCCTTGTAATCTGGTAGAAATTTACCAACGTTTAAGAGGTCTCTCCTGGCATCATCAGGGCGCCAGAACCCAGAAGATAGCTAAATCTGTACTCGCTGCCCTGAGAACCTCATGTCCCGATCACCAACGCTGTTTTATATTTTCTCATACGTTTTAGAATTCTACGTTGACTCTCGGGTTAAGTTATTTTGTCTTACGGTAACCCTAAAGACACAGGCCACACCACCTGTTGCAGATCTTGCGAAACACAGAAATTGTTACACTAACCAACAGCGGTAGCATTCTACAAGATTAATAAACGTAATTCAGATTGAGTGTTAATCAACAGTGTAGACGCTTTTTAGACATGCTGAGGCCTTAAGCTATGACAAGCTTAATAAAATAACTTTAATGGAAAGAAGACTATATACGAAAAGTATTAAAAGTTAACAAACACAAATATTAAATGAAAATCTAATAGAAGGTGGGTCTACTATAAATACACACAACACATTTAATTGTTGTAATAATTAAATATTTTTACATTTTATGTAACATAACAAAACTAGGTTAAAACGTCTTATTCTAAGACACTTCACTTGTTTAAACCCACAATACGTGCTGTGAATGTGCAGAAATAGCAAAGCCAAAATGATCATATCATGCCCCAGCGACAAAGCTAAGAAATTCGCTTGCATTAAGTTATGAGAGCATTAAATATAATCAAACCAAAGCCACTTTTTGTGAATGAGATGGGGAGATTGTCAGATTCAGAAGGGAGGGAGAGTGGTCAATTTCGAAGAAAACACAACAGCATTTTCCTGAATAAATTGAGGAAAATCACGAAAATCTGATTCAGGATAGACGGTAAATTACTACTACCGTAAGTTACCGTTACAGCGTACTTTTCGATTTTACTGTGTAGCTGGAAATCGTGGCTTGGTTTTTCCAAACCCTCCTGCAGCTTTTGAATTCTATCGGATGGCCGGAATTTGTTAACTGCGACGAGGGAGTTCCAGGAACGCCGAGAACCCAACTAACGACCCAAGTCATGCAATATTCATAAGTAATAGGTTTTTGTATTGTGGCGCTTTTAACCCTGAAATGTTTGGTTTAAGTGCCTATTTACGACTGCAAATAACTTGCTTTACGTTTCTCCAAGCAGTAGCTCGAAGAAAGAAAATAATCTTCTGGTAAAACTATATAATTACCTTAGTTTTACCATAAGATAGTATAATTGCGTCATATTGTGAATCAAATATTAAATTAATTATTCGGTTTTGTCCGTCTAATCATAATTATATTTAAAATTTAAAATTTACAAATAAGATAATTAAATTATCATTTTATGTTCCACATCGAATAATCGATGTTCCAAATATAAATCGATTATTCGATGTGGAACATAAAATGATAATTTAATTATCTTATTTGTAAATTTTAAATTTTAAATATAATTGTGATTAGACGGACAAAACCGAATAATTAACTTAGTTTTACCGTAAAACGCTGATAACCGTTTCAATACTTTTTTTTGTTTCCGTTGTTGAGACATAAACAATAGTTTCATAATGCTGTATATTAGGATATTGAATTATTAGTTTGTTTACCTACTTTTCGGCATTTAAATGATCAACAAACGATGAGCAGAGACTTGTAAAATTGCAAGTTCAATGTGTTAGACCTTCGGTGGTGTTCTCCAGTTCTGTCAAATTCTCTTGTTTCAAGTATTTACCAGTTGCAACAACTTAACTCTTTCCTAGTTTTATCACTAACGACCGAGTTAAAACACATCATAAATGTCCGCGGTTCTAATTTATCTTGGCCTTAATTTTTATCCTGAATGTAGGGCAGTAGTCAATGTCATAATTTATGATACGTAAAATTAAATCTGATGAACAGAATGACGCTATATCATTATTAGTAACAGAAGAGTTACGACTGCATAACCTTGGCCCTGAACTAAAAAATTCGCTCATTTCATGTCATAAGTTCACTTTACACTTGCTGTTTTTTGTTGTTCGCCCTTTGAATTTTAAATCTTATATTCATAATATTTGCAGATGAAATTATTATTTATTCAGCAAGAATCCAAAAGTTTCAGGCGACATAGTACGAACCAATACCAGACGAATTCCTATGCTGATGTTTTGTTTAATACTGACAAATAAAACTGTCCTGTTGTGATTTGTTTTTTAATTAAATGTCATCCATAGGATGTCCCCAATAACAACTGTTAAACTAACTGACAGATTGTAGTCAAACTGCGTAATGCAGAAGAAGCCAGTGTGTTTTCGTACGTTAAAATTTTCTACCATCAATAACACCATCAAAGTAACTGCAAACTTCTGGGGAGGGGCTAACATTAGCTTCATTTAATATAGGTTTATAAACGTATATATTGTAACAGGTCATCGAAAAGTATGTAAATCTGATTACTTCAATAAGTGGTCTGTTTATTACTCCGCATATTAAAAAAGTCACGTGTTTCCTGATTCAACTCATGTGAAGTGAGCTACATTCAAAGAATTTGAATTTTAAATACCGATATTGTTTTGTTAAAACCAGGTGCATTGAAACACATACATGTTGAAGATGACTGTCACCTGGCATGTTGTACCACGTAGAGGATTGCCGACGTTTCAGAGGCGTTTACTCTCTCCAGTATCAGGACAATCGATTTTGTATTTATTACGGTTTTAAATAGAAATGTTTGTACGTAAATACTCGTACATGAACCGAGTTGAAACAGGTGGGGTAAAGGTTTTGCTGTAAAATCCGAACTTCGGGGCTACCATATCACAGTTATTGGACCTAGACACACGCGCGGTCGCGGGCATGCACACGAAACGTATGATGTAATGTGTAAATTCGCAGAAACTACTGAGTGCGATGAATTCGTTACATCTGCAGTGCAATTAACAAATGTTAGCCATAAAAAATGAGGAAACGCGGTCAGCAAATTGCTAATTAACTTGCAATATTTTATTTCCAAGAAACGTTTAAATTATATTTACTCCATTTTCAGTCAGACATTTCCTGAAACAAGTAAAATACAGGTTCATCAAAAAAGAAAATCGTGATTTAGTTCTATTAATAGCTTTTATCAATAAGTGGTTACAAATCCTCTGTCGTTTTTGGGCGATTCATACTTTTAGAAATGCTTAAGTTATATTGTCTATTTGGTCTAAACATTATTTAGCGAAGTTGAGTCCAGTAGAAAAGTTCAGGCGAATTTTTTTTTCCAGTACGATGAGCTGAAAATATGTTGGCAATGAAGTAGGCCTACTCGTGGCTTGCTTTGGTTCATATCCCGATTTTCATCTGCGAATAATGATGAAAGCACATGAACTGCCTACCCGCAAAAATTAGCTCAAACGCTATATTAAAGCTAAAACTAGGCTAACAGAAGTATTTGTAGTGGAATTTCCTTCAAACTGAATGGAATGGTGAGCGTTATGACTTGAGATAGTCACAGGCTAGCTTGAAAGATATTCCGTCCCGTACATTCAGCTGCTCCATATCAGTTTTGCCTACAGGCAATACAAACTTGGCTCAACATGATAAGACGTAAATTTAACTTTAAAAAATCTTACTTGTTATGGTTTTATTCTACCTTTTAAACATGTTCATTATTTATTTATGTAACTTATATCTGAAATATAATTAACCTGCATTATTTCCGCCGTTTGGTCTCAGAAATAAGCAAATTTTATTAGCTTCAATATTTTTCTGCATTTTTTTTGTTATTACCCAGACTCCTTATCTATACGAAAGATCAGATCTTTCCTCGTTAACGTCAATTCTACGTTAAAGTGTTTTCACCACTCCCACATGGTACCAGCACCCAAAATCCGAATCAGCATTAACAGTGCGTCATCATGAAAGCTTAAAATCAGTCAGGTGTTTCTAATATCTTATAAGATTGAAATAAGCAAATAATCGATTATCCAACAAGCAACAATACGATATACAAACTCATGATCCTCGCCTTCAGAGAGCAGAAAACCTCAGACAATTTGTCCCCGTGTCTCTGAAGCACTGCTGTGGGGAATTCCTAATTTGCAGCCACAAATATCCCAGCCCTCCCGCTGAGACAAATGACTGAGACAACATCGTTGAAATGAAGCCAGTGAAATTAGCACGTGCTGTTCTATTGTTGAGCCAACAGAGCATCAAACTTTGTACCAAGGTCACAAAAATATGTGCGACTTGCTTCATTTACTCGCCTCAATAACATTATTATAATATCAACAATTATAAAACTTCTAATTGGTAATTTTTCCACAGCCTGTCATTTTTTCCTCTTATATGACGAATACAGTTCCTTGGCTGATAATATTTGTCAGTTGACGAAAGTCTATATAGACTTGGTTCAAATTAAAACGTAAGTTTCTAGAACAACAATCTTCGACATTCAGTGCTGAAGACCCATGGCCTGTTAAATTGAGTAGCCCTGTTTGCGATCCCCACAGGGAAGTGTCGTACATCTGGTTCTGTACGGATTAGCTCAGTGAAAGGACACACAGCACATGCCCTGGCGTTAATGAACGCGACGTGTGTGCGTGTCAGCCTGTCGCACGGATGCCGGGTGGGTACACAGTTACAGTAAATCTGTTCGCTATTTGGGCAAGAGATAACCCGAAATGTGCATAAATAACGTTGCTTTGACATCACGAAGCAGAAGAAACCATTAGCTCGCTGAGAAATTATTATTATTGTGTGCGATAACGTGAACTGGAAAGGATCACTCTTGCATTATCTCCACTTTTCAATTATATCAGCCACATATGAGTCTATTCCTGAAGATGGCTGTCTTCTCGGTTGTAGTTTGGTAAACTTGTAGCAGACTACAAACCCAGAAGACAGCCATCTTCGTACTACACCGCTGTGAAACGTCAAATACTACCAAATTAATTCATTTATGTTCGTTTTATCTTCTTATGTTTTAATCTTGTGGTAGAAATAAGCTCTAGAAGTTCATTGACGCAAAACAATAAGAGTCTCGTTAACGAGGCTAATAGAGAACATCCGTGCCCCGAACAAAAATCCCAAAGTTAAATTACTTCTACGGTAACCCGGCCTGCATTTGTAATACTTGTACAAACATTTTTAAAGTAAATTTCGTCGGCACATATCTTTAGAAAAAACATTACGGAAAATATAGCAGAGCTGAAATACCGACTGAGCTTCTTCGCAACTGAAGTATGGAGTGTCTGGGCCGCCTGGTAGTGGGGCCGTCAAACCCCTCGTGTTTTTCCCCCGCCCCCCAATCTTGAAGTTTGCTTCCACAGCTGCCGTTGATAATTCAGGAAATTACATGCAGCGAGATGGAAAAAAAAAGGTCCATCAAACAGGAATGCGATATTTCATTTGCGTTCACTCCTGTACCTTGTTTTTGCGCGAAATGCTGCAAATTGGGTCGGAACTCACGGCTCTGACTCGACGTCCCAAACTGAGTGTTACGCATTCAGCACACAAAGTTTTCCTGCGAAAGGTCTTTCTTGTCTCTGTCATTTTAATTCCTTCCCACGTTGCGCACGAGGTAACTCGATTAACATCACTGACCATTCTGGTCGGTATTCGTTGTCCAAGAGCATTGGAAATTGAATTGAAGAAATTATTGTAGCTCATATAAGGATTCCCTTTCTCTGTGGATAAATGATAATGCTAATCGTGAAAATTACTGTTTTCTAGGATGAAGCGCCTTGTCATCTGGCAGAGGCTAACCGACGTTACAGAGGTCCCTGCTGCCTCCATCATCAGGGCACTAATCGCCCAAGCATATCTGAGAAGTGGACAAACTTCTAACAAACTATACGGCACATAACCCCAGAAATTATCTTCATACCTACAGTCGTGAGAACCTGAAATCTTACCAGATTTAATACACCGCCATGTTTAAAAATAAAAAAACGCTGTTATAATTGCAGACTGGGCTCTGGCTATCCTGAATGTTTCAATAAGGGACTAAATATATTAATTGGAAGATCTTCTTTCATTGGTATCACTTACAGGAACAACAACAACAACAAAAGTCATTATAGGCATAAGGAAATGTTTCATTAGAAACTGTTTATAACATCTATAAGGATTCGTCGAAAATGCTATGTATAGCCTGAGAACAGTACAACAAATTGCAAGACCAAACACACTTCACATAGCCGATTAACGTGTTTAACGTTATGCCTGTATAAAACTTTTCCGTCGCATCATACACACATAAAATAGACAATAGGTCGTGTTCTACCAACAAATAAACAACTTTAAGTGGGGGAAACCGACAGCGATCCAGCGTTCTAAACATCACGTTACAAAGTCCACAGGGAAGCAATTTTAGGGTTCCCAAGAGTCAGAGTCCATTCTTCTGAACCTCTTGGCTTTTACCTGTCCCTTGTTTCAATTAAGTATTAAGAATACACATATTGATGGTGCAGATTTTAGGCAAAATAGATCTTATCGTCACAAATGGGAATTTTTAACTATAAACAATAACCACCATGGCGTTCCTGTGAATTTTCTGCGTTATATTGAACACTAGCTCTATTAATCATAAGAGCCCAAAGTTTTTGTGGCGACAGATATGTTCAAAGCACCAAACTACAAGCATTATTTATTCTGCCCGTAGAACCACGTTCATAGTCTACAAACGTATTTAACATTAATTATGTGGGTGTATTAAATTATACTTAGTACATATGTACTCTAGAATGTTAGTAAACAGGATGGGTATTTTGATTATTTCGGTGCATATAAACTGTAACAGCAAATTAAATCTTCAACCTTTGGAATCCTAAACACACCGGATAACTTACCTCCTTTGCACGGGTCCAGGTCAATATCGTCGGAGATGCGACTGGCAAACCGCGTGTTGAGGAGTTCTTCAGCGGTGAATCTCATTGTGCGGTGAAGTTGCCACTCTGTCGCGTTAGGTCCCGAAAAAGTTGACATGGCAACCGTGGGGATGGTCAGAGGGGCAGCCAACCCAAACCACAGCAGAACCCTGCACGCTAGCAGCAGTCTCAAAACTGCTAGACCAGCACCGACACTCACGAAGAAAGTCTTCCTGGACATTTCTCCAGACATCCTCTGGCACTCTGGCACCAACTGAGATTGTTCTGACCTCCCCCAAATACAGACAAGAACTAACTTGTAACGATAAAACTATTTTAAAACACGGTCATACATAAATATCATACTTGAGGGATAGGATTGCATTTTATTCAAAGTTTCATAAATGATTTGGCATTGAAGTGATCGTGTAAATAAGCGGATTCTTCACCATATTCAGCAGAGTCCTTATGGTCTGTGTATGAAAGCAGTATATAACTAGCAGGCCAGCTGAGCACTGCAGACTTGAAGAAGTGATAAGCACGATACGAAAGCTTGGCGACAGGGTCACTGCACAATGTTCATGGCTAGTTACAAAACTACATTAAAATGTTTGAGCGCGATCGAATACCTTGTTCCTTATTCTGAAAAAAGAGTTTCTGAAATAATTACTTCACTAGATTTTAAACCATATGAAAATGGAATATGATAAATTATATGCTACTGTGACTTTTGAAACAAAGTTTAGTTCGCTAAACAAGGGCGTCCTCGTCTTATGTTCTCGTGATACAAGCTATTTCACTATCAGAGACAATTTAACTGAAACAATTTTCCACATTAGAGAGATTAAAACGTTACTTTGATCGTTATTTGAAGTAGTTCCTTAGGAAAACAGAATAAAGGGAGAAACAGAATTTTACCAATTTTAACTTTGTTACAACTTTCGGGTAAGGCTTTTCAGAAAATTTAACTGAAAATTATATACATGATAGGACCTATAATGACAGACTCAAACTGAATTTAACTAAATTTATACTAAAATAGGTATAGTTAAGTAATTTTACGATGAAATTTAATCTAAATTTTATAATGCAATTTCCGTATATGAACATTTCTGACTCAGCTATCCACGGCATGCATAAATTTATCACTCAAAAATATCAGTCGGTACTGTGGGTCGTAGTTAAATGAGCCTTACAAAGTACTGCAGGTCCCGCATTTAGTATTAAATAATAGCCAATTTACAATATCCTTACAGGAGTGTCATTACAAATAAAAATAATTACCGGAATATGTATCTCAACAGAAACTTCCCATTGAAATTTTAATTGTAGTCATTGCAAAACACGTGTATTCTTTACATGCCGTCTCGATTATATCGTTTGGGAACATTTAAAAACATCACTAAAATAACGAGGGTCTCATTTAATAAATCAAATTCCAATTTCATTAAAACTCATATTTTAGTTCAAGCACACGTATTCAAAAATATAAATTTCACTGATATAAACGTTTCTTCTAACTCATACTAAAACTGAAACAATTTGCTGGTATAAATTTAATAAAGCGGTCATCACTTGTCACCCCGCACAACAGAGCACGACTGGACGTGGTGGATGCGGCGATGAGGCCTGCTAGACACGTCTGCACGTGGTCAAAGTCAACCGGGCGGCCTGCCAACCTTCTGCCTCTCTCTCTGCTTGGCTTCAACTCAACGACCAGCAACTACCCTTTCACCCCACCCCTTGGTCTTCTCCTGCGTCAGCGCGCAGCTCCAGCCACTGCCACCCCCTGTGACATTCAATTTTCTACGTACACATGTGTCTGTGTTCGGGAGAACACTTATCGGCTGACTGGCTGATTCTCATTTATACTTACTCCCCACACCCCCTAGTAGGACCTGTGTGAAAATATTTGGAGAAATTCGCTATTCGACCTTTAAATTCGTATACTTTTCTATTTCCATCCCAAATTTATTCAAATTATGATATATACTTGGTGCAACAAAAATAACATATTTTAAAATGGCTGAATGTAAATATTATTACGTTAATCTTGCCCGCTCGGATGACGTTACAGCCGAGGAGACAAAGACGTTGTTAGTTGTAAAATTACCGATAGAATATGTGACCGAATTTTGATAAAACATTCAATTTTAACAATCAAAATGGGATATGAATTAGTGTAACGAAACAACCAAACTGAATACAAATTTTTGTACTTAGGTATATCCTGCACAATTTTACATTGAATTTTATTCAAATGCGCAAAACCGTTCGTTTTTACAATTATACAAAAGTCTTTGTTTGAAATGAGGGACTCAATTCCTCTTGTTTTAACAGTTCTTATTCGTGAGCGCCAGAATGAGGCCAATTAACATTTTGCACTTTCGCAGATTAATTTAATCGCCGACTCTGGTTTCCTAGACATACCACCTTCGATTCTCAACCAGGAGCACCCGCTCTTTTAACTCAGATGTTACGTGGTTTTCCTTACCACATCCACGCGCATTCTGGGGTTTTAACTTGAAATAGGCCAAGGCAGATGCATTCCTATTTCCTATTACCTATTAGCAGGTGAGTGTTGAACATGTTACCATGCATATTTCACATGTCATATGTTACTAATTGGTTACGTCATCTTGTTCCTAAGATGTTTCCACTTTATGTGGGTCGTCTGTCATTAATACCGAAAATTCGACATGTTATTTTCCGTTTTCATAACAAAATGGTTCTAATTATTCGTGTTTTTTCCGTCTAATAACAATTGTATATAAATAAAATTTATACATAAGATATTAAAATATCATTTACATATTTGGTACATCTTTTAACTACATGTTTCGGTTACATTGAACCATCTTCAGGTGTAAAGTTAAAAGTTAAAAATTATAATCTTATAAACTAAAACTTAATTACTGTTGTTGTGTAACTTCTGATGATGTTTACTGTCAAATTCATTGGAATGAGGGTATATTTTGAAGTGATAGTGGTTCAATATTGGCCTGTAACATAAATAATTTAAAATATTTTTAAATATTACTGAACTTGAAAGAACGAGTATAGAAGAAAAAACGGAAAAAACACGAATAATTAAATTTTAATTCACAATATGACGCAATTATATCAACTTATGAAAATGGTTCTAGTAAACTTTTCATATTTTTTAAAGATCAATCTCAAGAACCTATAATGAATAACGAACGTAGTATTTCGCACCACCGCCATGTTTGGTAAAGACGGCAAGTAGTTATAAAATAATATGTAATGGTTTTCAATAACATATTGATACGGATATTAGCAAAATTCGACATATTTATATCTGTAATATGGATATATGTAACTCTGGTGAATCAATGGTGGAGTACACATCTCAGATTCTGCTTAAACATACACCGTCACCGAAAACGAAATTCTCTTACCCCATAACAGTGATGGGTACTGACATTTCGATTTCATAGAAACGAAACTCAACAAAACAGCATTTCAAAACATGATTTTTGAGTTATATGCAGAAAGGATGTTGTTAATTCCTGTAATATTTAAAAGAAAACAATTTAGACGTACATAATCTTTCGGCAGACTGCATTCATTGTACTTAATTACAGCAACTAAACTTTCAATTGACTATCTACATTAACTAATGAAATGGGAAGCAACTGAATGGCTATCGAAATAACAAAATTATAAACTTCGTAATTTTATCTTACAATCAGCTGATGGTCAAACAATTTCATGCGGACTTGAACCTCATCGCCACAACATCGAAAACCTTCCAAACAGTCCCATCCTGAAGAAGGCAGATCCAGTTTGTCTTTTCACAGTCTGCTTCTGCAAGATCCCAGTGACTGAACGGTCTCTTACACTGGGATCTTTCAACTACACGTCTTCCCTCTTTAATACAGGAAATTTGTTTCGGATTGGCAATTACAGATTGAATCCGGGCACTATAAAATTTTCATAGGACGACTAAAGGGAAATGTACTGACTTTCCTGGTAATCCTCTGCCCCTCCAGGAAAATTCCGGCCAATTTTTGGTTCACTAATCATTGTATCAACCAACACTATATAATGCCAATTATAGACATTATCGATGAAAACACATGAGGAAATAGCTAAATAAATATACATTACGTTTCCAGTCCTCAATTCACGTGCTGAGTGGGCCGAGTTTCGGAATGGCGTGTCAGCCTCTCAGCGCGGTCCACACTGATACTCGCTGACCAAATTTCACGGTCGGCACACTGATTACGGAATTCTTTTTACACGCTTAATATTATCACTCTTCCTTCTGAAAATTTCAATCGAACTGGCAGCAAAACACGCCTTATTTCACTTCAAAAATCCGAAATTAAGTTATTTCTCGCTTTGTCAACTTGGATTTTACTTTATCTAAAGTTACCCGCTCTCCTGAATAAAAAACACGGTTTAATGGAAGAATGCAAATGATTAAATTAAAAAAATGGTCTGGCCTGCTCACTATTCCGATTGTCACAAAGGAACTGAGGAAAACCACGAAACATCTTAGCCATTAAAATCGGTTCTCTGGTTGACAATCGAACACCAGATTTCCCGAATACAAAGCTGGGATGTTAATCACTAAACGCGACGTTTAGTTTAAGTTATAATTTACATAAACACTTTGTTTTAAATGATTCAGAGTTTGATACCGATCGTTGCCATGATATAAAAACATAGTAGGAATTAAACATGTCAGTACGATGATAATCACCTGAAGATGGCAATAAAATAAAATCCGAAATCTCATGTATGTCAACTATATCTCAGACAGTGGGCAATGCGAAACATGATTGCAATGTAACTTTCCTGGCGCTAGACTTTGACGAACTGTAGTTACCTTTGCTTGCACCGCGTTAAAATTAGTTCCATTTCCCTGCCAGTCCTCTATTTATACCTACATGAGGGCGGGAAGCCAGAGACGAGACCCTGACCCATTCTTGTCGTGCACTCAGTGGCGGATTGCAACATAACCTAGCTGAAGTCCACAAAGTGCAGTGAAATCAGGAACGCCGTGTTTCCTGCGTCGCGGCGTCTGACTTACCAAAACAATGCCGTGCCTACGCAGGAGCAACGGAACCTCAGGTCCACTCGCTCCAGATCTCAACTTTTATTGAAGTTCAGCTGTTCGGACGCTCTTAACTTTCGAATTCCAGACATATCTCGTCGACGTTAACTACCGTGGTAATCCTCAGTTCCTCCAGGCTTATACGGCACCCTATTAGGTCACGACCGCCTCCTTATATAATCTCACAAGGTATTATTCGTCTTATCATTTGAAAGAATAGACTATACAGCAGCTGACAGCATTGTTAAACGAACAGAAATGAAAGGATTTTATTCAACGTCAGAAAAGCTGGTTCTGCTCTCATATTTGCTGCCGTTTACAAACATCAATTTCTTGTACTTTTATGGCGATCGCCAGAGAAGATGGCTGTATTTTGGATTGTAGCACAGTGTAGTCTCGTAGAAGTTTATCGACGTTTCAGAGGTCATTGCTGCCTCCATCATCAGGTCCTTCTATGAGACTACACGGCTGTACAGTCCAGATGACATCTGCGACAATCTCAAATTCCAAATACTGTTAAGTCCTGATTATCCTACACAAACGGGGCTAAAGGACGGTCGGATAATCTAAAATGTCAAATAATTCAGAAGACGAGTAAAAAAGACAAGGGTAAATATTAATTCGACTTATAATTCAATTTACGATATTATTAAATTACGAAAAAATTGCGATACGGCATCGAATGAAAAAAAATCTCGCTAACAAAGATTGTATTTATTATAATGACTGACTGACTACATGGCTTAAAGAACACGAAGGTTCATCACCGAATTAACCAAAGCCCTCCACCGGACCCTGTCCTGAGCCAACAAAATCCACTCTCCTTCAACTCCTATCTCCCATAGATCCCGCCTGACATTATCCTCCCATCTATGTCTAGGTCTCCCCAGCAGTCTCTTCCCCTCAGGCTTCCCAACCAATACCTGGTGCACACCTCTTGTCCCATCCATGCGCGCTACAAGCCCGGCCCATCTCATTCTTCTTGACTTAATCACCCTGAATAACAGCAGTAGTAATAGAATTCGGAAAGGTTTCGACAGATTCGTAAAAGTAATAGTAACAATAATAATTATATTGAATCCCTTTAATAGATTTTTCTAACAGCAAATATTTCATGACAGGCTGATATATAAATTATATGTATATATAATATATATTAGTACAGAAATCACTTGTTAGTCATATGGTGTCGCTATTATAGTCTCAAGCCAAATTTTAATGTTGAACACAGAGTAAACTTAGGAGGTGGTTGAAAAGGTTTATTAAGGAAACAAGTGCTAGTGAGGTTACAGCACTACACATAACACAAGCAATGTTGCTTTCATACCGTCTTTGAGATTACCTTGCCAGAACTTAAATTTATGCCGAGTGAAACGCTACACAATTTCTTGTTTAGAGATCTTCTTTGACTACAATGGGTGCTACTGGTTCCTTCTGAGATTCTACGTTGGCCTCCAACGTATCGCTGGACTGAGTTGTCACTCCCTCATCAGTGGTGGATTCTGACATGGTGCTTTTCACCTTTCCTATTTGTGTCTGCGACTGACCAGGCTGTGTTCTCCGCTGCAAATCTGAAGAAGATCTTGTTGGGTCACTGCCTATTCGTGGGATCTGCTTGTAAGGGGAGCCTCGATTCTTTTCAGACGCAGATAAGAATTTCTTGCGCTTCATCTTAAGCGCTGCCATAGCATAAGCGCTTACATTAGTTGCGGGCTTCCTTCCAGCTATCATTACAGGGGCAGTGGCAGATATGAGTACACGTTGCAGGTGAGAGGGTTGGCCAGGCCACAGGCCAACAAGATTGTCACGTGTCGTGTTAACGTCAAAATCTTTCATCATGCGACGCTCTCTTTGCCTTGTCTTACGGCCCCCCAGACCTGTGTGGAACGACGCAAATAATTATATCAGCTGTTTTCAGAATAAAGGCTGAAACAAGTGTTTATGTAATTAATGTGTGTCCAGTATGTCAAAGTACGTTCCACACATTAAAGAAGCATATTCCTTACCAGCATTGCAGTATGCATTTACACTGTAGCCAGACTGCTGTAAGATGTCAATCAGTTCGCATCGGAAAGCTGAAATGTCCTGTTTCAATTCATTTATGTCATCCTCGCTGATGGAACTGTGCTCTGCGCCCTGCTGCGACATCATGATGTAGCGTCTCACTAAGTGACGCATAACTTTCTAGTTAAACAAGAACAGCGCCGATCTCTCTACATGTTTCAGCATTTAATTTTTTCTTTTAATTCTACACTAACGTCAGAGCCTTGTTGTTTGATTTCTTTTAAGAACAAAATTAATATATGAAAATGACTGATCCCATAGGGCTGTTTGTATGTAATATACAGATATGCTCACTTCGAATAATAGTAATATCTATGAAAATTATGAAAAGATATTGGTATACTCTTTGTTTTCAAATATAATTTCAAAATTCAATAAATATTCAGTATGTAGCCATGTACTAGTAGTGGCTGAATTAGCAAGAAAAATGATGTAGCATAGAATCTTTAAAAACGATAAAAACCGTGGTTTATAGAGATGAATACTCACCTCATACTTGGACTCTTGTTCTTTTAACAGTTCCTGCAATTAAGGAAGCAAATGCATATTAAAAATAAGATTTGAACTGTTGGCATATTAAAGTCAAATTATTTGAAGCACAAAGTAGATTATTTATGAAGTAAGTTATTCGATGTCATAAAACAACTAGGTTCATCATCATTTAATTCAAGAAATATAATTTTGACTTCAGTATCGAACACAAATTTTGCATGCATAAACTGTTATTGTAAGTTGAATATTCACTATGATAATACAAAATAAAATAACATCCTCAGCAAATCATATCAAATCACATCCCCTAATCACTTGTACGACTGCATAACTCACCTTTTCAAGATCCTCAGACTCACTTGTAACAATTGGTGTACTGTCACAAGAACAGCACTTGGACAATGAGCCTAGATGCAGAATAAACTTCGAGGTTGGAAAAATATTAAATGGTGGAGGAAGAGTGCATTTGTCATCAAAGTAACTGATCCACAATTTGCTGCGAGCAAATTTCCACTCAACATCTTCCTTGCCCTGTTAGGAAAATGACAATTACTTATCTGTTCCTGCTTCCCTTATTACTTGAAATACAGTCACTGTTACCCCAATAAGCTTAGAAGTCTCTATCACAAAGTTCCAGATACTCACAGAAATAAGTTGGTAGGAATTGTTCAACATAGCAATGAGAAGGTTCAAAAGCACCACATTGGTGATGACGGCATATGTGCCCAAGATTATCTTCGCCGAGAACTTGGTGAAGCTCTCGATGTGAGACAGGTTAAACTGGTTCATGTCTATTACCCCAAACACTGTCCAGAACAGCGTCTGCATGGTCTCAAACAAGCTTCCATCAAGAAAGTAAAAAATTACCATTAGTTTTAAATGGAGTTTCACATGATATACTACTGAAGAAATGCAGATTCACACATTGCACATATAAACATACATTGCGAACAATAACAATTACAAGGATGTGTCGGTCATTTTCCTTTTGGAAAAAACAGCTTTTAAATTTAATAAAAAATAAATAGGTTACTCTTGTTTGAGTATCGTCCCAGGATTTCTGGACTTCATGGTGAGCCATCTGAACTCTCAAAACCTGTTTCCTTAAGAAATATTCTAGTATTGTGGATTGTGGCCTTTTGGGTTATAATGTCATACAGTCTTATGGTAATTTTTCAGTAGAATGCATCATTTCCATCTTCAGGATAAAAATTCCATAAGATAGAAGTGATACATTCCTCTGAAATGCTGGTAACCACCTATACTACAGAGTGTCACAACCCATAAGACCACAATCAACATTTCACCATAATGAAACCTCAGGTATTCTAGTCTAGTATTCTCTCATGTATTGTCTTGGTCTCCTGAGTGGTCTCTATGAGATTTTGACCAACATTTTGTAAGAATTGTTTGTTTCTCTCATTCATGCTATGAGTCCAGTCTATTCCAACCTCCTTAATGTAATCATCCCAACAATAGCAGGTAAAAGTACAAACAAATAAGCCCCTCATTGTGAAATTTTCTCCATTATGATGTCACATCTGTCTTAGGATCAAACATTCTCCCCAACCCTTCGTTCTTAGAAATCCTCAATCTCTCTTATACCTTCAGATTTAAAATTAAGTACTAAAATCCTTAGTGTTACAGTTAGTGTTCTGGGCCATAACACTATGTGATCCTGCAGGTAATAGATCCCTCTAAAATACTGGTATCTACGTACAAGTACACACAACATTACAACCCAGAAGAACAACACAAATATGTTCACCACAATGAGAACCTCAAATCTCACTGAATGTTACAGCATGCAGTTATTAAATAGTTTGTCATTTGCTTACCTAGCAAATTTCATTCGAATTTCACAGTCACCACCAGATGGTTCATTCCAGTATGCACTATTTAAGTCTGAAATAGGAGCTGAGGTTACATTGAAGGAGCTCCCTTCTGGATGTGCAGCAGTTATATCTATCTCACAACACTTTCTACTCTCCATCGCAGCATAAAACCAAAGAAGTTGATTCAAACCTAGAAACAGGATTAACAACTGTTACACAGTGAGTAAACAATCAGAAAATATAATCATTTTTGGTTTTATTACATAAATTAATATTCATGAATGCAGCAACTGTGGTTTATTAACTAATTCACTCAGTAAAATGTTGAATATAATCACTTTTATTTATTTATGGTTTATTTAATGATGCTATCAGTAACTCAGAATACATATATATAAAAGTGACTGAAAAGATGTTTAATGAATACTGAATTACATATCAAAGGAAGCAGACATAACCTAACTTCAAATTCCTTTGCTTGGAGGGACTGAGAAAAACTACTTCAGGACAAATAATCTCAAGAACAAGATCTGAACAGGGGGCCTCCTGAATTCAGATCAAGAGTTTTAATCATATGGCTGCTGTGCTTAGTTACAGTGAATCAGATCAAAATAATTCAGTAGACAGAATGCAATACTCTCTACTTGTATTTATTGTGCTATAACAAAAAAACAGGGGAACTCACCACATGAGAAAGCAAACAGTACAAGCACAAACAGCAGGAAGAATCTAACCATGTCAATTGCCATCCGGCTCAAGGAAACCTGCATTGGACCTAGATATGGACTCACAGAGAAGATGTATATCATCCGCAGACAACTGTAATGACACACACTGAGCACTGAGCATTGTACACCTCAATCTACAATGGGAAATAATGTTATATCATTGTATGAAACTTCCAGAGTTCTATATGTTTTATAATTTAATTTAGCTGGATAACACAGACTGAACTGTTGATTTTTTATGACTGTGTGCAATAAAAACTGCTCATAATGGACCTGAAAATTGTTCAGTTTCAGGTAGCTCTTCATTTACCATAGGGATTTGCATATAGGCTACTCAAAAAAAAATACTGCACAGTGTAATTCTCATTTATTTATGAATTTATGATCAAAATCATAAGCCAGAAATTCATGAATGTTGCATTAAACGCAGTGGTTTAAACATTACCCTTCTCTTACATTGGAACGAACTACTATTATCATGCGCTGTGTAGTCTGGTCGATGTTGACCAACGTTTCAGAGGTCATACTGCCTCCGTCATCAGGACAATGAATAACGGAGGCAGTATGACCTCTGAAACGTTGGTAACCATCGACCAGACTACACAGCGCAACGAACCAGAAGACAGAAAGCTTCATGATACATATTATATATCCACTAGAGCGTTAGTGTATAGTACACATACGCAGTTATATTTGTTTGTTTCCTTCTTTTTTAATGCAAATTCCAGGAAGAATAATATGGAACAAAATTATAAGAACAGAAATGAATAAATATTCAAGCATATTATTTTCCTTTAAATATTTCTTTTTTATTCCTGTACTGCATTAACTGTTCACATTGATGAGAAGTAATTCAATCTATATTGGGTTTCACTCTTTTCCATTTAAACCAGGAAACAAAATCCTGTTTTAGACAGGTATTATTGCATGTTAACTTTTTTATTTCTTCCACCATTTCGCAGTTTTTATGAAGAATGAGTAATAAAGGTCTTACCTGAATATGTTTGCTAGAGCCAAAAGAGAATCTGAGAGTACCATAGCATCTATTGCAGGATCCCAGCACTGTGTTTTCTTATTGGAAGCTACTTTCTCGACCCACAACTGTCAAATAGAAGTTCAATACTGCATGGAATCTGTGAGTTTACTTTATATATGATAAGCTATTTAATTTTAGAATCATAGTTTTCTGTGGCATAATATCAGGATAAATTGAATAACTGATGTGAGAATTCTGACTGTCTATGATAGTCATAGAATTAAATCATACAAAACTCTGAAAAAGCAAAGAGTCACCATATGGTAACCTAAGATTGAGAAAAACTCTTAAACTACTACCACTACTACTTACAGCCTCATTGAACAACATATGTGTATTAAAATTAAGTGTATATCAAAGTAAATAATAATATCAATAAGCTCTGCACTGTTTGTTAAAACATTTTCCAATTTTCTGATTATGTAAAACATGCCTGAAACCTATTTTCTTCCAATAAAGAGATAGTCTTGATTTTTCTATATTGTTCAAATATATAAATAAGGTGATTATAAGGAACACCAATATATATTCTTAAGCGCTCTTAATATTTTTACTCTACTTCAAACTGCAGACTTATATGCATACAAATTCAACTTTCCAATTGGAGTTAAACTTATGATATTTCACATTAAAAGCGAAATTACTGGAACATTTTAGTTCCACTATTTTGTTCCTAATACTCCATGTTCTGGCTTTGTATGATGCATTCATAAAGCCTCCCTGACTTTACTGCTATCCTCATAAATTTTAATCTGTTGATATTTTAAATGTAATATTACTTTGTGTTTAAACTGATTTCATAATACTTGATGAAATGTGAATAACCAATGCAAATGAGTTAAATTTAAAACCATTAACAAATCAAATACAATTTCTTGATTTCTGAAAATGTCTTCTTTTGCAGTTCTCAATATAATTAACACCTTTTTAAAACTAATGCTAAACATTATCATAAATATTTTTAATCTAGTGATCAACAGTGAAATTAAAATGTTTGGATTATAATCCCTCAACTGAATTATTTAAACATCTGTAGGTTAAATAAATAAAGAACTTAAAATTACTCTATTCTTTTAATGTATTGTAATTTCCCACATT
>NW_019060477.1:225418-264100 GCF_000696155.1 Zootermopsis nevadensis | reverse complement strand
GTCTGAGGCATGGACCTCGTGCGCCTGGCCACTGGGACCGTGGGTTCGAGTCCCATTCAAGGCATGGATGTTTGTCCGCATCTTTCTGTGTTTGTTTAGGTAGAGGCCTTGCGTCGGGCTGATCACTCACCAAGGAATCCAAACAGATCACTTAAATGAATAAAATAAACCTCGAGACGTACGGCTAAAAGAGGACATAGAGAAAGAAGAAGAAGAAGAAGAAGAAGAAGAAAGATATGAAGTTTGCCTTAAATACCATTTACGATAAGCGTCCTACATCAATTGATTTTAGACATGAATCGAAGTCTTCGTTGATCGTCAGTGGATATCAACATAATAAATGAAGCATTAATCAGTGTCGATGTTGGTTATCTGTGTGGTAACGCCTCGTGAATTAGAAGGCTGACACACTGTTTGAGGTGGGGTGGGGGACGTACTGCCTCCAGCTTTGCGTCGATAAAACCCAAAACACCAACATCTGTCTGTACCATCGCACGAACCTGGAATGTCAGTTATTGATCAGAAATTCTGCATTTGTCTGTCGTACTTGACGAGGGCTCTGGTAATGTTTGAGCTCCTCTTCGGGTCATCCTGTTTCCTCCGTCTCTCATAATTCCACCATTGCCCCAAGTTAATTTCTCACGGTCTTTGTCGAGTGCGGTAGGCCCTGGCGCCCAGCCGGTGTAGCAATTTCGGTTCACTGTTGGGGGTTGTACCTCTGGTCCGGTGGTATTTCGCTTGGGCTTCGCATTAGTAGACGAAATGACTCAAAGAAACATAAAGCCATAACCTGTCGTTTCTGCAGGTGGAGGGGGTCGACTCGATCAGACCGCGAGCCCGCCATGGCACGGCAGTAATCGGTTTCGACATTTACGTCATCGGTGGTTACGACGGCGAGGAAGTCTTAAAGCTCATGTAACTGCTTCAACGCTGTTATGAAGACATGGCGCGAGGTGGTGCCTATGAATGTCTGCAGGTAAGATGCAGATCGGTAACTAAGGAACTCCTTGGAGCGGTTTACTTCTTCAAAAGCTGATAGTCGCCCTGTTAGTCTAGATATAAATATGGGCAGGGACTGTAAAATTGTACCACTCACATACAGAAGGACACTTGCGACAATGTTCGTAAGTCAAACACGAATAGAAGCCAATCACAGACTTCGTTCGTAGTTTTTCCAGGTTTGATGAATATTATTTGCTTGTTAATTCTTTTGAATTACGACGAACCAGTGGTCGTGGATCGCTCCCATGAACAGAGAGCGACGCAGTGCAAGTGCGGCTGTACTGAATGGTACGTAAATCCTGTGACACAGAAATGCGTGAAATAGTGTAGAATGCGAGGCGTCAGTCTGTCTGTCCGCGTGTAACAACGCAAGAACGGTTGAAGGATTCGCAGGATTTGAGGTTCCTACGGTGGCGAGTACGAAGATGGCCGTCGTTTGACTTCTGCCGACGTTTCAGAGGAACTTTATGCCTTCATCATCAAGGCATTCCTCTTCGCTCTTGAACTTAATTTCCCTCACTCCATCGTCCCATAGTCTTTTATCCGTGCTACGTACTACGTTTTTTCACGGGCTGCAACAGCTTGAAGTTCTGAGTGCGTGATGGTTTCTTCTGCTCTTATAAGCTGTCCGTTTGCATTGTCTTCTGCCTTTTTAATGTACACTAGGAGTGAATGCAAACAACCCTCAAACTATCAAACTGGCTCTCATATGATACAGATGTATAATGTTTTTGAGACAGCATATATAATCTCATGTATGATAGCTCAGTCAGTATAGTGACTAGCTACGGGCTGGACGACCGGGGTTCGGTCCCCGACGGGGGCAGAGGATTTTTCCTCTAGCCTCTGCGTCCAGACCGGCTCTGGGGTCCACCCAGCCTCCTCTACAATGGGTACCGTGGTCCTCCCGGGGGTAAAGCACGGCCGGGGCGTGATGCCGACCACTCACCCCCATCTAGTGCCGAGGTCAAGAAAGAGAGGAGCTATACCTCCACTCACCCCAAGCGCCTGTATGGCACGTAGAGGGACGTTAAAAACTGTTCATAATCTCATGTAAATAGCACATAATATTAAAAATGTAGAGCACCGCTTGGCAGCTTGTACCGTACATCTCTCGTAACAAATTTAATCAAATTCGTTCCACAGAAATTGCAACGTACCATAATTTCCATTATACATTAATTTAAGCACTTGATTCTGCTTATATTAAATTTTATCAATAATACGCGTCTGCATTGCAAACAAAGAAACAGATGAACAGAGACTGTGCTGTTTCTGTGACACGAAGTAGGACATTAAATACAATATCATTAACAGATTTACAAATTTAAGCACGGATTGTCCCATGTTTGTGCTCTTCATGGACCAGTATAATGCCTTTGCCTACATTAAATTTGTGTACAGTTTGTGTCATAGAGATAATTTGTTTTTACAGACAAAATATACGTCGCTGGTGGAAATTATATATGTGAATATTTCAACTCGGTGGAAGTTTATGACCCTGATACGAACAAATGGACGTTCGTTGCACCAATGCTTTCTCGACGTGCCAGTTTCTCTTGCGTCGCCTTCCACGGCTGTCTGTACGCCCTAGGTGAGAATTCTGGACATTCTGAGTGATGCTCCTCTATCATTCTTACAGAACTTGCTATTGTGAAATGTTTTCCTGGTTTTCTTTGAGTGCATAAGATTTCATGAACAGCATTTTTTCCCGTCATTACAGAGTTAATTTGTCAGTCATTTTAACCCCGATTCGTGGTTTCGATTACATTCTCCACAAAGAACACTAACTAATTAACAACGCATAATCTGTTGTGGTATCTCAAATAACGTATACCCCATTTTTCCCACAGACCCACTTTTACAGGTAAATATTTTGTTCTTGTAGCAAGGAAATTTCAGTTTGCAGCCCTGTTATCCTCAAAAAGCCGGTGGTTTAAAGCAGTCTCCTCGCATTCTTTGCCTTTCGTCAATTGTTTGTGTAACGGCGTTTTCAAAAGTGCAGCTTGTGTTTATTCATGGACGGTATTTTCAGTTTCATGAAGCAGAAAACAGATGTCAGGCGCAATTGCCTGATGGAACAAGTACGGAAAATATATTGTAGCTCTCTGATCCGTAATTTCGTTCCTGATACTAATATTAACATTGTAAAAGGCAATGGGCTTTCTTCGTTACATTTAATTCATTCATTCCATTTACGAAGAATTTTAAGAGTGTAAAGTTCGTTGGGTAAGACGGTCGGAGTGGGAAGGACGGAAGATACGAGAAATACATACATCTAGAAAGTTATAATTGGTGATCTTGAAGAAGAGATACCACTTGTGATACAGTCTTAAAACGAAGGATAATTTTGAAAAGTCTTTAAGGAACTAGAGTATGTGGAAGGTGTTCAAATTTGTGAATAAGGTTAGGAATCTTGTGGCTGTATAAAGGCCAAACATTTCGTGGCCAGGTGACAGAGTAATAAATATCAAGAAGGTCCCCGCTGAATTGGGTTAGAATAAGTTTCGTTTGGCAGCTATTTTTATATTCTGTGACCTGTTATGGATTGTGTGTGTGTGCAGGAGGATACAACGGAGAAGGAGACCTGCCCATAGCCGAAAAGTATGACCCTGCAAACGACACGTGGACCGAGATCCCTGACATGCTCGTCTATTCATCTTTCTGCAACGCAGAAGTGATCGACGATATGATCTTCGTCATCGGTGGATTTTTTGACAAAGATACCATCTTCGGTGTCGAAAGTTTTAATGGCAATGGAGATGAAAGGTTTGTTTCTTCGTTTCTTTGTTCAGGACTGTATAATCACAAACTGTTACTTCCGCAAAGCAATGGGAAGTGAATCATTTCCGGTCAAGGTATCTGCGATCTTGCGAATGCTACGCCGTGTAGTATCGTAGAAACTCACCGACGTTTCGGAGGTTCCTACTGCTTACTCAGAACCTTGAAAACCACGCGCGAAAAATGGGTGAGAAGAAGTGGGTAGAATGACATTGGGCAGGGCGATGTTGCGGTCAAGCTGAATCGTTAAAGCAGAGGGCAAATGACTACGTAATGCTAATCAGACGTGAGCTGTAACTGCATTAATAAGAAGCTCTTTGACTAAGTTTCTTTGATCAGTGGCACTCTCTTAGGCAGGAAGTTTCTGGCGTTCAGAACATCAAAACCGCCATAATCTTCGGCTTTCATGAAAGTGTTAGGCCGGTTTCAGATTTAACGACGCCTATCCGTCTCATGTTACCATTTTTTATAGAAGTTTATTTCGAAATGGCTGTCTCTTGGCGTGTTTTACCATGAAGTCTCGTTCCAGCTGATGATGGAGAGAGTAAGCAGCTCCATAAACATCCCAGACGACAGCTTTCTTACTGCCTGATGACGGAGGCAGTATGACCTCTAAAACGTTGGTAAACATCGACCAGACTACACAATGCAACAACCCAGAGGATAGAAATCTTCAAATATATATATTTTTTTAAGAAAATGGATAATTTCTTTACATAAATGCACTTAATTACATTTCTATTAAATTTATATTAAGAATTATTTACGGTAGAAGACGCATTCCTTCATGAGTTACATCATCTCATGTAGAACTACATACTTCCTGTAAGTCTGTACGGGAAATGTGATAAAAATTATCTTGAGTAGATAATTCTGATGGATGATGAAAATGGGTTTGTTTTCACTTTTAATACGAGTATTTCAATTTGCAGGTACCAGGCGGCAGATATGAATTTTTCTAGATACGATATGTCGACTTGTGTTATCAAGAACCTATCTAATGCAAGAGATTACGCATACAAACACAGAAACAAATTGTTGGAAGAGAAACGTAAAGAAATGCTGGATTTGGAAAATTCGTGGTTTACATTTGATTACTGCCACGACAAACACATTAATTTTAATTAAGTACCTTACGAAAATAATAAAGAAATCTGGGACTTGATGTTGGAGCTACAAATAAAAATAAAAATAAAATATTGTTTGCAGCGAAGAAGGCAAAATTATTTCTCTTCGTTATTTTCTGCTCAAGAAGTCTTATTGAAACTAATTATTTTACAGACGTTTAAATTTATCCAAAAAATTACTATCCATCAAGACATAGCAGATTCTCTTTGCGTTTTGTATTAAATCCATTTGTGGCGACATGTTTCGAGTTAGGAAAACGTCTTCATGACATTAGGGGAAGTGGGGGCAATTGCGCCAACTTAAGGGAAGAATAAATGTTCTTGCTTCATGGACATCGTTTACAAAACTTCATTATGAAGGCAACCCACTGAGAATTTTGTATTGATTTGTGACCTACGTGTGATATTTAAAAGAATTGCAAACGTACATTTGGCTGATTTGCCCCAATATATCGGGTAATTTTCCCCTGTCTCTAGGGAAGCACCAACCTTTCCAAATGCCATGCTTTCAGTTAACAGATGTATTTATTTATTCATTTATTCACGGTATTTTGTACTGTACGTGTAAGTATTTTAATGAATAAGTACAAAATATCACCACAAAATACACAAAACTAGGAACTTGAAAGAGCAGTTATTAAAGCGTGGAGCACTAGTCAAATTGGGCTGGACTGGAAGACTGTTCTGCTTTCTTGGCTGGCGAGTCTGTGCTTCAGAGGCCTCGCCCCCTTTCGGCTCTTCATTTTGGAGTTTCTTAACCAGTGTGCCGCGACGTAATCCTATATATGCCACGACATTTTAAATGTATTTGCATTTTGGTTCACAAGTGTGTTAATATTAGTGAGACACTTTTTAATACGGAATTGTCGTCAAATTAGATTGTGTCTTCACATCTGTGTCACATTGCAACTGCTTTCATATTTTTAATTGTTATCTATATTTATTAATAATTATTATTTCCAGATAAGGATTTTTTGAAGTAATCTAAATAACTGTCCTACTTTTAAATCTCTACGGTAATAGCAGTTATTTTTACAGAAGGCTACAAATATTTATAAACTTAGTGACGTATGAATAATATGGACATTTTTCTGCGTACACACACACATACGCGTATTTTCCTGCACACGAAACTTTAAAATAACATTTCGTTTGAGACACTCTGAGATTCTGAACGGGGCACAAAGCAAGAAAAGAAATGGCGATAGTGACCACTTACGACTTACGCCCCCTTTATAGGATCAGAAATGTTACTAAAATACTGGAAAATACAATAATTTAATGAAGTGATATTAAATGTAACCTCAAGGAATTAAAACAATTTCGAGATGAATATTGAGCATCTGTTAGGCAACTCCTTTATTCAGTATTCATTCAACATGACATCTGAACGAAATATTAATTTCTCTCTCGGTTTGAAGAAAATAATCACTGAAGCCAAGCCTGTAAAATTCTGAAAAGAAAGCAAGAAGGCAAAGATATGAATTTTCCGGTTTGTAGCGCTGTGTAGTCTGGTATTAGTTTACCGACGTTTTCGAGGTTCATGCTGCCTTCATCATCGGGATCGCCGAAATGTACGTATTTGTTGACAGTGCCTCCGTGTGTCAGCTGTCACTTTGAGCAGGAGAGGTGTCTTGCAGTGTAACGCATGGTTAGAATACGCAGTCCCTGTTCATCGCGACGCACAAATGTGCAGTGCCGTCTAACATCGTCTGCTTCATGCATGACATGTTTGTACACCCCGTGCCGATGCAAACGAGGCAGAGCCTGTGGAGCCCAATGGCCGATGGTCTCAGAATCTGTTAAGACACAGTAACGTAAAAATATGCCTGAAAAGATATTATGTTCAGTATATTATAACATTTAAAGATTTTGTATTTTAACAGGATACAGGCTTTACGATTATAACACGTAAACAGCGTTTTATACACAAAATAAAATGCTGTTCCTTGTAAGAGTCCAAATTGCACTGCTGATATTTTAATAGTGACATTAATGACATAAGACCAGCGTAAAAGCATTCGTAAATTCTTACAAAGCTACAGCGAATAGACCAACATACATGACTTCCGTTGTATGTTTTGAGGTTTTCACAGCGGTGATTATGAAGATTTCTGTCTTCTGGGTGACACCTGCTCCCATTGGCTGGAGGCACGCTACTCCATTCACGGTCCGGCTCCTATAAACCTAGCCCCACCCACCAAATTGGCACATTCATCGCCCTGATGACCTCTGAAACGTTGGTAAACATCTACCATACTACACAGCGCAACAACCCAGAAAACAGAAATCTTCATGACTTCCGTTAATAGGTAAGTACTGAGAAACAGCGACATAAAGGGAAAGACTGAAAATTATAAGCGGTAAGACAATATGCTTACAAAGGAATACAAATATATGACAAGGACAGTTCTCTGTATTGTGTACTGGATTATGTCAGCACTGAAGCATCATCACCGACGTCGACGTAATAAGTCTGTCAACGTGTTCCGACCTTCAGCAACATCTTGTCACAATTTCGGAACAAATCCGCTGTAAGATTGCGTAATTATTGTCACGAAGTCTGTTATTACAAAACAGGTTCTTTGCTTAGAAACAAAAGACGAATTTAATTCACACTTTTCAATCGGCTATTTCCTGGATATACGTAGCTTTACAAACCGCAGTCCTGATTACCTGGCTGTAAATTTTCTCTTCGTCGTAATACTGTTGTTCTTCCTTCCGCTCCCCTACCATGTCAAAATCACTGCGATGCTTGGCACCACTGTCGCTTCCACTAGACAATCAACTTTTCTCGTTATTTCAACACTGGGCTGGCGAGCCGCAGAAGCTGGATTTTTTATTTCACCCATAAGAATGCAGACCAGGCTACGAGCTTTGAACAAATGGCCTTGATCATTCTACTACCATTTCAGTGCAACATCATCTTCCGCTAAGTTTTACCACACGCATGCTACTTTTGTCATACCACTGCTTACTCATCACTTTCGGCGTGTATGGTAGTGCCTCGGTAGCTGTAGAAATGCCATCTGTGAACAATACGCGCGTGTATATACTATCGGCCAGCCGTGGAATCACCACAAGCAGACAAGGTTGGCTGCGGAATCAACGGGTGGTGGGTGGACACCCGTTTCAGTCGAAAACAAAGCATGTTCAATTTGTTTCTAGGGTAAAGTGGATCAAAAACTCTAAGCAAATGATGATACGCGGAGGCTATAATGTAGGCCTAAAGCGCCGAGTATAAAGCCTTATCAGAATCAGCAAAAGGATTCAAATAATCACTTTAATGTCCAGTTAGTCCCTTAAAACTAATTAAATTTAGTGAGACTGTTAACACTATTTCATCTGTGATAATACTCGCCTGATATAAATGCAGTATATAAAGTTTAATCAAACTCTGTCAGCAAATGCAGAAGATATCTTCAGGTCCGCATGTAAAGTGACTTTCAAGCAATAAAAACGAAATTAACATTAAATTTTCTAAAAAAATTAGTATTGGTCCTCCATACCGAGTATGAGTCAAATCGACCGGGTAGTTTGGCGCTGTAACTTGCGGAAGAATACGACATCGCATCAGTATCACTGATAATGACATTCGCATCAAAACTCCAATAGCCTCCTGCTCTGTTGTATCATTACACAAACTAATGGGAACCGAACTGCCCCAATTTACCAGTTAGCTGCTAAGACTATATTTCTAAATGACTGTGAAAAGCGGCCAGGACATTGCTGACCAATGGCTTCAGTGTACAGCCGGAGTTGAGAATGCGCGGAACTTTACCTCCACTCCAAAGCAGAGAAGTTCCGTCGGGGGTGAGTGGGCGGCCGGGGTATTATCCCGTTGCCTGCCACCACGTGATGTGATGCAGTAGGGTGGACCACACCACCGCCAGCCACCACGTGTTACGCAGTTGCCCATAGGGGGTGAACTAGTCCGCCGAACCAGTGGAAGTTCGGGTTCTACCATTTCACCCTCCCTGTCTGTCCTATTTGGTATAATGTCACCATCTACTCCAGTCTCATTCGGGAGAAAAACCCTTGCAAACACTTCCTATCCGATACATGACACTCTCTCCTGTCTCTTCCGAAGGTTAGGTGGCTTGACAAAGGAATACCACGGGATAACAAGTAAACGTTTTAGAGGTCTCGCTAACACTGTCTCCTGACCTAAACTACCCTATGCTTAATGTTTCCTAATTAACCCTTAACATGGCTGACACAGAGACGGCTTGCTCACTTTCTTCTGAAACTAAGGAATGTGACTATTGCTGCGCTGGCCAACATCCTGACAATTTGGTTCGTTTCCTCAATGGCGTCACTTCTTCCTTTATCTTTCAGGTCCTGGCTTGCGGCTCCGTCCGTTGATCCTTCTTGGCCTGGCGACTTCAGTCTGCACGACTAGTCCATCTGCAGGTGGTATAGCGCCTGTCTTCAGTGGCTGGTCTGGTCGTCCCATAGTCAAGGCGGTCCTTCAGCTAGCTTCAACCTCTCAAGTGGTCACGTCGCCGCCATGTGGCCATTACGTTGTGAGCTAGATTCTCTGCCTGAATCACTCCATCAATTAGCCGCCCTGCAACATACGTCGTCAGCGAGTTTCTTTCCCCGTGACCTCATTCCCGAGTCATTTTTTAGGCAAACTTGCTGAGCTCAATACGTTGGTCTGTTCCTACTTCTGGGTTTTCACAGTCTTACCTACGTCGGCTCGCTCTGTTGTGCATTACCGTCCTACTTTAAACTAACTGACTGTTGTCGTTAGGCTTCGGTTCGATCCCTGGATGCGACACATGTCCTCACGCTTAAAATACTACCGTTTATCAGACCATATACTGTCAATACAGATGTAGTGGTGTCAGTCTTGTCAGTTCTGTTCAGGAAATATAAATTATGCAGAATTTTTACTCACGATACAGTACATAAAGCATTGATCTTCCCCATGATGATACTTATTTTTTGTAAAAGACGTTGTGATATTACAGTTCACAGTAAGTCAGGGGTAAATGGAATAGTTTGACACAAGAAATTCGAAGTTTACTTGTGTCACATGGGAATAGGGACTGTTCGCTGGATTTTAACTAAAAGGGGTTTAATGGTTCAGTGGTTATGCTGTTGTGACACAGGGCAAGCTGGTCTTTAAATGCATGACTCACAGCTGATAAATGTTAACGACAAATAACTGGAAATTTACATCTCACATTTTACAATGCTGAAACAGAAATGTATCGTTCAACTTAAATGAATCTGTCGTAGGAATCATAGTACTTACAATCTTAACTCAGACAATAATTTGATAAGTGTGTGCTCTGAGAAACTAATGAATGCTTCAAGGTGTTTATAAAATTAATTTTACAATCAGACTGTACTTAGCATATGAAGCAAAATATGCTTTGAGAGTTAAGCATGGCGAAGACAAAATGCTTGCTAATCTCCTCCCTTCCTGTGGTAAGTTATCATCACTTTCTCAATAATTTATCTCACTTTAATCCTTCATACTCGCAATAGTGCAAGATTTTATTCAGCTTTAAGAATTTGTATGAATCTTTACAATGCTATGAAGTTCATTTCTCACTGTTATGTAAATGGAGTACAGTAATAAGTGCACAGTATATACTGAGATTACACTAATTTAAATCCAAAACAGTTTTTGTTTGTGAGAAAAAAGGAGGTGAAAGGGACAAGATTACTTTTGAAGAAACATTTTTCTGGTAGGCCGTTTAGATGACCTCCACGAAAATTTTGGTGAAATGATTTTTGTTAATTTGTATTGTGATGGTCTTTAAACAAAAAATCCTTACAGTCACAATAACAGATGTAAATTGAAAGTAATTTTAAATCAATTTACACTTGACTTCAAAGATTTAGAAAGAAAAGGCCCAGCTTAGAATAAATTAAAACCATGGAAAGCTTTGTTAAATATTCACAGATGACAGTGAACTTGCTAGTAAAAGTATGAAACGTTACCAACCATATCTAAAATGTTAAGTACGTTTATGTTGCAGTTGGACTACACATCCATTTGAATTTTTCTTTAAGATGTACATTTCATTTTTCAAAAATATGTTATTTCATTTTTGATGTGTAAATATATAGCTCCTTATTCCATTATAAAACCAAGTTTGTATCCCCTAGATTGCACAGCTCAATTTCACACAACTTAGCTTAGATTAGATTTGATTAGCTGAGGTTACGCAAGGTTAGGTGAGGTTATGTCAAGTTAAATTAGGTTGCGTTAGATTCTGTTCGGTTTTGTTGAGTTAATGTTTGAAATTACGAAAATATTAAAAATATTGAATTTTCAAAATTGGAATTTTGAAAGTTTTTGACATGTTTTCAAAAAATTAAGCCTTTTTTTGAAATCAACAACCAAACACTAGTTATTTGTCCTGTAGGCAGTCTCTTTACCGACCATACTATCCTGATCTAAGGTAAGAAGATTTTACTAAAATAAATAAGACTTAAAAAATAAATTAAACAGTTAACTGATTAATACACATCAACAAAAATTCTTATTTGAGGAGTACTTACTAGCAAATCTAAATAATTTTAAGTTCATCATGTCTGTCAGGCCTCTTCCACAAATTATACATCATAAGTGTTCTCTAGAACTGAATACTGATTTAATTCTATACTGTGACTGTTCAGTAATGTTTGAACCTAATAGCAAGGCTTCTTGATTGAAAACTCTAGGCTAATCCTTCATATAAGCCATTACTTTCCTCTTTAAACCAAACAATTCATAATGAAGTTATTCTTTTGAGTTTTGGCATTATGTAGATCCACAGATAGATACCAACATTTTGGAGAAACATTAGCATCTACCAACAAGCTACATGGCATTAAAACTCAAAACAACATCATCACTGTCAACTTCAAATTTCACACTAAGAGTTCGTACATCAAACTGCAATCTGTCTAAAAAAAATTGCCATGAATCTCATAGTAACAACACACTAGCCTTTAGATAAGTAAACTTTAACAGTACTAATCAGTAATTTTCAATGACAACCCATAAATTTTACATATAATATAAAAATTACAAACATACCAAAGGAATAAAAGCTCAGAGTATTACAAATTTGAATCTGGTAATGACTTTCTGTTTTAAGTAAATACATTATGTTGCTACACCAACAACTTGAACAATTATCTTTAAAAATAAAACTTACAGAAAGGAATAATTGTCTTAAAACATAGGGAAATCATAAATTAATAATTAAACACTTTAGGATCTATTTCATCACATAATTTCCATTTACATAACGTTGTCAATTACAACCTTAAAGTCTAACATGATTGCCAGTGTTTTTAATTTTTAACATATAAAAATGCATTTCATACACAATTTATAGTTATATTTAAAATCTACCTCCGTACCAAATTTCATATACTTTGAACTAACGTAAAGCTAAATCTAAGTTCTATAAGACCTCAATGAAAATGCATACATTACACTATACATATACAAAGGGCCTTAAAAAGTTACATACACTTTTAAGATCTGATAATACACATAAAGGGGTATTAGTGACACACCTCAGAAATCTGTATGGCCACAATTTTGGTATTACTGATGGGTAAGGGATTAAGAAGTACAAAAATAGAGCAGCTTCCAATGTATGATGCTACCTTCTACTTTCATAAAAATCTGTCAATTTGTTCAAAAACCATTATTAGAGCAGACATGTTGACATCACAAAACTAACTTCTTAATAAAATAAGAAAGATATATTAATATGGTTGTCCAACCTAAGACCTGGAAATGGTTCCAATTGTGTTATGTTATACACAGAGTAACAAGTACTGAAATGTGTAACTGTCATTTATAACCTTCACAGAATAAAAAAAAAAAACAGAAATAATACATAGTCAACTTTGTTCCATTCAAAGGAAAGAAGAATGTATTTTACTATAAACTATAACAATTAGTGATCCATTAGTGCATATTGAGTTTTAAACAAGAATTTCTGGGAATAAATTATGATGCCTCCCCACTTAATGGTACCTGCACCTTGTCATGGTGGTGGGGCTTGAGTACCTCAGTGACCCCAAGAGCTATGCTGGCGGTAGCAAAGCTACTGGTAGGGCCTCCCTAGCCAGATTGGTCGAGGGGGAGAGGTCAGACTAAGACAGGTACCCTGGCCCTCCAGGTTGGGGGTTGGTCGCAAGACTAACAACCCTGCACCGTAAAAAGGAAGATGTTTCGAAACCTCGATCAAAGCCTCGGACAGACGGACCTAACAGATGACTGAAGGGAAGAGGAGAATTGATGAGGCCATGGACCAAATATGGACCGGAGAGCCGTAGAAGAAGAATTTATGATGCCTACTATTATTTCAATGCTTTACTGAATAATGTAAAGATATCCAGAAATACACAATTAAGTGATCTATTTCTGTGCATAATTTCCATTCTTAGAGATTCCAATCACACTAAATTTATCAGGTATAGCCTGCAAGTTATGCATATCTGCCATGTTTGTAACTGGTAACTTATCCATATACCTGGCTCCAGTGATTCAGTAGTTATTACCAATAAACCAAACACTAAGCACAGATCCTGTGTGACACCATGTTGATTTTTTTTATATTGTACCATCCTGATACATACGCAAAACAACATCAACAGCAAATTGAAGAAGGCAACAACAATGATAATTGCATCAATACAAGTTGCATGCTTTTAAGTTCTACCACACAAAGAAAGAATTTACTGTAGACAAGGACATCGAAGCGTGTGCAATTCAGCTGACTAAGAACTTACCAGGAACAAAAAAAAATTGTATACTAACTATTTACAGATCTCCTATGGGTAATTTTACAAATTTCCTGGAAAGATTAGATATGATTCTACAGAAATTATATCATGAGAGATACAATATAATTATATGTGGTGATATAAATGTAAATTATTTAAATGATGATAACAGAAAGAAGCAACTTGATGCTGTCCTACAATCATATAATCTTACTAGTATTGTAACATTCCCCACTAGAGTTGGCATCTCCTCATGCACTGTAATTGATAATTTTTTCATTGATATAAACAGTATTGGAAAATATGAGATATACCCCTCTATAAATGGTCTATCAGATCATGATGCCCAAGTATTAATACTTCATAAGGCACAGGAACAGGGAAAAGGATATCATACTTATATAAAACGGTTAATAAATAACGATACTATAACAGATTTTCAATTAAAACTAAGTCAGGAAACATGGGAATTAGTTTTTGATGAAAATGATAATAATCATAATTTTAACACATTTTTAAATATTTTCTTAAAAATTTACTATTCCAGCTTCCCTTTGACACAGATAAAATGTAAACAGAAAAATAATTCTTGGATTACACCAGGAATATTAATGTCCTGTAAACATAAACGAGAACTTTGTAATAAATTAAGGAATAATAAGGATCCTACTCTTAAAACTTATTACAGAAATTACTCTAAAATATTGACCACAGTTATAAAAGAGGCAAAAAGAATGGAGTATGATAAATGCATTCTAAATTCTGATAATAAAATTAAAACTACTTGGGGTATTATAAATAAAGAAGCAGGTAGAAATACAAATAGAGTTGAAATAAAAACACTAAAAATTGATGGTAAGAAGTTCAATAACCAACAAACTATTGCTGAAAAATTTAATAATTATTTTGTTAACATTGCAGAGAAAATAAAACTACAAGATATTAATAATCCCGTAATTGCAAATGATATTAATGATGATGAAAATTATATTCATTTCATGAACCAAGCTTTTTCTAATCCATACCCAAATATGAATTCCAAATGCTGTACGAACAAAGAAATAAAAAAAATAATAAAATCCCTTAAACTAAAAAAATCGCATGGATATGATGAGATACCACCTATGATTTTAAAAATAAGCTCGTCATTTATAAGTTCACCTACCAATTATATATGCAATAAAATGTTAAGGAGAGGAGTATTTCCGGATAGATTAAAATATGCATTAATAAAACCATTATATAAGAATGGTGATATATATGATGTGTCTAATTATAGACCTATATCACTTTTAACATCTTTTTCAAAAATATTTGAAACTATAATGTACTCAAGAATTTTGGATCATCTCAATAAATACAATATTTTAAGTACTGAACAATATGGATTTAGGAAAGGATTAAAAACAGATAATGCAATCTATAAATTGACTACAGAGATTTTAAATGCCATGAATAACAAACAAATAGTGGGAGGCATCTTCTGTGATTTGGAAAAAGCTTTTGATTGTGTTGATCATGAAATTTTGTTATTTAAGCTTAAATTTTATGGTATCAATGGGAAAGATCACGCACTTTATGAATCTTACTTAAATAACAGATACATTAGAACAGTATTACATACTAATGACAGTAACAATACAGCCTCGGATTGGCTTAAAGTTAGATATGGAGTTCCACAAGGGTCTATATTGGGACCTTTGTTGTTTCTTTTATACATAAATGATTTACCCAGTATAATAACTAAATTTGCTACACCTATAATTTTTGCTGATGATACTAGCATCCTATTTTCTCATTCTAATACAAACGACTTTAATAAACACATTCATGCAACATTTGAAAATATAAATAGATGGTTTAGAATGAACAGATTATCACTAAACTTTAATAAGACACATTATATTAATTTTAAAATTAAGAGAAAAATGTCAGATACTGTTACAATAAGTTATAATAATAAATTCATTAATAATATCTTCTGTACTAAATTCTTGGGAATTATGATTGATGGTGCATTAACTTGGAAGAATCATATTGATCTACTTATTAAAAAATTGAGCAAGGCTTGCTATGTAATTAGAAATATGAAACCATATATGTCTATTTCAGTACTAAAGACAATTTATTATGCTTTCTTTCATTCCTTAATGAGCTATGGCATCATTTTCTGGGGAAATTCATCTAGTAGTTACACTATTTTTCTCCTTCAGAAAAAGGCAATTAGAACAATGATGGGATGTAGCAATAGAGTATCGTGTAGAAATATATTCAAAGAATTAGATATCTTACCGTTGGCATCACAATATATATTTTCTTTATTATTGTTTGTATTACAAAACAAAACTCTTTTTCCATCAAACATTGACTCTCATACTATTGATACTAGACAGAGAGAAAATGTGTATCTACCTCAAGCCAATTTAACTATTTATCAGAAAGGAGTTCACTATGCGGGTATAAAGATATTTAATAAATTACCCACAGAGGTTAAGAATACCTCAAATAATTTTAAAAAGTTCAAGGTTGCATTAAGGCATTTCTTAATTACTCACTCGTTTTACACTGTGGATGAGTACTTAATTGGATAACTATTGTAATAAAAATACTAATTATATTGTCTTGAATTTAGTACGCTGCTTGTCTAGATGTAATTTTTTAATGTATGTATTTTATGTTTTTATACTTGAGTTTGTGACGTGTTCTATATCCACTATTGGATTCTTGGAACTTGTAAATAAATAAATAAAAATATATACTTGGTGAGAAATGAGAATCTCATGGTAATGAATGTGAAGATGGTTGTCTTTTTGATGTTGCACAGCACACTCTTGTAGATACTAACTAATGTTTCAAACATCATGGTGATGATGCAGTCAGTAAATCCTCTAAATCGTCAATTAATATCTACCAAAATACAAAGTGCAATGTCCCAGAAGAGTCGTCCCCAAAGCAAAATACTTTACTGGGATGAATTTTACACGATCAATAAGTAAAAACACTCAACATTTTTCTTGTATGACAAAACAGCTGTTTATAAGTAATAATGAGCAGAATGTAAGCACTGAGCAGAATACTGTGCTATTAAATCATAAAATCCATGTCACAACAGCAAGTGTTCAGGCACTAATTGATGTTATTAGGAAAAATTTGACTTAGTATTAAAATTGAAAAAGAAAAGAAATTCAGGTGGGGAGAATTCTGTGAAATTAGGTTATGTTTTGGCAAACAGGGCAAGTATGAATTTTGTACTTTTCTGCATGTCACTTTTGACATGCACTGTTCAGTTAAGTCAGTTAAACGTTTTATGTGTGCATCATTGCACCATTCTATAACACACCACAACACATACAACTCAGGTGACATAACACTCCACTACTACATATTTATACATACCACATAACAGAAACAAAAAATATTTTTCTGTTTACAGAGGAAACACACTGGGACACACCAAGCCATGCTAAAAATAACTTAAAACACTTGTGATAATCATTTTGGCATTTTACTTTTTAACCAACTTTGATGGATTAAAAACATTTTAACATATAATTTTATCATTATTTCTGACATCTGGGAGGAGATCCTTAGTGCAATGGCACAGAAGCAGGGAACTGAACCTGATGATGGAAACATTAGTTTGAAACATGTCATTCAAGTGAACATACATTGAACAGAGTGTGTGGAGAAAAATCAAGAATTCAACGTAACAGACCAGGATATTACGCTGCAGGGTATGTATTTCAGATTATATTTGTTTGTTGGATTAAAACAATTTATCTCAGAATCTGTTTGTCTGTAAAATGAATAAATATTATAGAAATACCTGAGAAGAGTCTGCAGTTGGAGGCTCCATCCTGACAGAGCACTGTTTCTGTATCCAGGAATTCATTTGTTGAGAGCAGATGATTATAGTTGCAGGCTTTGTATGCCACATCATCAAACACTTCATCAGACATGAGCTACTTCAGGAAGTTTGCCAGTCCTCCCTAGGAAAAGCATGTTGTGAAAGCAACATTAAACTGCTCTATTTATGCAGTACAAGTGAAGAGAAACAATATGGTTCATGACAGGATTTTATAAATCACATATGACTTTTGTCTGTTCAAATACTGTCCATGACAAATACAGTAGAAAAACCAGAACACAAGAAAAATATGTAAGATTTGAGGTTTTCACAGCGGTGAGTATGAAGATTTCTGTCTTCTGGGTTGTTGCGCTGTGTAGTCTGGTAGAAGCTTACCAACTTTTCAGAGGTCATACTGCCTCCGTCATCAGGGCGATGATCATCACCTTGATGACAGAAGCAGTATGACCTCTGAAATGTTGGTGGAAATCTACCAGACTACATGACGCAATAACCCAGAAGACAGAAATCTTCACAAGGAAAATAAACTAACTGCACCACAAAATATTATTATGATTGTCTCCACATTTACTTCTGTACTTAGAACAAGGACACAAGTTTTGTCCTACTTGATAAAATCAATGAAACAACAATGAATTGTGGAAAATGTGATTGTACTCCTTACTACAGAACTAATTCCGTCACATCACATGACAACATTCATGGGCCAGTTCACGGATTATTTAATGATACATTTTGTTTAAAATTGTCTTAATATCCTTTTCATTTATATAAAATTTTACTTGTACATAATCTGTCACTCTTATACAGTGGTACTTAAATTTGGGTCTGTTAAAGCCATAACTTTAACTGAAAACACTGGAAACTGTAAGTCTATTCAGAAAAGGAGCTTCGTATGTATACCTGGTTCAGTATTAAGTTTATTGTTTCATAAATGTGTTCTACAGCTGTAAATATTTTGTATCCAGGCCACATTATGGCTGGACAAGGCATTTATACACCAAAGGCAAAAGACTGTAAGAAAGATGAGAAATAATACAAGTGATGAGACTAAATCTCATGGTTAAAAGCCAGAAGAGATTTCTGACATATAAACACACTACGTGATGGAACATAATAAAAAGTCTTCAATGCACTGCTTCAATATGCCACTTACTAGTATAATGTTATGTCCAACAATTTTGATATATTTTGACAATCTCTTTCCATATTTTGAAGAAACAGTGCGTGCTGCATACTACCATAAAAAGCACTATAATATCAAGTCAATATAAACAATAATGACAGAGGAAAGTCTAAAATCAAATTCCAATACTAAATTGCAAAGTAAAGTAGTAACCTTTGCACTTTGGAAAGAACTTTACCGATGAAGATTGCTGTCCTCTGGGTTATGAATTCATCGCCCTGATAATGAAGGCAGTATGACCTCTGAAATGTTGGTGGAAATCTACCAGACTCCACGACGCAATAACCCAGAAGACAGCAATCTTCAGACTCACCGCTGCAAAAAAACCTCAAATCCTACAACTTTACCGATGTTTCAGAGCACCTCTGAAATGTCGGTAAACTTCTACCAGTGTACATTGCACAACAAACCAAAAGACAGCCACCTCCAGACTCACTGTCATCCTACACAGAAATACATAACTCTCCAAACTAAACATCTAAATTTCTTTATTCCTTCCATTGCTTCGGATAGAAGGGCTACACAATGCAGCACAGTGACATGCAACATCAATTTTTTTGTTTTGAGAAATATGACATCAAAAGACAGAAATGTAAGTAAGTATATTGAGGGGCCCCCGCATAGATTGATTCACCTCTCTAGGGATGGCTCTGCATGTAATAAATATTTCACACAATAGTTTGTAAGTAATCATTCTGACCGGTATATTTCCCTTGAGTGTTTTCAGGTCAGTACCTTGCTAAATTTGCAGTCACAATATTATTTCATTTTTTGTGAAAATTATCTGTTATATAATCCATGCACTAACACTATATTTTTATCACTAAGGCCAAGTATTATGTTATACACACAGTATAATTGTTATTATTAATATTAATTTCACCATTTGATAGACGTATGAATGAACAAAAGCCATAATTTGCCAGTTTTTTATAATTATACAATTTGTGCAAATGAATGGTGGGGTTTTGTGAAACTGCCATTGAGCAGATAGTAATCAACTGTAGATGCCTGTTGACTTAATCAGACACTCATATGATTTTATTAGTAGCTCGCACGTTGAAGTTGTGTAATACCGTTACAAAAAAAATTAAGATAAATAATATCAACAACATTGTGACTAAAAAACGTTTTGAGTTGGCAGATCAAATAAACAAAAGTATGATGTACCTTTTTCTTTGCTACTCTACCTAGCCCACAATCCTCTTATCCTGTATCTCGAACTATCGATAGGTTATATACACCTGCACAGAATGATGCTTGGGACAGGGACAGACTATTATTATTCGACCATGCATAACATTATGTGAAAGAAGCCTAAAATTCTGAAGTACCCACTTACGAGTATCCCTGCCACTCATGGAACTTGATAAATCCCTACGCTGTATTAGCTGAGAAGTTTTCAATCATAGCACCAAACCTAATCTTGCTCCGTGTGCACATGACCATGAGCTAATAAACCCAACCAAAAAAACCAAGGGTGAAATCCTGCGCAAGCGCAAAACATCGGCCCATGGTAGGTAATACCATTCCTGCGTACGTAACGCATTGCTGGAAATGGTAAACAGAGCTTTATAACTAAAACGGTGATATGCTTACGACAACGGGAATTTTGTCCTGGCGGAAGGCCTTGACTTTTTCAGACTAGGGGCTGTTGCTACTGGCGGGAGATTATCCCATCAGACAATTTGGGGAGAACACTTCAATTGAAGACCTCCGTGATTGTGGAGGGTGTGCATTTGCTTACAACGGAGGAAAACCTCAGTCATCGAAGCCGATTTGTTCGACCACTCTTTGTGCCGATCTGGCCTCCCCCCCCCCCCCCCCCCCCCCTTCGGTTGCGTATGGGCGACATCATTCAGTCAGCCCTCGGTCGGCCGGTCGGCACAAGTGCATTGCAGCTTCCGGACTGGTAACGACTTGTAACGAACTCACTTTGTACAGTGATGGAGATACAGCACTGTCATCTGAGTCATGTTTGTTGTTGCTTGTCCGTATGATAAACGTAGGCAGAAACAAGGAACGTTGTTTTGGCATCATCATCCACATGCAAATGAATATTACAAAATTTATAAAATATATTTCATATCGACTGATCGATCATAAGTGTGTCACACACAAGGCCGACTTGACCTCAAACCTGCTGCTGTTTATGTCCCAGGGAACATATTTTTTCACGCCACAAATTATCACACTGAATAATCAACACTGGAGTTCCAATTCTATTTCATCAAATATTCACCACACATAAAAACGTCAAATAAAAGTTCTAATAATGAGACCTATATTTTACAACTAACAACGTTTTTCATAATAAAGCACCATTATTATGAAAGGTCCAAAAATTCTGTCTGAGCTGCAATTAGAGCGAGACATACATTGGGCAGACAGGAACCAAAATTTATTTACCAGCAGGGCTACATTTTGGTGTAGACTATCAGTAACAAGTTTAATCGAAATCCGTTCCTTAGGTTCTACCCTATTGGCGTTCACTGTACAAAGAGCTCAAAATGATCGATTTTGTGTTTTTGATACAGACCTACTATACCAAATAATGTTTTTTAAACTGAATACAAGTCAGGCGCAGTTCTGCGAAGCCACTAGTTCTGTTGGATAGCTACGGGGCCCAAGGTTGGAAATTAATATTCTGTTCGTGTATGGCGAAGATAACTAACGTGGTAGAATGATGCTGTGTAATTCAAGCCGCTGACACCGATTCTCGATTTTTTTTTATTTCCAAACTTCCGTCAGTGCTTAGGGCTAAAAGTAGTGTGTTGTTTGTTCACTTACTTTGAACTTCGGTGATTAAAACCGAGGCAAGCGTTTGAAACCTGTCTTTCTTTTAAATTTCAAGCGGAAATTTTAAACGCGTTACATTTTTTTGTCCTGCTTGTTATATTAAACATCTTTTTATTTGATTACCTTAACAAAATTAATTCGACAGCACAAATTGTAAAGCTCTTCGTATGTAACTTTCTCCACACTACTTTATCTAAAAAAAACACATTAAGAGAACAGAATTCCTGGTCTTATAATGTCATCCCAACTTGTGGGTTCTAAATAAATTTTGCCACACCTTTGTAATAAACTATGGAACCCAGTCACCAAAGCAAGAAGCAAAAATACAGAAAGTCATGGCTGCTTTTTTAAATTGTTTCATCTCCCAAACGGTTCGGACCAAACAAATTAACTGATTTTGATGGAATCTGGTATTAAATATCTGAGTAAATGTAAAATAAAATGTATTTCGGTACGTACCGATAAATTGTAACCTTTGCTTTATGAGAGCTCAAATCGACATTTACAATAAATCTAAAAAAAAATTACTCTTGTATAAAAGACAGTCACGCGATATAAACTATAGAGTTCATGTGATCAGTAATATTCGTTTAAACTAGTTCTGAATATGGTATACTACAACGAATGAAAATGTGAGTAGGCCTACACACGCAGTTGACACTATTTACACGACTCAGAATTCTATTCACGTTTTGTATGAACAGTTCCGTTAAAATACTCAGGCTTAAGCAGCCCACTACGTGCATTTATAGCCTGGATTTTAAATACGCAGTATAGAGCGTTGACTGGTTCAAAGTTCGTTCAAGTTTAATTCCTCTGGGACAATATTAAAACAGCGTTCCCATGTCAGAGTACTCGATTTAACAGCTACGTTTGTTTACATCGCTTTATGCCATGGTGCGTGATAACTACAGTAAGAGTAATATAACAGAAGAATAAGCATGTTACGGTCATTTATGTAAACTGCTTATGGCTGATTTGTACAAGCAGGACTGTCTTTCTACGTCTACCAAGGTTCCTTCCTCGTGGCTAAAACTTTTTAGTCAAGTTTAAAGATTTACGTGTAGAAGCCACTCCACATGTCCATACAAAACAGGCAAAATGATATTTAAATCCTTATATTTAGAGACGTGTTCTGAACTGAATGAAAAGTATTTTGTGAATTTAACTTGCTCTTAATTTATCCATGGCTGAAATTTGACTTTTTTACTGTTGTCCCCAAATATTTCAACTCAGCCTCATTTTCGATGGGTTTATATCTGCATGTTGTGATTTTGTTCTGTATTTTGGCGACGTCATGTGATCATACACTTATTTATGCAGCGTTTCCTTCTAGACCTACCTCTTACATTGTTTCTGTGTTCAGAGTCAGCAAGCCCCATTCAGTACACGTCCTTTAACCTTTAGATCAACCTCCTCTTGCTGCTGACATACCCGACAGCGTCAATGGGAACAAACGTGTTCCCTCATCTGTAAAAATCAAATGAAATAATTTTCTCAAGCTTTTTAACGATTGACATTATAGTTGCCGTGGAAACTGAAAACGAAGGTTTAATCTTGTTAAAACACGTGACAGGGAAAGGTTCAACAAGGCGATTAGAGGACTTCTATCGAATATCACAACTCGCTTGGCACGTAGTATAGGCTAACTTCATGTGCTGTGTAATGTTTACGTGTGACGACACACAACCAAACAACGGAGCAGTTTGCAGCATGACACCGATGACTGAGCTGTTCTAACAGTTGGTATATAACGCGAAGTCGTCCAAGATACAGCATCAGTCTACTCCACAGTGCTCTGATAACCAGTCGACGCTCCAGTGTTTCGCGGTTCGTCAAGATGAGGCTAGGCGCTACCATTCCCAACTTCACGGCCAACACCACGCGTGGATCCATCAAGTTCCACGAGTGGCAAGGGAACTCGTAAGTAGTCTAGAATTATCGGTTTGTTTTGCACAGTTTTCGCTGTGGTTGAAAAAATAAATACAACACGACAATGATGATGATGATAATTCTGTTCGTTACTTTTTTGTTTGATTTTTTAAAAATGCCTTGTTCAGTGAGTTAATACCACAAAGAAACCATGAAATGATGTACATCACTGTCTACATTAGAAAATATACTTTTTCATACGTACAATTACTTCAATTTTTAATTGGTGCCATTATTGTAGCAATACATATAATGAACAACGTATAACTGCAGTAACCAGTAACCAATGCTACACTTTCAGTTGGTGCTTGCTGTTTTCACATCCTGCAGACTTCACACCTGTTTGCACCACGGAGCTGGGACGCATTGCTGTTCACGACCATGAGTTTAAGAAGCGAGGAGTTAAGGTTATAGCTCACTCTTGTGACAAATTGAAGTCTCACAGTGACTGGGTTGCAGTAAGTCATATACAGTATAACTCTTTTCATAATTGTACAAAGCTCTTACACTTTGCTTCAGAATACTTGCCCGCACACTGCGTATGAAAACGTCCCACTGAGTAAGCAGTGAAGTTCTGGAGTTATTTTCTGGAAGTACTTGGTTCATCTCATGGCTGATTGACCGGTTATTCTGATAGTTTTCATGGTTTTATTCAGTTTCTCCAGGCAAATGCCAGGGGTCATAGGCTGCAACTTCATCCTTTCTAATCCTTTTCTGTTCACCATTTGTGATCAAATTTTCAGCTTATTAACATCTCTGAAACAGAAAAAGAATCAACCAGTTATGAAGATTATCATTTTTATTCTTTAGCGTAAATCAGTGATGCCTCTGCAAAAAAAAAATTCTTGTGCTCTATTACAGTTACTTTCACGAAAATTCAGCAACTTACATGATGTACTTGCCTTTGTTAGTCATATGAAAATCAGGTCATTAATTAAAGCATTAATAATTCCCCTTTCTTACAGAAACCACATGCAAGTCTAAATTAATTCGTGTGATCTGTATATAGTTTTCATTTATTTATTGAAAATTACTGAAATCTGAAGAATATTACTGGTATACAAATCATAAAGTGCAAGGGCTTATTAATGTTTTGTGCACATGTGAAACCAAAATTTAAGTAAACATCGTTTGTTTTAGTCAATTTTGCGAAATGACATATTAGCTACAGGTTCATTATAATTGCCCATCCATCTCAGCTGACTTTTGATTTCAATTACATTTTTTAATAAATTGAAAATTAATATCTGAAACACTGATAAGCTCACAATGGTATTTTTATATCTGCAGAACCATTTGATTATGCCTTCAAGTAGGCTTTGTTGTTTTTTCTCTTCTTGTTCATAAACTGTATTTTACGCTCTTGTGTAGTTTTCCGAAAACGGCATCATTGTTCACGGCAAACTGTTTCCATCATCTCTCTGAAATATTTTATATTTTGCGAGATTTTTGGTTTCTGTGGAAATGAAAATAATAGGTAATATATGGGTTGATGGATAATTCACAATCTAACTTCTGAATTCCATTTAAAGTAATATATTTATACGCTACGTGCATGATGATTAGACATATTTTCTTTCACTGTAGGACATCAAATCTTACTGCCACGACATTCCTGGTGACTTTCCATATCCCATCATCGCAGATGAGACCCGGGAACTGGCAGTCAAACTGGACATGATTGATGAGGACAACAAAGCTAATGAGGCAGAAGCCATGACTGTTCGTGCTCTGTACATCATTGGGCCGGATCACAAGCTCAGGCTGTCCATGCTGTACCCAGCATCAACTGGCAGGAATGTTGAGTGAGTAATATCAGAATTTACACTTATTCTGTGGCTATTAGACCCGAAAGTGAAGAGTTGGTGGTCAAAGTGAGTAACATTGAATAAGGCAAATTTTATACCACCAAAAACATGTTGCAAAGGATGCATAAGGGTATTATGTGTATTACGGAATACACTTTCCGAACACGGTTACTGTCCGGTCCCTATAAACCTGGCCTCGCCCAGATCACGGAGGCAATATGACCTCTGAAACGTTGGTAGAAATCTACCATACTACACGGCGCAATAACCCAGAAGACAGAAATCTTCAGACTCACCGCTACACGTTATGTTAAGTAATGGTGGCGGAGAGCTATGCCCGCGGTAGCTTAGCTACTGGTAGGTCTAACCTTGCCGGACAGGTTAATGCTTAGGGGCCAGACGAAAGGTGTCTCAAACCGCTCCATCGGTTCTGGTTGGGCGTGTGGCCGATAACACACCCCGTAAAAATCAATTGTTGAGAAACCTCATGAGACATCGGTTCTGGTTGGGCGTGTGGCCGATAACACACCCCGTAAAAATCAATTGTTGAGAAACCTCATGAGACTGTGAGACGGGATGCTGCCGGTCTGATCCAATGTCGAAATTGGAAAATGGCCGCAAATAATAGGTCTTCATGGAGGCAGAAAATTGAGGAGGCCAAGGCCCGATATGGGCTGTAGAGCCATTGGATGATGATGATGATGATGTACAGTAATGACCAGCATTCTAAGGACCACACGACTGTACAATATTTTTTTCCTGACATAGTGATGTTATAGTAAGACAGTTTGATTTTAGAATTTCATATTATGGTCTTACAGAAGGAACACATAACTTGAACAGCGAACAGACTGTAGATTATTTTGTAACTTTTGCATTGCCATGAGGTATTTGAAAAATTTGTCTTGCATGGTTCTAGGATGCCCTCAAATGAAGTGATTTTCGTACCAACATTAATGTAATCTGCTTTTAAGAAATGATTGCTAGTCCTTGGCCTTAGATGGATAGTGAGAAAATTAATGGCAGAACTGTATATAGTATAACCACACTTTGACAACTATACTTTATTGTTTCAATGCTAATCTAAACATTCTGGCAATGAGCAGTAAGGAATCTTCTTAGAATTTCTACTTTCACCCCAACATGCATTCTATCAGGATCTTGGTTTGCTGTCTTAAATGTCCTACTCACAACTTTGCAAATCAAACAGATGCCTACTTGTGTATACTTGAATCCACCACTGTTTTTGTATGAAATAGCAAATTGGACAGTCATTTACACTTCAGGTGGGCAAAATAAATTTTACATGACGTATTTATGTTTGCTGCAACTTCATCCTTTCTAATCCTTTTCTGTTCACCATTTGTGATCAAATTTTCAGCTTATTAACATCTCTGAAACAGAAAAAGAATCAACCAGTTATGAAGATTATCATTTTTATTCTTTAGCGTAAATCAGTGATGCCTCTGCAAAAAAAAAATTCTTGTGCTCTATTACAGTTACTTTCACGAAAATTCAGCAACTTACATGATGTACTTGCCTTTGTTAGTCATATGAAAATCAGGTCATTAATTAAAGCATTAATAATTCCCCTTTCTTACAGAAACCACATGCAAGTCTAAATTAATTCGTGTGATCTGTATATAGTTTTCATTTATTTATTGAAAATTACTGAAATCTGAAGAATATTACTGGTATACAAATCATAAAGTGCAAGGGCTTATTAATGTTTTGTGCACATGTGAAACCAAAATTTAAGTAAACATCGTTTGTTTTAGTCAATTTTGCGAAATGACATATTAGCTACAGGTTCATTATAATTGCCCATCCATCTCAGCTGACTTTTGATTTCAATTACATTTTTTAATAAATTGAAAATTAATATCTGAAACACTGATAAGCTCACAATGGTATTTTTATATCTGCAGAACCATTTGATTATGCCTTCAAGTAGGCTTTGTTGTTTTTTCTCTTCTTGTTCATAAACTGTATTTTACGCTCTTGTGTAGTTTTCCGAAAACGGCATCATTGTTCACGGCAAACTGTTTCCATCATCTCTCTGAAATATTTTATATTTTGCGAGATTTTTGGTTTCTGTGGAAATGAAAATAATAGGTAATATATGGGTTGATGGATAATTCACAATCTAACTTCTGAATTCCATTTAAAGTAATATATTTATACGCTACGTGCATGATGATTAGACATATTTTCTTTCACTGTAGGACATCAAATCTTACTGCCACGACATTCCTGGTGACTTTCCATATCCCATCATCGCAGATGAGACCCGGGAACTGGCAGTCAAACTGGACATGATTGATGAGGACAACAAAGCTAATGAGGCAGAAGCCATGACTGTTCGTGCTCTGTACATCATTGGGCCGGATCACAAGCTCAGGCTGTCCATGCTGTACCCAGCATCAACTGGCAGGAATGTTGAGTGAGTAATATCAGAATTTACACTTATTCTGTGGCTATTAGACCCGAAAGTGAAGAGTTGGTGGTCAAAGTGAGTAACATTGAATAAGGCAAATTTTATACCACCAAAAACATGTTGCAAAGGATGCATAAGGGTATTATGTGTATTACGGAATACACTTTCCGAACACGGTTACTGTCCGGTCCCTATAAACCTGGCCTCGCCCAGATCACGGAGGCAATATGACCTCTGAAACGTTGGTAGAAATCTACCATACTACACGGCGCAATAACCCAGAAGACAGAAATCTTCAGACTCACCGCTACACGTTATGTTAAGTAATGGTGGCGGAGAGCTATGCCCGCGGTAGCTTAGCTACTGGTAGGTCTAACCTTGCCGGACAGGTTAATGCTTAGGGGCCAGACGAAAGGTGTCTCAAACCGCTCCATCGGTTCTGGTTGGGCGTGTGGCCGATAACACACCCCGTAAAAATCAATTGTTGAGAAACCTCATGAGACTGTGAGACGGGATGCTGCCGGTCTGATCCAATGTCGAAATTGGAAAATGGCCGCAAATAATAGGTCTTCATGGAGGCAGAAAATTGAGGAGGCCAAGGCCCGATATGGGCTGTAGAGCCATTGGATGATGATGATGATGATGTACAGTAATGACCAGCATTCTAAGGACCACACGACTGTACAATATTTTTTTCCTGACATAGTGATGTTATAGTAAGACAGTTTGATTTTAGAATTTCATATTATGGTCTTACAGAAGGAACACATAACTTGAACAGCGAACAGACTGTAGATTATTTTGTAACTTTTGCATTGCCATGAGGTATTTGAAAAATTTGTCTTGCATGGTTCTAGGATGCCCTCAAATGAAGTGATTTTCGTACCAACATTAATGTAATCTGCTTTTAAGAAATGATTGCTAGTCCTTGGCCTTAGATGGATAGTGAGAAAATTAATGGCAGAACTGTATATAGTATAACCACACTTTGACAACTATACTTTATTGTTTCAATGCTAATCTAAACATTCTGGCAATGAGCAGTAAGGAATCTTCTTAGAATTTCTACTTTCACCCCAACATGCATTCTATCAGGATCTTGGTTTGCTGTCTTAAATGTCCTACTCACAACTTTGCAAATCAAACAGATGCCTACTTGTGTATACTTGAATCCACCACTGTTTTTGTATGAAATAGCAAATTGGACAGTCATTTACACTTCAGGTGGGCAAAATAAATTTTACATGACGTATTTATGTTTTATCCCGTGCCGTAGCCGCGCGGTCTGAGGCATCATGCTTCGGACCGGCGATGCGGAATGCGCGCTGGTTCGAGTCTCGGTGAAAGAAATTTTCTCATGAGCTTTCGACCGTGTATGGGACCGATGCCAACCCAGCATCGTGAGTAAATTGGGAAACTACAATGAGTAGCGTAATCCGGTCAGGAAACTAGCAATGGCTGTGGGTTCGTCGTGCTGACCACACGTCACCCTGTATCTGGTTGGATGATCGTTCACCTCTGCTTAGGCATGTGAACGTGAGGCCAGCAGTCAAGCTAGTCGACTTTGGCTCTCTGGAGCTGTTACGCCACGAATTTATTTATGTTTTGGAAATGTACTAAGGTTTTTTGTGTAACTAGTTAGATTTAAACAGAAGAAAGATAAATTCCTTTTTGTTAGCAAGGCATTCTGTACGGTAGCTCACGTTCGAAATTAAATGTTATCTAAATTAATTTTTTAGCTTTTATAAATATATAACCTCAATATTTCCACCACAGATTAATTTTATGGAATAATTTAAACACTTTTAAAGCTTTCAGATATATTTCAAGATCAAAGCCTGATTTCAAACTCAGAATGTGCAGACTTTGCAACACTGGGCCAAAGCTTGCCTTGCTCTCCTCTGTTAAGCCAGATTCTTGATAACAAAACAGATGTGTAAGGTTACAGTACCAGTTAAAAGAGCAAAGAACTCTTTGTAAATGCACAGAAATTTAAATTATAAATGTTGACATGCTGCTTTGTTTCGGTTACAGCGAAATTCTTCGAGTGATTGATTCCCTGCAGCTCACGGACAGGCTGAAGGTCATAGCAACTCCTGCAAACTGGACGGTGAGTGTTTATAGGCAATATCAAGCATTTTGAAACAAGAAGTATTTTTGTCTGCCTGTACATCTGAAGTTGACTGCTTGTCTGTTCTCAGCCCGGCACGAAGGTGATGATCCTACCTCATGTGAAGGACGAGGATCTACCCAAGTTGTTCCCCAAGGGCGTGGACAAGGTCACCATGCCATCAGGCATCTCATATGTGCGAACCACAACTGATTACTGAGCCTTTTACTTGGATTTCGTTTTGTTATTCTATACCATGTAGTGAAAAATAATACATACATATGATGTTAGTTATGGTCATATTAAACATCAATGGAGTACTGTATTAATATCATGTGGGGATAAAATAATGAATTTGTGTAAAATTATCTGTAATAAATATGAATGCATTATTAATATTCACTTTAATTTTTGTGGGATGATCACTATTGGAACCATACCAGACCAAATCTTCATAAAACTATATGAAATTTGTACCTTAATCCACTTTAGTGACTAATGCAGTAGACTGTACAATTATCTGTCATGAATCAAGTACTTCAGCATGGTGTGCATTGGTGGTTAGCAGGATTCACGACCCATCAGTACATGGGTTCGATCGGGACCGCGACATTTAACGCTCCTGCTGTGACCCCCTTTTTTGCGATGGAGAAACCGGGGAAACCCCGGAGGAAAACTCCGTGATGCCTGGACCACGGCCTTGCCCAACACAAGTTGTAAATCTGAGCACCGCCGGGAATCGAACCTGGGACCCCAGTATTACAAGCCCATCGTTCTAACCGCTAGACCACCGTGGCGGGTAATCAAGTACTAAAATGTAGAGGGCATTTAAATTAGTCGGTCTAATACAATTGGAAAGAATGTTCCTTGTACATGTGTACACACATGCACATGCTCACACATTATAAGAACAATAAGAATCAAAATGCTAATTTTGTTGTGGGGTAGGAGGGTTAGATAAGCCAGAGTTTTTTAGCCCACATAATTAAAAAAATATGCTGTGTTGTAATATTTGAGTGTATGATCCTAAGGCTACGATAGTCTCGATGAACTGTCCAAACCAAACGAAAGTTATTCGTGAATACTTCGGCTTCTTCCATTTGCAAAGTGAATGGTAAAATTGATGGATTATTCATGTATCATACTTCCTAAGGCTGTGCTCAGTTACAAACCTAGCAGGAAAAGAGATCGAGGTCGACCACGAAGAAAATGGAAAAATCAATTTGAAGCCGGAATAGGCATTAGTGCCTAATCCCCGATGATGATGATCATGTATCACGTAAGGAGTATTATAAGTTTAGTGTCCTGGAATTAACAACCCACTACTTATATGAGACTTTTATTGTTACAACAGATAAATACTTTAGTTCTTCAGTTTCATTATATTGTAATGTCCACAATTAACATTCAATGGTCCCCAATCCCTGGTACATTCCAACAGAAATATGAAAGATTTCTTACTTGTAAAACAGAACAAAGTCCCTATGATGACATAATATCGTCCTAAATCCAAACACAGTTTCAGATTTTGCCTTCGGTTACTATAAATAAAAAACATTCTAATTTGACGAACTGTAGAATTTTCAGTTGCTTCTAGCAAAACTGGAGACCATCCGTTACTTCTTCCATGACATTACATTAAAATGTGGCATCTCTTACTGCATCCAATGCTGTATGAATTGCAATTTCTAATATAAGCTGGCAATAGAAATTAATGTGATTTAAATATATGGAAAAGATAAGTGTCATGAATACTGCTCATATACACAATTTTGTACGTGTTTAATGAGATTCTGAACAGGAGAATAACAGTTTATGCACCAAATTTACAAAAATGCTGCCATTTTATCATAAAGTGATGAGACACTTTGTTACATAACCTCAACACACAGTGTATAAAATAGTTAAATTTTTTGACTTTGCAAACTACTGCTGCTGGTTATTAAATACGGTTATAAATGACACATTAAAAAAGGAATAAGAATGGAAGTAGTCATTACTGACTTTAATACACTCCTCAAAACAATTAAGGGATCAAGTTTTCAAATGGTTGTAAAGTTTCTTGGACTGAACCTGAAATAAGCGCACTCTGCAGGGTTGTAAACAATGCTGATACGAGTGCAACTGTGAAAGGTGGGATCAGTTACAGTTGGTTATTTCAGGGAGAGAAGCCTACGAGGGTAAAGGTAGTGAAAACAGGAATGAAGGAGAGCATTGCTTGTGTTTGTTATTGACGATGTTATGCAGTGCAATGTGCAAGTTCGGCAAGGTGTAAGGAGGCATGTGCCAGCAATAGAAGCAACACAGGCCGAACACAACGGTATGTTGCCGGACAGCTCGGCGTGGTTCAATCCGACTATGCCGCCGATACCAAGACACTGGAAGGGTCATTCGACGTCGAGGACAGGGTCATCACAGGACAACAACTGCTAGGGATGATCGTTTTCTGCGTCTACAAGCCTTGTGGCACCGCAGTGATACTGCACGGGCCTTTCAAAATGACCTTTCCCGAACTACAGGTCGACACGTGTTTGACCAAACAGTGAGAAACCGTCTTCGAGATGTGGATCTGAGGTCCAGGCGTCCCGCTAGAGTGCCCCGATTGACGAGGGAACATAAACGAGAGCGAAAACAGTTCGCCCAAGAACATCAACATTGGCATCTGCGTCATTAGCGCAATGTCTTTTCACAGACGAGTTTAGATTTATGCTGCAGGGCAACAATGGACGCGTCCGAGTTTGGCGACGGCCAGGAGAGCGTTTCCTACCAGTCACAGTCCAGGAAAATGTCAGTTTTGGTGTTGGCTCCATAATGGTGTGCGCCGATATTTCGATTGACGACAAAACCGACCTCATCGTCATCAGAACTGCGCGGCGTTGCATTCTCGAGGTGCTGGACCCTCGCGCGTCCTCGTGCATTGGCATTTGGAGAAAATTTTCTCCTAATGCATGACAATGCCCGCCCTCACGTTGCAGGAACCGTCAGGGAACACCTCCAAAGAGCACAACATCGCCATTTTACCACGGCCAACTCGCAGCCCAGACATGAAAGCTATTGGGCATGTGTGGGACGTACTGGGAAGACGCGTCAGAGACAGTCAGAACGCACCTACCACACTGCGGGACCTGGAAGATGCCATTTTGGAGGTATGGGCGCAAATTCCCAAAATAGACATCCGGAACACATCCGGAGGGTGCCTCAACGCTGTACAGCTGTCCTTCGAGCTGAAAGGGGGGTCCAACGGCGTACTAATGCCCCCCCCCCAAAAAAAAAGCTTAAAATTGTGTCATAAAAACTTGATGCAAATAAAACTTCCATTCTTTTTTTATGGTAGGTTCAAAACTGTTCAGTGTAACAATACTTCAGTTGTGTTTGCTGTTATATAGAGGCCTATTTTTGTTTAAATAAAGGTCCATTCTCTAAAGTACCCACATTTTAATAAATTTGAAAAAGGCCCAAGAAAATTTACGACCATTTGAAATCCTGACCCCTTAATTATTTTGAGGAGTGTAGTATGGTCTGCCCGGAAGTAATAAGAAAAATCAGAGAACTTCTCAGGACAGCTGGTCTGAACAAACAAGTCTTCCTAATGTTAAACTCTCTGAATGCGTGTTACTGCAAAGAAAAGAGTAATTAAAGTTTGTGGTATGGTATTATATTCATCGTGTATGTGTATTTACATCAATGTGGGAAAACGTGTTTATGCAGACTCAAACTATAGGCTACCATCTATCTATATTGTAGTCTACGTAGTATATTTGATAAAATATATGAGATTTATGTATACCCTAGATATTGTCCACGCCAGTTTAATTAGTGCTTGCACTACATACTAGCAAAGGTGATGCCTCCACTGATGAGTCTACACGGCGCCAAAACCCAGAACATCACAATCATCCTCACCGCAGTTTTGTGTCGGCTAGTTGAAGCTGAATTGTACAGCTGAGCTCTAAGGAGCGGTCAAAATTCATTCTTTGAAGCAGTGCCGTTGCACGCGTACGCTGCTTATAGTCTGGCATTTTAAAATAATTATTGAAACACAGCTGTAAGAATTTTAGGCTAATTATTAAAGTGTGAGAGCCATATTATAACATTGCGTTGTGTAACTCACCGAGAGGAATCAGCATTTTGGAAAGTGTTACGCCAGGTCAGAAAAAATCCTTTTGAACAACACAGCAGACAAACATGCATTCAACACAAAATCGAAACAAAAGAAGGGGAAATTATGTATTTGCTAAGTATCAGAAGACAGGATACTATGAGGCCTTATTTACAAAGTAGCGGAGCTGGCGGGCGGGCCTAAACTGTGTACCTGAGGTGGCACGGTCAGTGTATTTCTTTTGTTTGGGCGTTCAGTCCGATAAGCTCCTCGGTGCAGTCAGCATTGTATTATCGCACAAGTGACTCGCTCCTAGCCTTCCCCTTGAAAATTCCACCGGCCAAAAACTACTGCGCCGACTGTAAGCGACTGTAATCTTGAGACTTGCAAGAAGTGCAGGAGTCCGAAGCGTTAAAGGCTGACGCTATCTTTTCTCCTTCCTCCTTCACCCCACTTCCTCACCCCGCAAGTTTCAAGATTACAGTCGTTTACTGTAAGTAATACATAATAATTTGGCCGTATCGCAAGGAAAACACAACACTTCACAATTTAAAAGATCAAATGGTTAATGCTGTTCAAGGAAATAATAGCGATAAAAAGCTAAGTTGCTGGTTGCTAGAGCAGGTGGTATATATAGTTACCGCTCGGCTTTAAAGGATTAATATTATCCTGTATCTAGACTTCAGCGATGCATCGATAATACAGAGGTAACGTATTCCATTACTAACTTTTACCTTATTGCTGTTTCAGACATTGTTTATAATGGTTTTCTAAAAATGTCTTGGCATTCTAGAGGATGTAAGTGTAAGGAATTATCACAGTTTTTTATGAGTACAAATTTAAACCCCATGCATTATTATTCCACTCATAACAATTGCAAAAAAACGGAAGAAATTATGTCTCCTGTTTTTCCTTGAACTTTTACTGTGAGGTATCAGATAAGTAATATTAAATTAAGCAATGTTACTGATACCCTTTTGTGTGTGACTACATTACTACAGATTTTGTCTTCACTTTTTCTTGATAAAACATTTAATCTCGCATAATCGCCGTGTATGTAATTGGTGATTATTGGTAATCACCGTGAAGCCTAAAGGTACAAGCGTTCAAAATTGATATGGATTTTTCATTGCTCGTTATGAACAATAATAATGATGGGTGTCTTCTTTCACATTTTCCTTCTCCACATGTGAATACATCCCAAAGACTGTTGAAAACGCAACAGGAGAGGCGGTTTCTTGACACGCTATGGGCAAATTTCAAGGTCATAGCTATCATTTCATTTGAATATTATCGCTGCTTTCAAATACTGACGACTTCCTCATTTTCAGACAAAAGCATTTATATATATGACCATGAAAAGTGGAAAAACTTTCCTTAGCAACGAGTTGTTTTCCAGTTTCGTATCAGCTCAACATTGCCAAGTCCAAGTCATGGCGATAACGCGCTTACGTAGACAAGTACAGGCACGCATATCAAAACTACAGAATCTAAAGGTTCGGCTATTTAACCTAAATTCATAACGCAACAAATTTCTTCATGTTTGTTACTCAGGAGAAATGTTATGACCTTGACAATGAGGATTAAAATGGAGGGGGGATGGGCATTGTCCAAAATATAAGGCTTTTACTCTGCATAATGTAGTGTTTTAATAAATGTGTTTCAACTGATGACGTCCTAGCCACAGACTTCCCGCTATCGGACTTCGTGGGCACTCACTGCCAAGGTCAAAGCTTTCCTCGTGAGTAACAGATAGCACCTGACGGCGGGAACCCCACTAGTACGGCAACCCTGGAGGCCAGTAACAAATGATTAGTAATTGTAATCCAACATGTGAAATTTGTATATAGAATTATTTTGAACGAACAATACAGAAAACTAACCTTTCGAAAAAAATAATCTGCGCCGCCAGTGTGTAAAATATCGTAATTACATCAACACAAATCCCCATTGAGCTCTAGAGTTCCGTAAACAACAAGCATATTCAACATAAAATTAAACAATAGTTAATGCAGTAGTTCTTAACTTGTGGTGTTCGCAGAAAGCTTGTAAATATACACACGCGTGTAATGTGTAAAGGAAGGTTGATTCCCTCTAGTAGTGTGATTTAGCTGTGTTGTTTCACGGACGATTTAAACTTTCTCAGAACAAGGTCAAAAGGCAGGAATTCGCAAACTCAGTTGCCAACCCAGAGAATATTTTAACAAAATGAGAAATAAGCATCTTATCAGAGAAATCCATGGAATCTCTATTTTCTCGTTTTGGTTAATATGTTAGAAAACATTTGTATAAAATGGTTCTGAAGTAACAATTTTACACAGGTGTGGAGATGGTAGACATGACAGCATAGGGACTTGATAACAAACCGGTTTCAACTGACATGTCGCGTGGTTGATATCGACATGGACATGCAAGTAGCCATTCCAAAACACGCAAAATATATAAAGCGAGATTACGACAGCCCATAACTTTATTTCCGTAGCCAGTTCACAGCAAGTGGAAGTCACACATAATATCTGGAAGACATCATGAAGGCAATTTTGGTACGCTAATTAATTTCTCACACGTTTCTGGTTTTATTGTTATTCAGGAGACAAGCTGGACCAAAGTACATGAGTTGTGACGCTGTGTGGACTTGCAGATACCAACGTTTCGAAGAACATAGATATTGATTCATCCTCAGGTTTGAAGACGGAGAGAACACGTTTCTCCGAAACGTTGACATCTACCTGTAAGTCTGCGCTGCCTTACATCCCTGAGGACCGACAGTGACAAAACTATATCGCTAACCTGTATCCTATAGCAGCAAAACAAAAGCTGCTGGTATAGGTCTACAGTTAGCACGCATAGGAACACAAAGAAATGCATACATTTTAATCGGAGAGCCTGATAAAAAGAAAACACTTGGAAGACCTACGATGATTGAAGGATAGTATTAACAATTTTTTTAAAAAAAAGAATATGATTGAATTTACGCGGCTCAAGATGGGGTGCGTTGACGAGCTATTGCGAAAAATCTACGTCCTTCTCTTTGAAGGACTGCTATGATTCTGTACAAGTCGTTTAGTCAAAATTACTACAGTTCAAATTAGTGTCATGTGACATAGGGGTCAAATTTTACCGATATGAACAAAATTTAAATTTGCCAGACCAATTTTAATGCAGAAAATCCAATAAAATGTTTTACATACTATGGTTATAATACTGGTAAAGAAGGTAGAATGCTACTCTTGGTAAGGTAATTCAAACAAATTTACTATTCGCACGAGTTAACACGTTGGCTCCGAAGTAATTTTTGATATGCATAAATTTCGTACCGTGTCCCCACCAGTGACCGTCGCCCCATACTGGTAAAAAAAAAAAGATTCAGCACTCTTACTGTGTGAACTATGTAACAAACTATCCGGTGGCTTACATAAGTCTCCTCATGCATCTTTCCTGTCCCAGCTGTGGCGTTAGAAATACGTTATTTCACTCCATGAAGACTGTGTCTCCAACAAACGATACGCTAAACTGGCAGACGTTTACCAGCGTTTCAGAGGTCCTTGCTGCTTCCATCACCGCTGGTAAACTTCTACCAGACTACACGGCGCTACAACCCAGAAGACAGCCATCTGACTCCCCGCCGTGAAAACCTCGAATCCTACTAAACAAAATAGTTCCGTGGTCCACCGGTGATGCGCATTACTTTTGAAATAAAGCGTAAATAAATAATACGTGAAGTGGTAAAAATAATGTATAATTATTTACGTTTCAGGTGGCTTTATTAGTCCTGGTGTACGTATACACCGCTGCAAGCATAGATATTCCGATCTTTTGTAGATTTCTGTGTGTGCCATTCTTCTGTACTGTTCATGACGCCAGCGACTGCACTGATGATCAAATATATGAGCCTAAAAGTACCGGTTTCTGCAACTGCTGTGGACAGTGTGTCAACAATATTACCGGTGAGTGAACAACTGACTATAACCCGCTGGATTCTGGAATATCCAGAGTTAACGAATGTTTTATTCGTGATTTCACCTAAATATGAAAACTACTGTGTAAGATTTGAGGTTTTCACAGCGGTGAGTATGAAGATTTCTGTCTTCTGGGTTGTTGCGCTTTGTAGTCTGGTCGATGTTAACCAACGTTTCAGAGGTCATATTACACAGCGCAACAACCCAGAAGACAGAAATCTTCATGAAAACTACTGTTTTAAACTTCCTAGACACTTAAATAAACTTTAAAGTCATGTATGGTCTAAAGCTTTCACAGCGACTAATATTAATAAAATCTACTGCTGTCAGCCGTGTCAGATGGTTAAAAATCACCGACGATACAGGGACCATATCTGTCCTGAAACGTGATTTTAACCAACTGATACGCCTGGGAGCCCGAGAAGATTTTATTAACATCCATGTAAGCTGTTTGTTAATGTGGATGTGAAAATCGATTTCTCATTCTGTCAGAACACGTATTATAGGTTTTAGAAAACAAAGTATCGATAAAAACATTCTGACCTGAGAAAATAAAATACTTTTAATCTTCACCAAAACCATGAAGGTGATAAGGAAGATGAGATGAACGAGTCATGTGACACGCACAATAGAAAATATTTTTTTAACATTTTGAACGAAACTGATTACTGTGGATACCTTATCTACCTACCTACTAAAACTGATCGTAAACAGATACAATGTAAGAATGTAGACTGAAATGAGTTTCCTCAGACTGTGGTAACGGTAACGAATGTGATTGAGGTTTTTAAGGCGTTCGTGATGATGTTCTGAGTTTTGACGC
>NW_019060477.1:206772-219783 GCF_000696155.1 Zootermopsis nevadensis | reverse complement strand
CCAGTGACATAGCTGAAGCTCAAAGTTATTCTGCGTCCACTGTAACTACTACCGATGTCATAAAGACCATGATAAAATCATTATTGAGACTGCTACATGATCTTCAAATACAAGAAAGAAGTTTTATGCAGCAACCCAAAATGGTAGTGTCATATGTGACAATTCAATCACTTCATCCAGTTGTTTTTAATGTTCAATTAAATTAATCTTGGCACTAAAATGATTAAGCTCATCTATTCTACAGACATACTTCACACAGCCTAAGATTTAATAAATAGAAAATCAAGATTTACCTTGGCATTTCTACTGAAGAATTAAAATTCTGCAAAAGTATTAAATAAAGTTGAATCACAGAACTGGCTGCCACTCAAGTCATTTCATCCTCCTTTGTCACTATGCAACACTTGACCAGCAAGACCATTAAAATTAACAGCAAAGCAAACAAACAAGCGAGGATGTACCAAAAACTCAACAGTTTAACTCAGATGGGTGATGAAACTGATGCTGCAAAACTATCCCATGAAAATTACAGATAAATATAAATACCAATGTGAAATTTAAACAGAAAGAATCAATACAAACAAAATTTCAATTTTAAACTCAAGGTACAAGATATTAAGTTAATCCAGAAGAAGACTTTCATTTATGAGTAGAGTTTGTTCATGTGCAGTAATAACAGACAGACAGACAGATTGAGCAAACAGCTTTCATCGTACCCCCAAACACAAGTTAACCATCTTCACAAATTACATTCATATTGCTTTACGGTGATATTCAGGAGGTGCGATGCCATACTCTTGTAAGCTGAATAAGGTCACAGTGTTTTTATGAAGGTACCTGAAACAGAAACTTACTCTGAATTAACAATCATTCTTGTCAATCATTACCTGGGTTTTGATAATGTGTGGTCTTGTAGATGGCAACCATTGTTTTGGAGTAATATATTGTCTCCATCTTCACACAATGTCACAACTCAAAGAACCGAAACTACACCACTGTCAAAAACTAACACTTCAGATTTATCCTTGATTTGCGAAAGAATGAAGCCACGTGGTTCATAAAACAACAGAATTATCCATTGCACATAAGCATACATCAACAACATTTCTATTACGTAGGCCAGTGGTCCCCCAACGCAGTGCCCGCGGGCGCCGTGGCACCCGCGTTGCTACAGAAAGGTGTTATACTGAATAATGAAGGCCATTCAACCATGAACATTATAAAATCAAAGCACAGATCTCGACTTACTGATGCCCATCTTGACGATTGTTTGCGAGCAGCAACATCATCCTACACTCCCAAATTTGAAAAACTGGCCGATTAAATGCAGCGCCAAACATCACACTAACTTCCCACTTGAGTAATAATAATTGTACTTACAAAACTACGTATTTTTGATTGCATGGTTTCTTGTATCATTAAACGTTGTGTTGTTTTGTGTATTATTTGGTGTCCTTATCTTATTTGTCCAGAGAAAAGAAAATTTGGCTTTGTTAATTGGTTGGTGCCCGCCACGATCTCATAAACTCTCAAATGTGCCCATAGGCACAAAAAGTTGGGGACCACTGATGTAGGCCTTAGGGGAGGAGGTGAAACATTAAAAATAAGAAAGACACTGGCTGTCTTATATTCAGCTCACACATACTGTATCACAAGCTATTCCCAATAGGGTCGTAGAATGGACGTCTGGTCTGTACTTCCCACAGTATATTTTCCTGTCATTTCACAGCAAGTTATAAGGAACTATGAATCAGACTGATGGAAACATCTACTGAGAAAATTGGAACACAGCGTCTGTTTTATACGAACAGTGTGCAATTTTAGATGAATTAAAAAAATCAGAGAGTGCAGACACCTTTAATGTATTAACACTGAATCAATGAAAGTATTAACCGGACACATTTTAGTTCTCCAATATTTTTAAAATCATTTTACTTCATTGTTTACCAAATATTAGTTCAACTTACCTTAAGAAGTCTTGTATATGTGTTAGAAGCAGCTGAATACTTTTTTCATCCAGAGGAGTATATGCTAACATACTTCCCAGTTTCACTGTAATGAAACACATATCCACTTAAATACTTATATTTAAGGTCTTGTATCAGTATACTTTATTTTAAGCCCAAATGCATCAAAATCCATTTTTAACCTGCATTCAACAATCTCTAAATCTGCATATACAAATCTTTCATAATACAAAAAAATATGAGATAAAGAGGAGGGGGGAGCACCAACAAAAACCACAATACAGTGGATTCCAGTTAATTGGGCCGCATCGGGACTAGCACACTTCGGCCCAATTAAGCGGCTGCCCCAGTTATGCGAAATTCCACGTAAAGAGTTAAAGAGATCTGTTCTTTAAGATTGGTCCCAAATAAACGGCTGCCCCGATTAAGCAATGGCCCAATTAAACGGAATCTACTGTATTATGAAATTTCAGCTTAACGTCATCAGGTATATCAATCTATCTCTCGGAAACACTATACACGTCTTCTTGCCACCACCTGTCCCCTCCACACAACAAATTTTCACTTTGCTCTAAGTCTGGTGAAATTTGATACAACAATACGTATATAATCAGCTGGAGTTATGAATGGTGACAGTACAGTGAGATGTTTTATTGACAATGGTGTTAAAGAATGACCAATGGATGTGAGAAATTACAGATTCAGAGGTGACTTATGATGAGGGCTTACTGCAGGTTAGGTTAGCATTAAATTCACATATGCAGTTACCAAACAAAGAAAATAATATAATAAAGCACACACCACAAAGAAATAAGTGTACATAAATCAAGCAGGATCTTAAGATACAAACTGGTAAGCCATTCACATAATACCATATCTACTAGCATCAGAGAATCAGAAAAGCGTAGTTGACTAAATTGCTCGGTTATTCTGAAGAATAACAAATCTGTTTGCTTTCAAGGATAATACTGTAATCCAGATGATACGCATGCTAGTTAGAATATTATCATAAAATTTACAGTTTTGTTTTTCTGTGTCATAATCAGATGCTGTTATAACTATAATATTTTGTCAAATCCACAACTATTTTCTTTTTCTGCTTTATTTATGTACAAAATGTAACATGCAGAATGGAAAAGAATGATGTTGCATATTGTGAAAACCAAGTCAGACAAACTGATTAGTTCATAAACTTCAACATTTTATTAAAAATATATTAAACATTTTGCCGTCAATCACAAATATAATATTGCTAAAAGATTAAAACATCATTTAACGTTCCCCATCGAGTACTCGATTACATAGGAACTTACACGACTAGTTTCGGCTATAATTTAGCCATCAACGGGTGTTATGTAGTACAAACTTATCACTGAATCACTGATTTTATAGTTTTTTAGTTTTTTATGATTTATAGTCTAAAATCATAAATCATAAAAAACTATAAAATCAGTGATTCAGTGATAAGTTTGTACTACATAACACCCGTTGATGGCTAAATTATAGCCGAAACTAGTCGTGTAAGTTCCTATGTAATCGAGTACTCGATGGGGAACGTTAAATGATGTTTTAATCTTTTAACAATATTATATTTGTGATTGACGGCAAAATTTTTAATATATTTTTAATACTTATAAATCACAATATGACGCATTTACAATATCTTCAACATTTTAATTTCATTACAAAATCGGAGAACTCATTCTGATGAAATTGGTAACAAATATCAATGTATATTTCTTAAACAGAAAATTTACCTGAAGATTTATAATGAGGGTGACTGAGGAAGAAAACATTTTACAAAACTAAAAAAATTATTACTCAGACATTCATTTCTTCAACATTTCACTGTTCTCACACACATTAACAACAGAAAACCAAAATAAACTTACCAAACAGTCTAAGAAGGTGTATGGCTCCATAGACTTTGCTCATTGATGTGTCAGGATGTGTTTGAAGAATCTGAAAATATCACAAGAAAGTTTCAAGAACACCTTACAATACACAGACTCTGTAGAGCTAAGACAGAATATGCAGTATAGTATACATACATCATTTATTTTAATCACAGAACAGAACACAAGTTAACAAATTTATGTTCACAGGAGACTCTAATTCAACACTTAGAAATCTTAGACAGTATTTCATAATCAGTGGTCTACAGACCAATTTAAACCAGACCGAAAATTCCATTTGGTGTTCTATTACACAGGTTTCCCCAGGAGAAAGTGCACAAACTGATGGAAATATTAATCAGTCAATTTTTAATAAAATGTATATTTACACGTGTCCCGTTCAGAATGTCTACAGATTTATAGGTACCTTATTCCACAACTATCACAAATATTTATAAATATGCTGTTAAATACTAAACTGTTCAATCCATGACTTAAATCTACAATAAATGTAAGGTCCTTTCAGTGCCTGGAGCATTCTGCATTCTCTTCGTACCATCCAATCCTCTGCAAAGCAGTGCATCTTGTCCGTTCATCTTTTCTTCACAAACCAGAGACTTAATATGGCCACAGAGATAAAAATTTAGTGGATTAAGTTTGAGAGATCTTGGTGGTGAAGCAACTGGCCTGATACTAACAATCCAGTGGCCAGGATAGGTGTCACGAAGGAAGTTTAACCTATCACATGAAATGTAGTACAGCTACATCATGTTGCGTACACACATGAAGTTGCATCACCAAAGAAATGTCCTGTAGAAAGCAGCAAAAAGCTTATGTACATTTGCCCCGTGAACTGGCCTTCAAAAATATGAGATTTGTACTGAACTTTTACTGGAAATTACTTACAGCCATATCACGAGGATTCTCTGAATAGAGACGTGGAATGTGTAGTGTGTGTTGTGTGTCTTACTCCGTCCATGAGTAAACTACACTTCATCACTGAACAAAATCAAAGGGCACTATTCCAGGTCAGCATCAATCCACCAGCAATACTATAAACTTATGTCACAATCCCACTGTTCTACATGTTCCACAGGGTGAATGTGATACAAGCCTCCAAAATTTAATGCTTACCAGATTGATATGTGAAGAGCATGAAGCTATAAGACATGCTTCTACTACTCTGGTGCAGACTACATTCAGCATGGCAAAAATGTTCTCCTGATCTTGTCAGCAAGGACATTCTAAAAACACGTGGGAGGAAACATGCCAGTTTCCTGCAGATGAATGTGAAATGCCATGAAAGTTAATTCAAAAGAAATTCTCTGACCTGGAAACTGCCTCTGATATTCTGCAACCACACTTGTTGTGCTCCCATTACAGAAACCATAAATGAAGTGCATATCAACATACTCCTCATTTGTGTACAGTGCATACAACATTGTTTAAAATACACATAGTATTGTCATGTTTTGCAGCAACATACAGTATTCATGGATGCATCATCATGACAAATACAACGCTGAGAGGTTTATTACCCCATCTGATGATGACGTGTATCTCGAAAACAAAGCGTCTCTGGAAAAAGCATTTTTGACTTATTTTTTTAACAAGGAATCACACTATGGGGAGCTTGTGTATGAATTTAAATTCAGCCTGTATAGTAACACTATTACATGACAAAAACAATAAGATGTTGGATAAATTTTTTGTTAAGTTGATGTCTGAAGGTTTCTGACGATGGTGCATTATAATCTGTAAAGGAGGTTCTTTGAATTTCATCCATTGTCTGCATTTCAATAAAATTATGTTTCAGAAGCTCGATCTTCTTCCATAACTAGGTAAGGTAAGGAAAGGAATGGCAGAAACCCTAGCTGTTCGGCCCCCTGGCTGAGCTAGCCTCAGCCTCTTTTACCTGAAGATGGAAGAAGATTCAGCTTCTGAAACATAATTTTACTGAAATACAGATGGCAGACGAAGTCCAAAATACCACTTTTACAGTTTGTGTTAAGTTGTTAATTAGTTTCTGCTGTTTGGTGCGGTGTTCCTATCTTATGTGACCTGTAAGGCAACAGTTTAATTACATACTTGTGTTTCATATAGTGTCACTTTATATGGTAAATTTGTAATTTATTACATTCACCTCAGCATATTGTGGTCTCTCAAACTTGTACAGCAACTGAGTCCCCAACATGACATTGAAGTACTCCTTGATGCCATTGGTCACCTCAATTAAAGCACTTTCCCTGTAACAATACACTTAGTTATAACTAACACTGGAAACACAAGGTTGAAACAAAAAATATTTCATTACCAATACAGTGCTTTAAAGTTTCCTCTCAGCAGTAGATAAAAAAATCTATAGCTATTCAAGGAATATTTGTATATGCAACAGCATTAGAGTTTCTACAAATTGATAAAAATTCAATGCAAGTATATCATTTTATTGAAAAGCAACATTTCTGCAGGCACACTATGTGAAGGTGTTTCTCTGAAATTCTGTATTAAAGATGTTACTAATGATATAAATTAAATATTCATCCTCTGAAAACGCAAATTTTCCTTCTTTCTTCTTTATTACGCCGTCTCCTTTACAGGAGGTTGGCGACATATTATGAACAGGATCCTTCCATCCTTTTCTAAGACTGGGACCTGTTCATATATGTTTTTTAGGCAGGTGATAAGTAGTTTGCCATTGCCTTCTTCTGTGTGAATGGAGTAATTGTTGGGATGCCACGGAGAAACCGGGAAAGCCCCGGGGGAAAACTCTGTGTTGCCTAGACCATGGCCTTGCCCAACACAAGTTATAAATTCGGGCACGGCCGGGAATCGAACCCGGGACCACAGGATTACAAGTCCAGCGTTCTGACTGCTAGACCACCATGGCGGTACGCAAATTTTCCACCATTAATATATTTGACTTTTGCCAATTCGTCAGCGCTGTTCATGAATGACATATAACACATGTTCAAATCAGTGAAAATCACAGCTTCATTCAGTATAAGTTTTATTGGTCTTTGATGGAGAACTACTGTGTGGACAGTTGTATAATTTGCCTAACTCTCAAATTCACTACCCTCACTACAAGCTGCTCAGTCTGTTCAGAAGCCATCTGGTAAAAACATGGATGGGGCAAGAGGTGTGCACAGGGTATTGGTCAGGAAGCCTTAGGGGAAGAGACCTTGATGTAGATGGGAGGATAATCTCAGGTGGGATCTATGGGAGATAGAAGTTGAAGGAGACTGGAGTTTGTTGGCCCAGAACATAGTCCACTGGAGGGCTTTGGTTAATTCGATGATAAACCTTTGGGTTATTAAGCCATCTAGTTAGTTATAAATTCCAAACGGCATGTTAAATTACTTCTGGTACCATCCTTCAATGAACTATGAATGATAAAACTTACAGGCACTTCATGCATGACAATGTAACAGTCCACATTAAAAACAGTTCAAAAAGGGAAGAGAGAAATGGAGAACAGGTAATAAGTTGAGAAATGTGGGCTCCTCAGTCATCAGATTTACATCTATGTTATTTTTATTTATAAAGGACGTTGAAGTTAAAGTGAGACACAGCACATAAACCAAAACTTTTGCCATTTAAAGAAAACCAACGTGTCACTTGTGCATAAATATTTTCTCATGATTTGAGACCCAATTAGCAGCAGGTGTACATTTGAAGTATCTTCTTTAAAATAAGTTGCAAGAGGCTGGGAAAGAGGGGTAGTATTATCTATGCCAAGCCACCAGCATTATGCAGAAAGTTGTTGACTGCAGCATTGTAACCCGAAGTAAACAGAACTCCTTTCATTATCACACTCCTGTGATTTTAAAGCTATTTATGTGTTTAAAATTTCTCCAATTTTATGTCTGAGATGATCTTGAAGAAGATCTCTCATAACCTGCAAGATAAGTGAAAGCTGGCTGCACTTGCATTAAAATTAACTCTGGACTGGCTTTACTCCTTTACTATGAAAATATTGTTGGGTAGTAACACCTTGAAGATGGAGGCAAGTATGCTCCTCCAAAGTGTTGGTATCTACCCACAAGTTCACATAACATTACTACCCATAAGACCAACATCAAGATCTCTGTTGCCATGAAAACCAAAAACCTCATTTACTGTAATAATGTTCACTGTACTTAGATTATGAAGATTTCTGTCTTCTGGGTTGTTGTGCCGTGTAGTCTAGTCGATGCTAACCAACGTTTCAGAGGTCAATATTCATCGCCCTGATGACGGAGGCAGTATGACCTCTGAAACGTTGGTTAGCATCGACCAGACTACATGTCACAACAATCCAGAAGACAGAATCTTCATACTCACCGCTGTGAAAACCTCAAATCTTATATATTTAGATTATGTTCATAACATCACAATAAAAACAGTTCAGACTATTGGATCCTGGATACTGAGATTGACCCGTTCTTCAAGTGCCTGAGCACTGCGGGTCCCAACTTTTCGTTGGCTTGATCTATAGACATTCGGTAGGACTCCTTGGACGAGGGATCGGCCCGTCAAGGCCTCTACCTGTACACAGGACAGCACAACACAGAAAAACACGGACAAACATCCATGGCTTGAGTGGGATTCGAACCCACGGTCCCAGCGACCAAGCTTACCGTATATAACCTATTTAAAAATACATAACAGTTTAAATACAAATACCAAGCTAACTTACATTAATCTATAACAAATAATTCAATATTAGTATTAGTACTTTGTTACATACTTGTTAGGGGTGTTGCTTTTACTTGAAGTCTTGTGTTTGACGTAATTCTCAAGGATTTGTTCTACAGTAACTTTTGCTGGCAGGTTCACAAGCTGTAAAGAAATAAAAGATCATAGAAGATACGTGTACAACTTTAGCTGTCAAGGGAACTGTGAAACGGAGAAACCATAAAATAAAGAACAACTACTACACATGAGACTTACTGGGCCCTGTAGACATCAGATCCCTGATGAAGAGAACTTAGGCGGTTCTTGAAATATCAGTTTTTTGCAACCACCTGATGTGGCTGATTGCCCGAGAACACTTCATTGCATGCATAATGTTACCAGCCAATTTTTAAATTAAATCTCTCAACATACATTGCAAAAAACAATTATTCACAAAATTTATTTTAGATATAATCTATTATCTCACCTTTCTCTGCCTTGAGATAAGATCCCAATCATCAACAAGCCATGGCTTCAACTCATCAGGAATTTTCACTTTCACTTCGACTTTTGTCAGAAACTGCTCCTCCTGACATCAGAAACATGAATATCACTGAATCTGTTTCTCATATTAGCCAATTTACAAAAATACAAAGATGACAAACAGATTAAATATGCCTTCCAGTTGAAAGCTTATGGTTTGCCACATACAAACATCGCAGAAAATATAATTAAAGCAGTTAACGTTTATTTTTAAGAATTACACACACACACATAATTTTGAGATAAAAACAAACCTTACAACTGATGGCTGTGAGCAGGGAACTAAGTAATATGCGAGCCCTACCAAATGGAAAGTCCAAATTTATGACATGGTTTGTGGTATAAGAAGAATAAAAAATATCAACACAGAAACACTGAAGAATGACTACCGAGTGATAGCATACGAACTTGGCTTCAAACACATGACAGACAGCCATTGTCAATGCTGGGAAATGGGTGGGAAGAATGAGAGTGAAATTCATACTGTTGTGAGGGGGAGTCAAAACAATTTACAAAAACAAGCAGTCATTAGAAACTATTTCTTAAAATAACATCAGTTGTGTAAAGAAATGTAAACCATTTTGTGAATTTTTATAAATGTATCAAACAAATACTTTGGATTACCTGTCTTTTTTATTATTTGTGCAGCTTCTCCCATTTATTAGCCTAGACAATCAAGAGTTTACTGTAGGTCTCATATTTTTTTAAAAAAGGAAATGTTCCAGTGTCAGATTATGCTTACAGTCTCAACAGTTGGATCCAGTCGGCCACGTTTCTTACGAGGAACATCTGAAGAGGAGTCTTGAGAAGATGATGGTGTTGAGGCAGGGCCTTTAATCTTCAATACTGTTGACTTATCTGCTAATGGAGTGGAGGCACGACTGTCAGAATCCTTACCCCCACTTTCTGATTTGCGTGTTTTAGATGGTTTCTTGTTTTTCCTTCAAGAGCAGGCAGACATTACGGAAAAATGCTTTACAAAATTATATTTCATCACATGGGAACAGGAGAATTAAACACCCATACTACAATGTTGCTGGCCAGACTTAATGGGGTTAGTGGTTTAACAGCATGCTAATGTGGTGCATGGCCAGCTACACCACAAATAAGCCATAACACACAGCTGATAAAGCTTAAATCACGCTTAGATATCAGCTCACAGATAACATCAATGCCCATGTAATGTCCAATTGGCTGACTATTAAGCAGGTATTAGGGGAGTGAGAAGATAAGAAGTGTTTTTATTTTCCTTCAAACACTTGACTCTACCTTCAATCTTCTTCCTCTATTCATAGTGTGTGACTGTGAACTTATTACTTTGTAGTTATTTCAAACATTCCCAACATTCAAAACTGACTGCTAAATGCTAGAAACTGTAACAGAGAAATAATGCACTTACTGTGGGTTGGCTTTATGAGCTCTCTGCAGTTCCTTCTGTTTCTGGACATTGGCTTCATTGTATTTCAACACCCGACTTTCAGGCACCCATTCATCCCAGCTGTAAGCCATAAGGCAGTACATAAAAGACATATAATTTTAGACGAATGTATAAATACTGATCCATCTTAAGTGGGTCCCTTGTCACCACATCAGGCATGTCCTCAAGTTGCATATGGAGGAGAAGGCCTCCAGATATCGAGAGTAGCTACAATACTGTTAAAGGAAACAGGATCCCTTTTATTCACACAGACTTATTAAATACGCCCCTATGCAGAAGCTTCAAAAGTTTTGGAAAAGAAGCAAATATAATAACACTGTAGCAGGAATCCTGGAAAATTCTCACACATACCAAAACAAAAACACTACCCTATAATCAGCAGCAAAACTGTTCAGTTTTGTTTGATTAGTGAGCATGAAAAGTTCCAGAAAAGGGTTCATACTGTGGAAGGTAATGGACCATCACATGCAATGGGCAAACATAAAATTTTTCAAGTGACTGGGAAAATTAGTCACAGAAATGGTGAAAATTCTTTGGACAGAAAACGGTAAACAAACTGGCTTGATCCATGGTATCAAGCAGTATGCATTAAAGGACAGCACTGAAGCATAAAAATATGACCTGCACAGTGGATAACCAGCAAATCATAAAACAAGGACAATGGGAGACAGGAGCAGGTGGTTATGTGCTCTGAGTGACGTCAAACAGATGATTGCATCAAAAGACAAAATTTCAGCTGGTAGTTGACACAGTAACCTCAGTGAGGATGTGAAGATGGACTGCATCTGTCAAAGAATGCTGATGCAAGACCAATGTGCAGACCACATGAGGATCAGTGCTGAGCTCATCAGATAATGATCTGGGCCTTCTTTAAAAGACCCAAAGTAAAGGACCATCCTCTATATACAAGTAGTCATCATCGCTGGGAGTCAAGAAATTCCAGTAGGGCTGTTTCAATGCATGACAATGTTAGAAGTCTTGTTTAAGTGGCATGGCAATGAGTCTCTACTGGATAGTTCCATGGACAACAAGCAAAGGTTCAAAGAGGTGCTTACATATTTATGGAAGGTGATTTGCCTGAACCATCCTGAAATGTTGCCAGCCAAAGACTAGATATTCCTGCATGATTAACACCTGGTAGATCCAGTCATTGCTTGTGCAACAGCAGCTCATCAAGAATGGTACTGTGATGATCCCACGCCCAACACTATCCTGATCTCACATGATGCAAATGATATGTATTTATGGCTGTAAGGGGCTGTTATTTCAAGGATGCAGTGCAAGTTCAAGTGACTACTAACTGTCCTGCAAGAGCCACATGTAGTACCTTGGTTTGAACAACTATACAAATGCTGGCAGAAATCTGTAAGTGTTGAAGGATAATACTTTGAACACAACTGCATATAAGATTCCTTAATGCCACTGGCTTCGAGATATGGCTCTTGTCCCAACATTACTACATATTCTTCTCATCTGTAATGATATCAGTATATTTTAAAACAGTACCTTTTGTTCCAACCAGCATAATGAATGTAGTATCTTATCTGCTTATCCTTCACTTCAGCCTCCAGGCATTTTGCTTCATAAATAAGTGGGCCATGGAAACAAAGAACCTTTTCACCTGAAACCAAACAACACTGTAAGAGCATACAGTGTACACTTAACAGGCAAATATTGCAGAAAGAAATATAAATGACAAGCTAGCATCTACACACACAAATAAAACTAAACAGACAAACCTTATTCATTTTGAGATGATCCATGGAAGTAAAGCTCTTCACTAAACTAAATAATTATCACTATAATAAACTTCTCCTTTATAATAAACAAACATTACATTCATATGCAGCTATTCACAGTTAGTTGATACTTATTCCAAACTATATCCTGAATGAATGAACAATCAATACTAATGCTTAATTGTTCACTGTTATTAGACACTTAATAAAAATTTAAGTACACACAACTTGTTAAACTAACATTATAAAACAAACCTGATTTCATTATACTTTGAACTCATTGAAGACTTTCAGTGGTTTCTTTCTTAAATGCAAACTTCTGATGCAAGAATTTAAGCATTTGTTTTCAGGTAAAATGAACTACTGTGATAAAATTACATAAAAAAGTATTATTGTTGTAGGTGGTCTTGGAATTCAATTTGTAATGAATGCTTATACAAATATGCTAAAATACATTTATGAAACTGTTTCCATGTTTAACCATTCATTAATATCCATTAATGCAACTTTGCAAGTATTATATTAAGGTATGCTAAAAATTAAGTATGTATGCTCTGAAGTAAAATGGTCCTTAAAACTGCTCAATCTAAATTTAAAATGATTTAGCTTTAAGAATGTTTCATATAATTCTCAAGTGTCAAATTTTTTCCAACATCAGTTTATCCCGTTTCTTGTTGTTTCATGAATATTGACAAACAGATGGACAGAATAATTTTAATATGTGTTTAAAGAGCTGTGAACATGCCAAAAAAAGGTGTGTGTTAATTTCTTAT
>NW_019060477.1:157445-206739 GCF_000696155.1 Zootermopsis nevadensis | reverse complement strand
TTATTCCTCTGTATATTTTTGGTCTTTTCTGTCCCTTGTTAGAAAATAGGAATTATTAGTTCACTTCTCCATTAAACTAGAATTTTTCCAATGAAATATCCTTCATTCACCAATTTTAATACAGTGGACTCAGGTTAATTGGGACACATCAGGACTAGAACACCTTGGCCCAATTAAGTGGCTGCCCCGATTATGCAAAGTTCCACGTAAAAAGGTAAAAAGGTTTGTTCTTTAAGATCTGTCCCAAATAAATGGCTGCCCCAATTAACCAATGCCCAATTAACTGGTATCTACTATAGTTTTAATTTAAATTCCTTTGTTGTTTATTTACACTGTTTTGTCTTCTCCAGGATCTTTAATTTTTTTCACTAAAACTTCTGTTAATTTTTTATCTGTTACTACCGTATCTTCATCTTTTGCCTCATTTATGTTCTTTCATAAAAATTTCTTCATATCTGGTCATCATAAATTCTATTCAGCCTTCTTTTAGGCTTAAAAATAATGATAAATTCCTGTTGATAAGCAACTAGCTTCTTAATGAGTAGTCAAGTCTACCATGTACACCATGTTGGTACTACCAATTGTGGGAAACTAAAACCTATGATTTTGGGGTGGTATTCAATGGCATAACACCCACACCAAATTTAATCAAAATCCACCAGAGATGAAAAGTGCAGACACACAGGCATATGGACAAACATGATCAGCCTTATATATATATTTATTTTGTGCACATCATGAAAAGAATGCATAATAATCACTACAATAGAACATTCAGGGTATGAAGTTGCATGCCAATGTGGTACTATAATAACAATAAAGAATAAAGCTTCACAAATGTTCTAAGAATAAGTGATCATATTTGTGAGGTTTACATATAATTTGATTGAACATTCCTTTAAAAACAGCCATTCTGGGCAGAACTCATAAAGTCTACCTGTCTACTATACAGACTTCCTCCCAGACCCACAAATCTTATGCTGTTAATGTACATGTGCATACACTCATACACAATAAGAGATAAATAATAAAATGCAATTTAGCTCATGGACTGACATTCTCAGTTCATACATTGATGGCCACAAGATTAAACCCTACATGAGTCTGAAATTTATTTTTGCAATTGTAAATATATTATAAAGGCAAAGGGAAGGTGTGGAGAAGTAGCAATAGTAATAGTAGTAGAAGCAGCAGCAGTAGAGTAACAGTATTCTTTTTTGGGGGGGAGGGGGGAGGAATTTATTACTAAAGTACAGTCTGTCTACATTGAATTTATTGAATTTGTCAGATATAACCTCTAAGATTAGTACCCAGGCAATGCTTGCAACTGTTAAATAACAAACAATATTTCACATATAAACCGTAGAAATATTACAATATACAGCAATATTTCACTAATTTTGACCCTCCATAATTTAGACTATCTTCTCTTCTTTACATATTTCACTGACACAGAACGGCTAAGGAAAGTGCATATAGTGTCTAATTTGTACTGAAAACAACAAAATTTTCCATTTTTTTTAGAAAGAACACCAACATAAATTAATATTTGTTTTGAATATAAACATTTATATAAAATGTTATTATTCTTGTCATATCCTTGTCTTAACACCATCTGAGTTAACATATGTTCCTGGACTGTGAATAAATTTTTTATTGCTATCAAACAGAGTTAAACCAAATTTTCATATGACCACCATGATGTTGTTACAATATTTGTTTGATACAGTGCTCCAAATTAACAGAGGTCTGGGATAGTCAGTAGAGTTAGTTGAAATGTTAAATACAAAATTGTTTCTGCCCTGTAACCAAAGACTAGTAAGAATTTTTTGCATGGATAAGGTCCCATTTTGAGAAACATCCCTCAAAATGCATTTCTTTAAAGCTCGCAGTGTAAACAGAATGTTTAAATCGTATATTTTTATCCCCCTGACCAACTAAACAAAGAATATTCTGTATTATAGCTTTTCAAGACACCCTATGGCTATATGTCTTACCTAGTGGGCCTGAGGAAAAATATAAAATGTAACAGACGAGATAACCTGAATATGATACACGTATGCAGACCACCACATCGCAAAATCCGTTAACAGGTTGACAATGCAGGAATTCTATATATGCACATATGAAAACTATGCGCCTGCTAATTCTGAATATTATCAAGAAATCAACTAATTGCAGTGTGTATTCGTGGTCTACATGCACAATTACAATGTTAAATGAATATACCTTCCTGAAATTTAAATTTCGGTGGCATCTCAACTTTCTCCCCAGTTGAATAGGGTAGAGGTTAGACACGTCCAACAGAATGTTTCCTATTCTTGCAGCCCTTAAAATTCAACGGAGAACTACTTTTACCGCACTAAATACAGAATCACCGTCACTTCACAATAATTCACATTTCTCTTCCTCTACGAAAGAATAAACGTACACAAACAGTAAACAAAACTTTTCATGGGGTGGTCTAAATCACTATAGCCATATGCAGTCACCATTGCCAACTTCTAAGGCACTGTTGACAACAAATCTAGTATTATCTGTACCTGTAAGAATGTAACATAGGCATCGTTTGTGGGACGGATTAGTATGGCTAGGCAGCAATCCGTAGTCCAGATTTTATTGAATTAGAATAGAATAGAACTTATTTACATTCCACAGACCCTTCATAGGTGTAAGCCAATGATGCAGACCATTTCATAGCACAAATACAATACTTTCTTGTTTCTAATAGTTATAAGTTACTACTATTAATACAGAGCTTACAAATTCATGAACAGAAATTAAAGTGAATCTGCAGGTATCTTTTTATGCTTTGAAGCTTAAGCATATCAGTAATATTTGAAAACGCAGTTCTTATCTAATATGTATTAAAACTGGTTATGCAGACAGTACTGTCTACACAACCAAATGCCACTACTAGTTTTTTGTTGGATCTATGTGGACTTCCAAGTATCTTCAAATTTTTTGTTGTGTAATTGTATCCTGCAGAGAATCTCATTTAATTAATCTCTGGTGTCTTAAATATTGAAAAAAATTTGTGTTTGAACTAAATTTGGTTTCATAACAATGTTCAAAATATGCAAAAATGTAATAATTTTTAAGTTATTTTCGTTTTCAAATTAAATTTTAAATTAATTCAATATATTTATTTGTTTGCTTGTTCTAATGTTGTATTCTATATTAAAACTTGACTTCTGATTCAAACCTATCCTATAAATGCTATTACATCACATTTTAGTAGACATTTTCATTCTGAACTCTGATGCAACATTGTGTAAATTATACTCTTTATGTTATGTGAGTCTAATATAAGCATCCAGTTATCTGCATACAATAATGTATTAATTAAAATCATCATTTATTTCAATTCCATTTTCATGCATCTGGTTCCAATAAATAATCATTTCACTTTGTCTGCTTTGAAATTAAGAATCTGACAAACCCTCCTTGTAAAACACATCTCCCATGTTATTAAAATGACTAACTTGTCAAATGCCCTGTGAAGTTGACCACTTTTATATGCACGACACACATAACGATCAAATAGTTAATACTGAAACCAACAAAATTCATTGTGTTGTACAAATGGATAGTTGTATGATATGGAGTACATGGCAGCTTCAAAAAATTCTGGGACAGAAGCAAATGCAGTTTTTGTGGCAGATAGGTTGGAGACTGTTCATGCATGTTGAGATATGCACAGCAACAACACACAGTGGAATTATTCACTTCCCATATACTTAAAATGTCCCACAGGTTAGTTTATCCCATAGAAGGTTCAAAGTTGTGAAAAAGACTGCCTGAACAGTGGGCTAACATAACATTTTGTCAGTTATGGGGCTACTGTGACAGAAATGTTGCTGATGGTTTGGACTGAAAGTAGCAAAGACTATCAAAGTGTTTGAGTAGTATCACAGGATCAGTGACACTCATGGAATGTTGGAAGATGACATATAACAGACATCCTACAATACTGTAATATGAAACAGGAACAGGAGGTTCATGTATATTGTTTACTTATTTGTTTACATAACGATGCTGTCATTAGCTCAAAATAAAAGTGTTGAGTGTCAGATCATACACATAACTGCAAGAAAGATGGGATTTCAATTGGTCATTACTATAATATCCTTAATAAGGAAATTAAAATGAATCATGTCTAACAACACATATCAACTGAGACCAGAATCAAGGAGCACCAGCACATCTAGCGGGAGCATCTAGATAAGTCCACTGTGGCCAGGCCACCACAATCCTGTCCACCAAATCCAGATATGTAGACTGGATGATCAGGGAGGGCATCGAGAATGAGCTACATCTGAACAAGAACAGGAATGGCCCTCGCCTGAGCCAGTCATGGGAGCCCCTCAACCACTCTCTCAAAGGACAGCAAACATCTGATACAGCATTGCCCTGCCCAGGGCACTACACTGTCCTTTTCAGTATGCAATCTGGCCCCAGTCAGTCCTTATTTCCACTCTACTTGTTCCTCATCAACTCCACCCACCTCTTATGTCCGGTGATCCACCTGCCAGACTCCGAGGGACCCTTATAAGGGCTGATTTCTCAGACCTCTCTGTTATGTCCTTTCCCCTCCTGTTGGCCCTCACCCAATTCTGACTCCAGTTGCTACTGGTCAGGCCAAGGCTGTGCCTTCACTGTCAGAATCATATAACTCAAACCATTTCCATGCATGTGGCTTACACATTGCCCAGATGATGGAGGCAGCAAGCACCTCTGAAACATTGGCAAACTTCTACCAGACTACAACCCAGAAGACAGCCATCTTCAGACTCACCAGTGTGAAAACCTCAAATCCTAATAATAAAGAGGGATCCACTGTATTTTGATGGCAAACGTAGAAAAGAGCTGCCAACTATTGCTGTATTTGAGTCATGGGTAACACACAATGCAGACATATTTTACAGATGTTTCCTATATACTGACTGGCCTCTGTCAGTATAAAGGAATTTATAAACAATTATAAGTAATATGCAGTTTAATTTATTTAATTTTACAATGTCAGAAAGGGTGTTACATACCACATGTTAGGATTAACATAAACAAGTTTATAATTCTTTAGTTTTAAAATTAAACATCACCTTCAAGTAAAAAAGTAAAAGTAAAGTTTGTCCCACTATACGCCTTGTAGGCGTTTGGGGTGAGTGGAGGTATAGCTCCTCTCTTCCTTGACCTCGGCACTAGATGGGGGTGAGTGGTCAGCATCACGCCCCGGCTGGCTTTACTCCCAGGAAAGGACCCCGGTACCCATTGTAGAGGAGGCTGGGTGGGCCCCAGAGCCGGTCTGGACGCAGAGGCTAGAGGAAAAATCCTCTGCCCCCGTCGGGGATCGAACCCCGGTCGTCCAGCCCGTAGCTAGTCACTATACTGACTGAGCTATCCCGGCTCATCACATCACCTTCAAGTACCCCATGAATATGACATTCAGAAGTACTGTTATTAATTTTGAAGAAAAGACCACATGGAAGAAGTTCTTTGGATAGCACAGTATTTTCAGATTAATTGTCTGACAATGCTATTCTTAGCCACTATTTCAAGAAGTACACTGACAAAATTGTTACAATTTATGTTAACTTGGTGACTATTCAATTTAATCCCTTCCTGTTTTAAGACAACTTTCTTCTGGAATGCTGTGCTGTGTAGTTTTTCAGAGGCAAGTACCTCTGAAATTTCAGTAAACTTACACCAGACTACATGGTGCAACATTCCATCAGACAATCATCTTCATACTTACTGCCATGACAACCTGAAATGTCACCTTCCTGTTTTTCTTGTTTACAGTACTTAAGGAATTTCACAATGCCTATGGGGATAGTAATTTTTCATGATGAAAGTAACTAATGCTTTAAATATCATATGAAGGGGAATACACACAGACTATTAAAAATGAACAGGAACAATTACTGCCTGAGATTCAAACTGCAATATGGTGTTAAAACAACATGCTTTAACATCCTTCTCTGCTGACTACAATTAAGCATACCTGTACTGTGCTTACTACTAATAAATAAAAGCGAAGTATGTACATTGAACTTTTAAACACAAAATTGTTAATTAGATCTTCTAATTAAACTGTTAACAAATAGCAATTGCAATTACTTTTTGTCCATTCAACTTAAAGTAAATATGGGAAGACAAAGTGTGATCCAACTTACATTTAGCTGTAGAGACCTTATTACTGTGTAGTATAAAGATATACAGTCATTTCCATATGCAGGTATGTTTTCAAAAACAGTGAGAATGAAGAGTTAATTTTCCATATGAGGCTTAAACTCCCAGATGACAAAAAATATATACGGATATTATTCATATGAAATGTTTACATAACTAAAGTACCTTTGTTCTGAGAACAACCAATTGCCAGATCAGAATTTAAGCCCCTAAACTAGAACTGATGATATTACAATATGCTGATTGGTCAGGGTTAGGGCACACCTCATGGCATAATGACAGAGGATTGTGGAGTAGTGGTGGAGTGATGCTTAGCATTGGGAAAACCAAAGAAATTGGAGGGAAACCTGTTCTACTGTCATTTTGTCAACAAAGAATCAAGTCACCCAGGTCTCCATGGTAGAATCATGAATCTAGCCACCTGAGCTGTGCCATGCCTGAAGTTTATATAAATGCATCGAATGCTGTCAACATTCTTGAGAGATATTGTGTGTCACTTTCCATCAACTTCATGTCATCACCTGGTATGTTGTCCATTGTGACAACTTTAAAGTTAGAATGACATAAATGAAGAAGTAGATACATGTTCTTCAACTGCTTTACACCAAAATAAATAAATGAAGACCTTGTAAATGGAGAAATGACTGCACACTGGACAATTTTTTATCATTTAAGATAAGCATATCCTTTTATGTATTGAGTACTGACTCCACAGCCATAATGAAACACAACATGTAATTCAAAGTACATATAAATAAGTAATTGCCACCTATCTACTCGATTGTTCAGTAATATGAAAACATTAAACTGAATGGAAGTCTAATTAATGCAATGCTTAGTACACAAATACTATTTTTTTGCATTGCTTGTTGTACTTTAACAGTAACCTACAAGTGAGACATCATATGCCAGTACAGACAACTAATAATTACACTTTGTAATGTTAAATTATATATCCTCATGAAACAAGATTTAGAAGTCACGCCTCCCATTACATTCAAATACTTTTTGCTGTAGTTCACTGGGCACTCACTAAACACCAAGATGGGGGCATTTCTTTTTAAGGATAAAATCTAGATAGCTTGAGGTTTTCATCCTTGTCTATTACTTACCTTTCTGAAAGGATAATGGCAAATAAATGCTGTAAACAGCTTCCTCACAAAACTCTTTATAACATAGTTCTTCATATGATAAAGAATATCATTTTGTGTCTAAATTACCAAGTTATACAAGCAATAACTATGCACAGAGTTTACCTACAACAAAATCTGAATATCTATGGAAGTTTCACTGACAAGGAGACAGTGAAAAAGACACTTGTTAAAGTAAGATAACAGTAAATCTATAAAATAAAATGCTAATGATACTAAAAAATAATGGAAATGGGAAGAAACCAGGCAGCATTGAAACAAAGGAAAAGTACATGACAAAGATACAAATCGTTGCAGAAATCATTAAAAACAAAGACAGTTAGTAAGAAAAAGAATTCACTACGGAAATTCTTTCTCTTCAAAAAATACTGATGTCAAGTGCAATAAGAGCCATTTTCTCTGGCTTATGTTTAACCCATCATGTCTTGCTGACCTGGGAAGATAGGACTGAAATTTGAGGTGTACAAGTCTACACATACCTGACTCAGATCTTAACTAACAAGTCTGTTTTTGTAGCTTTTATGCTATCTATAAAATGATAAACTGATTCTAATACTACTAAATGGGGAAAACTCTTAATGAGCAGTGCTCCACAGCATGTCATAATTTGTAGGAAAATTATTACAATGAGACACGAATTAACGTGTAACTGCACTGAGTGGATGTTATATAAATTTGAGTGAAACAAATTATAAATTCATATCTATGAATGTTTACTCACAAGATAAAATGAAAGGGTACATGATGAAACTGTTTGAACCAATTTGAGCAGCCAATATACATTCTTAGTGCAACACTCTGAATTTATGTAATTTTATTTTGATCCTCCTGGTGTTTCCTTTCATCTCATACAGAATTTTAACTTTTCCTAAAAGTGTTACGGAAAAACATGGTTCTCAATTACATTCCTTACATGGTTATATTTTTATACCATTTATTTCATGATATAAGTTTAAGACATTGTTCTCATAATTTCCACTGAGCTGCATGAACATTTAGCCTGAAACTTCAGCTCTGAAAAAAATTCTAATTACTCTACCCTTGTTCCCAATTTTGCAAACAAGTTCACTTCTATTTATTCAAAAAACATGAAGCTCATAACATTGGGCACGTTAGAGGACAGCAGTATTATGTAATGACAGTGCCAACAGTTCTGGCATTTTGAATCAATACCTAAGGACTCTGTTCCTTATCAGGAAACAGTAAAATTTCACATTTTACTAGTTTACTTTGGATGTTGGCCACGCTGACCATAGTTTATGTTGTAATGCTGGTAACTTGTGCCATATCCCATGTATGAATAACCTCTGATGGGACGCCCACGGTAGCCCACATTCCTAGATGATGCTGTAATTTCAGGCATATCCTGAGATGTCTTGAGTGCACTAAATAAAGTGGACTTTGGAACAAATGGAGGTACTTTGTCCCACAGACTACACAGTGCTTCACCTATAGTGGGTTCAATCTCCTGCAAGAATCAAAAAGAAATATTGTGTTAACAATTCATTTAGGCCACATTATTTTACATAAATATACCCAGCAGTATGTAATTCTTGGATAACAGAGGTTAAGTTCCACTTCAGCATAAGCATCTCACTCTGAAGGCCCACAACTGGCACAGGAATAGAACTTAAAGCATTCTATATCATGATGCTAGATAGAAATAAAGGATGAACTTAAACTTCTGAGTACTTGACATACGAATAAATATCACTTTAAAACAATAAAAGTATCAAATTAGCAAAGTCAGGGAATCAAAATTTGCGTATTTATTTGTATTCTGAGACATCTATATAATGGAGATAAACCTAAATCTAAGACAAGGGATTTCAGAGAAATCATCTGAAGAATAGAAGTCTGGTTCATAATGTTGCATCATGACAATGTTTATGCTCTCTATAAGGGAATTCTTGATTATGAATGATAATACAATGGCATTCTATTCACCTCATGTGCTTTAGGACCTAGAAATATTTTTCTGTTCCATACATTGAAAAATACTTAAAAAGGAAAGATTATAGGAATTGCCAGACATCATACATAAAGCAACACAGGAAATGAATAACACCCCAAACAAAGTTATAGAGGTGCTTCAACAAAGCACTGGACTGCAGAAACCACTGTGTTAGTCAGGAGAAGACTACTTTGACGGGGCCAAATATAATTAAGAAATGTTACTTTTAGTTGTTAAAATCTGCATATAATTCTGCATTAGGGCTGATTTTTTGTGGAAGCTATTAAATTATTTTGTATTTAGGAAAGAAGAATAAAATTTATCTGACAAATTAAATTTTTTGTATTCACAATTGGTACATTTTTTAAAACCTTCTCACTTCTGATTTTTTTAAAATGTCCAGGGGGAAGGCAGGCACAGAGGCCTAGTTTGCCCCTTCTAAGGCAGTAACAACAGGCACATTTTCTAGCAAAAACCTGAACCAGTCACTAACATGTTCACAGTCTCTGCTCAAAAGCTTACTGTAGGGGACATGTTGATATGACAAAATTACCTACAGTTGAAGATATCCGTCTTCTGGGTTATTGTGCTGTGTAGTCTGGTCGATGTTAACCAACGTTTCAGAGGTCATACTGACGGAGGCAGTATGACCTCTGAAACGTTGGTTAACATCGACCAGACTACACAGCACAATAACCCAGAAGACGGATATCTTCAACTGTAGGTAATTTTGTCATATCAACATGTCCCCTACAGTAAGCTTTTGAGCAGAGACTGTGAACATGTTAGTGACTGGTTCAGGTTTTTGCTAGAAAATGTGCCTGTTGTTACTGCCTTAGAAGGGGCAAACTAGGCCTCTGTGCCTGCCTTCCCCCTGGACATTTTAAAAAAATCAGAAGTGAGAAGGTTTTAAAAAATGTACCAATTGTGAATACAAAAAATTTAATTTGTCAGATAAATTTTATTCTTCTTTCCTAAATACAAAATAATTTAATAGCTTCCACAAAAAATCAGCCCTAATGCAGAATTATATGCAGATTTTAACAACTAAAAGTAACATTTCTTAATTATATTTGGCCCCGTCAAAGTAGTCTTCTCCTGACTAACACAGTGGTTTCTGCAGTCCAGTGCTTTGTTGAAGCACCTCTATAACTTTGTTTGGGGTGTTATTCATTTCCTGTGTTGCTTTATGTATGATGTCTGGCAATTCCTATAATCTTTCCTTTTTAAGTATTTTTCAATGATTTCTGTCTTCTGGGTTGTTGCGCTGTGTAGTGTGGTTGATGTTAACGAACGTTTCAGAGGTCATACTGCCTCCGTCAGTATGACCTCTGAAACGTTGGTTAACATCGACCAGACTACACAGCGCAATAACCCAAAAGACGGATATCTTCATACTCACCGCTGTGAGAACCTCAAGTCTTACCTACAGTTGTCTATACTCCTCAGGTTTAAGTGAAAAATTACTCCATATTATGTATATGACTTCTGCAATTTTCGAATATAATATATGTACAACTGATAAGTATATATATTACTTCCAGGTAATTTAACACTTAATCAGTGATGACACTGCTATACTCCCATATGGCAATATGAGCATTACATTATAGCTTGATTTAGTTGTATTTAGTGAACAAACATGAACACAGGAAACAACACTGGTATACTAAATGAAGTTCTAAAGTAATAAAATGAACACATCATTTATACACAATTCTGAATAAGATCAGATGAAAGAGGTATAACATGTAGTGAAGAAAACAGATATGACAGATAGGTGATATCTGAAAGAAGAACATATTTACACAGTAGGTAGCATACCACTGTAATATAATTCACTTTATTAAAAAATAACCATAAAATTACAACACTTATCAATGTTACAATCTTCAAGCCTAAGGAATAAATATTGTAGTTTGATCATTATTTTTAACAACACTGTTTAACATGTAACTCTCATGTAATTTTGAGATTTGAAATCAGAGGAAATTATATTAAATTTGATATTACCTGTCCATCACGACTCGTTTGAACTCGTCTGTTCTCATTGTACGGATTCAGTAGATGGCGAGTCGCCTGAAAGGGGATGTTGGCTCGTTTTATCCACTCTACAGGAAGAGGTGGGTTGAGGTTAGGTCCACTCAGTTCAAAGCATTGGTCTGCTGTATCTATCTTGGAATCTGACTTATCTCCACTCAGACGCGCATATCCTTGAAAGTGCCCACTGCCTTGCACACTGAACATCAGTATCACCCGTTTGCCTTCCTGTGACATTGAAATGGGTATAATACCAAATTCATGTATATTCCACAAGAAGAAGTTCAATTTAAAAATGTTTGTAAATCTTTAGTATAAAGATACACCTCACCTTGAAAACACGAGTCATCTTCCTCTCTGTATTGGAAGTAAATGCCCAAGCACCACGACTTAGAGAAGTCTCAATAGTCTTCAAACTGCCTGCTTTAATGACAAAGTAACGTGAAAACACAGGTCCTACCCCAGCAGTGGGGCTGGTAGCCAATGCTGTGCTATCCCCAGCACTTCCATGGGATGGTGTAGGAGAAGGAGTTTCACTCAAGTTTCCACTACCAAATGATTTGACACTCCCTGAATCGGAACGTTCACCTGTATGACCATCATAAAACCAATCTACTATCATCATCTTCATAGATTAGGCTGTTTCACCTGCTGAGGTCCAAAAGATTCCACTTTAAAATATATAAATATTCACCTCACTTCTAAATATTTAATTTTCAGCTATACAATGAAGGGTATATGCTTTTATTTTCATTAAAATACAGGAACCCCAACCTATGCATATTAATCAATAAAATGTGTAAAAAAAAGGCAATTCCAATATTTCTACGACTAGAGTAAACCTGGCAACTACACACAAATTTGAAAATATTTCTGAATCAATAATCAATAGATATGTGTTACCTTTCACATACTTGCAAACAATTTACTCAGCCCATATTTCTTTAGTCCAGTGCTCAGCTTCTGACATGCATTTTGTAGAGATACAACATTCATCAGTCAAACATAGTAAATACGCAAATGTGTTTGTGCCACTGTTTCCTTGAACTACCTTAGGTTGATACTGAAGAAGTACTCTTTTCCCCATGAGGAATCCGCAGTCATCAGTTCAACAATTTGGGGGGTAATTCCCTGTGATGGCAGATTACCGTAACCTACGTAATAACGGTAAATATGCAGCTATTAGGCAGTGAGAGGATGGTAGAAGAATGTTGATCTGGCACACCTTCCAAACCATCCACAACCAACAAGACAGAATGCACAAGACTCAAATAAGACTCCTCTGTCAGAAAATACAAAACTGATCAACTGTTCCTAGATGATGAGAAGATGGCAAGAAACTTCAACATGGTGAAAGAAATGTGAAGTAGGCCCACAATTTGAAAACTACTTTTAAATATCCACAAAAACTAATTTCCTATATAATGAAAAGTAATTTTGCTGTAGTAAGAACCAGAGACTCCTTGAGATCTGCAATTTTTATAACATCCTGATGAGTAATTTTCTGAATATACTGAAACATGTAAAACTATGTTTTCACCTCATTAGCACAGAAATTTAAACAGCATCACAGAGCGAGACCAAGAGTGAAGGGTCAACTTACATTGTTACAGACTGTGTACCTCTAATACTGAAAAGATAAGTTTGTAAATTGTTTGTGCTACATGCTTTAAGATTTACAGCTATCCCTAAAATGGTCAATGCCTGTCATGACATCAGAATATATGTGCTTCTTATTACATATGGCTCAGTAATCGATAATCTGCTTTATACAAGAAACTACATATTAAGATTCACACCTGCATCCTGAAGAATCAAGACTGTCAGTTCTATGGCACTTCAGAAAACTTTAATCTGAATAAAAGTTGAATGTGAGAGAATATCTTAAAGAAACTCTGTGAATTCAAATGTATTTCTCACCATGATCAGTTGTCACTTTGGGTGAATATTCAAACTTTCTTTGTTGTTTGAAGATATTTCGGTTTTCAGTGTTGCCCAGGAAGACATTCTCAACATGGGTTTCTCCTTCCTCTGTGGCTCTCCTCAATCCTTTCAATTGAAAGCATATTATTAAAAATGCAAAGAATTACAGATCTAAAATTATATTTACTACTTAAGAGAAGCAAATTAAGCAAAGTCAAATATTTTCAATTCCCAAGTAGTATCATGAGTCACGTACTTCTATTTTCGAACTCCTTCAGCAGGGATCATTTAAATCTTAGATCCTGGTGAACTGTGGTTTGAAAACAATTTATGATAAAGAAATATAAAATCAATATTTGATGAAAGGGAATATGTACTGAGTGGTGATACTACTTTGATATAAGCATGTATACAGCAGTTAATAACACGTGTACATGCTTTTTTAAATTAATCTTGAGATTATGCACACACAAGAAAGTAAAATATTCAATTAATTATATGCAACTGTGTGTGACTTTCAAGCAATTAGAGCTCTGAAGAATAATGTAATGTTAATGAGGGAGATACTGAAATTGTGAGTGTGAAAATCTATGTAAGGTTTTAGATTTGCCTATGCTGAGGCTACCATCTGTTGATCTACCTGAAATCTTGGTTAAAATAATACTGAGACCACACACACAAACATCATTAGAGACTTGTACAAATTGTTACCAATCTAGTTCATAGCTTCAAAATCATTCATTCATATTCACAACTGTGCAAAAATTTCTATCAGTAAGAAAAGTGCTTGATCCACAGGTTAAAACCAACATTCAGATGCCTGGCAAGAACATCTTAAAATCCTTTTGTAAGATATTCACATGCTTTAATAAAACTTGAAATTTTTACAGTATCTGATAGATGTCACTAATTACATAATCTGCTCTAGCTGAAAATTCTCACATCTTCAAAAATGTTTGTATTGTCAGTCATCTGAAAGTTACAATAAGACTTTGTATTTTTACACTATAACTTCATCATCTTACTTCTTCTGGCTAGCTCATGATTCTTACTGAATCCAGAAAATGATTTACACAGACCCAAAAATTATATTCAGACTGGGCAGTATATGACACAAGATTTATAAACTTACCAGATGGGTAGCAGTCGATAGCCACTTGCCGAGGACGTTGGCCAATTCCTGATGGTTGCTGCAGACCCACTGTCTGCTCCTCTGCAGTCAGTAGATTGATGATTGTCCTCACCACTGCTTCATCCACCTGAACATATAATTGTAAAGAAATAGGATGCATACAATTTGTGTAAAACCCAAGCAAATAAATGATTAATAATAGCTACAGAGTAATGCGTGTGAACTGGGCTTTCACCACTTGACACACAGACATTGTCAATGCTGCCGTAAAACAGAAGGGAGAAGACGGTGAGACGGAAGAGAGCAAAATTCATTCTGCAATGAGGAGTAGTCTAAAAAGTTCACAAAAACAAGTGATCCTTACAAACTATTTCTCAAAATAACATCAGTTATGAAAACAAAATGTAAAACAATTTTCAAAGTTCAATGAATGTACCAAATATAATATTTTTGATTGTCCATGTTTTACAATTATTCATATATCTTCTCCCCTTCATTAGACAAGATACTCAGAGCTTTATTGTAGTTAATATTTTTACAAATGTGCCAGTGAATACATTTTACAAGCATCAGAAACCTGCTTAGCAATGATCAGACATTGCCACTATGCACCACCTTAAAATTTAAGGGAATTACGGAGTTAACAAAGTGTGTATAGACACCACATATTTACAGGTTGATGACAAATTTTCCTAATTGAAAGAGGTTATGAAAATATGAAGCTTCCTCTGCCCAGTGGTTAGCAACTTCTTCATGGAACACTTTGAATGATTAGCTTTTGATCCAGCATCAGAATATAAACTGGTTATGTGGCTCAGATGCATGTGATATGTTCATGATATGGCCACATGAGCTGCAAAGATTACAGAAATATGGTGACTGTCACAAAAGATGGCAAGTATTTCAGTAAGCCAAATGGAAGCAGTGGTGATACTGGTTATAGTGTTGTCTGTAGTCAGGTTCATAAAACACTATTCAGCATATACAATTCCTTCAATAATTTATACTACTGAATGAAATAAACTGAATTTTTCAAAGTTCCAAGACCTAGCAGCTGAAGCTTTTGGCATAAGACATCGAGTGTTTCTAGAATGTGCAAGAAGGCAAAGATAATGACAGATGATGATTCTGCTGTTATCGAGACAATGAGAAAGAACATCAAGATTCCAAAGAGAACAACAAATACAGGAAATTTTGTGAAAGATGTTGCACACAACTGATTGAATTTTATAACAGGAGTAAGAAAACATTTCATATCAGGACTCAGTTTCATCTATATTAAAGGTACTGAAATGTTTAGGCTTCAAGTACAATAAACGTATGTTTGATAATCTGTTCCATACTTGTTCATTAGTCATAAATGTCTCTGACTCCAAATATTCTGTTAGATTGCTGGTAGGGGCACGAAATTACTGGCAACACTGTGGTAACTTCTTGTTGACTCTCACCAAGTGTCAAGTGATGTGAATACTATAATAATGTGTATGCTGAATAATAATTCTGCACACCTTTATTGATTTATATTATATTATGTAAACATTAAAAGATAAAAAATGTCTATTGATGTTAGACACATTAGGGATTTATATTTTTCTAAATATATAAATTTCTGATATAATATACAGAAATTAGGATCCATGTATGTAATGTTTACCTGAGACCAAGGCCTAGCAGGAGCCCTCATGCGACGCAGAAACAATGAATGCCATTTCTGTCGCAGCTGCAGCGCTAAGTGAGCAGCTTCAGCATCCACACGAAACACAACCCACTCATCAATTTTAAGGGTCGTGTTTTGTCCATTTGGTCGTTCTTCTACTTCACTATCACTCTCTGTCTCAACAGCTCCATCTCCTCGGAATACTGCAGGTATAAATGTGACAGCGCATGTGTATTATGATAAAATGTCTTGCTTACCTTCTTTTATACATATTCTTGCATCCTAGTTCTTTCTGCATTTTTTGCTGCACAACTATACTTACGAGGTTCTTATGCATTCTTTTGACAAAGTGCACAGAATAAATGCATTTTGTCTCCAAAATTACTCTGTGGATTTCAATTACAAATGGTACTGGAATCAAAGTCTGCAGTGGTTGAATTTTATTTTATTTTATAAGAAGCTCTAATTACTAAAAAATGGTTGAAATAAAAATGTTAAATAATATGAAATATACATAATGCTAAGCTTTCACACAAACTTTTAATCATATAACATATATTTAATTCAACTTACATTCTGCTTCAGACACAGCATCCAGTGGCATTCGTGCTGGTCCAGCAAAGATAGCAACTGTGATAGGTGTGACCAGTGTACAACAACGTACATGACAGAATTGTCCTGAGTGGCTCATCTCTTCGTACACTAGCCAGTCTGATGGGAGAGCCTCAACTGTTGCTGTGTGTGATGCAGCCACTGATGTACTAGGTGATTTTGGGCACTGACGTAAGGTTGATGATGGATGGAACGTTACTCGGAATTCTTTCCTATTAGAAACAGACATGCAAATAAATAATAATTTGGAGAGTGTCAAGTACTTATGTGTCAACAGTCATATGTTACAGTTCACAGAGCACAGTCCCAATATGGCCTCCCATTAATTTGTTCTATTTACATGCAGTAATATCTAACACATTTTAAGTGTCTTTTCACAAAATATGTTGCAGTTTTGTACTTGTAATTTTTTTCTAGTTTAATCTTGATCATGCTAACATTTTGACTATACTGAGGAAGTGGAAATAAGTTCTACGGATGGGGCTTGATGCTCTCTTCTCTCCATCTACCATTGTATATCCCTGATGGCCCCTCTGGTCTATGTCAGCCAGTCTCTAGGCACTTGCTGTTAGCAAACACCACTAGTCAATTCCTGTAAACAGAATAGCTACACAGCTGGAAGGGAATACAGGGAAGTATGCTGGAGGAGGTAAATGTAACAACATGAAGATGTGGAGATTGTATCATCCTTCCATAGTCTCAATATAACTTCAATTAAGGACCAATTAAACAATATTTCAATTTCTGACTTTTCAATGGATGACAGTCATAAAATTGATTCAAGATCAAAAAACGTTTCCAAAATTCAATACATTCAATACCATGTACTTATGGACCATTGCATGTCAGAATCTGCACACCAGCCAAAAAGGACTGTTTCACACTTCAGTATGTCCAGCACAAGGCACCGAATCTTAATTCACATATGCAGGACTCAGTCGGTACTGTGTCAGACTGTGGCCTTGAGAAGTCACGTTCAAAGTAGTCGTCCATGGTGACATGGTCCCAGTACAGTCCATCATGTGTGAATCAAAGGTGGTCTCACAATGTAAATCAAATTGAAACAAGACTAACAAGAATTTTAGTAACATAACAGTAAGTACATAGTCCTGCAAGTGTGAATCAGCCTTTATAGTTCAACAGAACCCAAGATCCTTAAACTAAGCATGTAAAATAGGATTATTATATTGAACCCCACAAGAGGGCACAAAAGCTTTAGAAACTGTTTGAGAAAACTGCATAGATTTTCCGAAGGATACAGATAAGAAGGCCCTATACAACCAGAATACGGGGGGTGTTGATATAGCTGACCAGTTTGCACAATCACATCCATCTATGCACAAAATCATAAAATGGTATAAAAACTGTTCTTGCACATGCTAGGCATTACCATACATAACAGCCTTTTAACCTGGAGAGCCCTCAATCCAGGGAGAAAATGACCTACCTGGACTTTGGACTCAGAATTGTGACAGCTTGATCAAGGAGCACCATATGCTACACTCTCCACATTCTGGTAGTAAGAATTCAACATCAGCAACCCTTCATTTAAAAGACATCTTGTGACCCACATCTCACCAACAAAGGTAAAAAGTATGCCAGTTTCTGATGCGTTGTGTTCAGCATGCAGATATGTTCCCTTGTGTTATGAGCCCTGTTTTGAGATTTATCACACATACCGCAAATTCCAGAGGTAAGGTAATACAGTCTAATATGTTAATAATAACTTTCTAATAACAAAATTAAATTTAACCAACACACAAAAAAATTATGTCATCAAGTACTGATCATGGAAATTCTCCGTCCATAACCTGCAGTGAACATTTTCAAGCAGCAGAAATTCTCTGTCCATAACTGTGAAAGGGTTAAGCACTTAGTTTATGAAGGATTTGAGGGTTTTATGGTGTGAATCTGAAGATGGCTGTCTTCTGAGTTGTTGCGCCATGTAGCCTGTACATATAAACCCTTACCTATATTTTCTTTTACATGCTTCAGAGGTCTTCTTTTTACTACTTTGTTCAAATTTATTAATTGCATGTTTTAAATACTCCCCTCTTTTGTTCCCGAAAGCAATACTAATCAAACATCTATCACTGTTCAGATTATATCTGGGATGGACTTACTGAGTTCTCAGCTGCATGTGTTCTCGATCTACTCGAATCAAATTTGGATACATTCCTGCACACAGAGCAGCCTTCACAACAGCCCAGTTCTCAGAATTGTTGTTCAGGTCACGGATATCACCTCCACCTCGCGCCCGCACAAAACCTGAAGCTCGCAACTGACCCAACAGCTGTGTCCTCATGCCCACGATGATCTCCATTGTTTCCGCTGATATGAAATGCTTCTCACAGAATACACGTTCCCAGCCATTCCCACGTGCATGTTGCCATGTCTAATAAAAATAAAACTTTTCAAGCATTCATACAATAAATTCCAAACTTCGTGTGGTAAACTCTTTCAGTGGTCACACATTTCAAACAAAGATACAAATGACATCTGTGAAAACTGAAGGCAATCTTGTCTTTGTGTCTATTATTTTGTTTCTCTGTATCAAGTAGACACTGACTTTGCTCATACTTAATTACAATGCCATTGTTTCTGTGGGGTACATGTTAGCATTTTCTGACCATGTACTTTTTTGTCTTGCTCATGTCAGCAGAGTTTATACTTCGCAATTCTGAGTGCCTTAAGATGTGAATTCAATGTAGTTAACATTCTGCTGATTATTTCTTTATGCAATACACATTACACTCATCATTATGTACAATAAAGCAAAGGACAATACTGCATGATCCAAAAGCGATATTGGCAAAGATCGCCAAAGATTTTATTGCTGTTTGCATACTGAAAATGTTGATGCAGCCAAACAACTCACAAACATGTTTACAGAAAACTAAATTTGTTGAACTAAAATTTTCATTCATCTCTTTAAAGCACTGTGGTAACTCTATGTGCCAAATGCTTTAACAACCAATAACTGCATTCTGCCAACAGAGTTTATTTGTGGATTTTGTATGAGTTCTCATAACCACAGAGCTATTGTTACTGTATTACACTCACTGTATATGAAACATCTGTTGTGTATTAACTCATCCTAACCATAATCTTTTCCCAAGTTAAAACCCCAGCTTTCCTGGGAAAAAACAAACAAAAAAACAGTCACATGATTTACCCTACATGTTAGAAAGAAACATCTGGGAGTCTACATACTTGAAATGCACGGAGTAACGACATGTGGTCACTGTATGTTCCTCCAGCAAATTTCTTTCTGCTCAAGCAAGATGCCCGCTTTTGTGAGGGCTGTGCTGGTAAGATGAAAGGATCCCTATCATACACAAAACAAGTTTCAGGTATTCTAACAAGCACAAATGACAGTACTGGAGATTGTACAAATGTTTACTAGTACAGTAAGTGCAGTAAAATAGTTCTGAAGTGCAAGCAATGCAATAGATTTTAAATGCATTCAAGCTTGCTGGTCTTATTCACAAAAACAATTTAGGAAGTCAGATATATTGTTAATGTGCATAATGGTTACATTTTAATAACATTTCTTAAGTCTCAAAATTTGGAATTATAAAAAAAAATGAACTGCGTGTATATTGTGTTCTACACTCCTTTATAGTAAATACAATATATATATATTTTTTATTATTATTTATTTTTTTGGTGGTAAATGGAGCATAATCCTTATTGAGAAGCTAATAGCTGCCATCGCCACACGAATCAGAACCACATGTAAATGCTATGCCTGAAAATTTATCCTTTCTGGCTAACAATGACTTCTCAGAGTAAATTTTTTATAGATATCTTAAGTAGTGGACAAAATGTCAATGCCACAGGTACTATAGGCTACACTGAAATAAAGGGCTACTATTGCAGGATGACATGGGCAGGCTATGTAGCATGAATTGGAGAGGTAATAAATAACACAAAAAAATTTAATTTTAAAACATGGGGGAAGAGAACACTTGGAAAAATTAGGCATGGATAGGATGATAACATTTAAACAGACTCAAAGAAATAAAAGTGCAAGAGTGTGATTTGATTCAACTGGCTCAGGACAGGGTGAAGCAACACACACCTGTAAACATGGCAACAAATCTTCAACTTCCTTAAAAGATGTGACCATACTAGATAAGGAACTAATAGCTTCTTACAAAATCTGTTATATGGAGTTAGTCAGTTATTACATGGTATTGGAAGAAATTCTAGTGACCAAAGTCATGCTACTGTCCTAGAATTTTAAACGAGTCATGATAAATTACTCCTTAGTGAGGGTAAAGCAGGGATCTCTGCAAACCAAATACATTGGACCCCTGCATAAGTCATCCAGTCAAAAATTACCTCTCACAGGCCTCCATTGACCCACATAACAAACTTTCCCCACACAACAAATTGCTTATGAAGTTACAGAGTTGCCTATTTCAGCAAATTAGAGTTCTCCTAAATTGGACTCAGTAGGCTACAGCTAATGAGCAACACTCATTCTTCAGAATTTGGAGCTTGACTGTCTTTGTTTACATTGTTTTCTGTGTCTTGGTTGTGGAAAGAGCTCTTCTGCAGACTTGCAACCAGAAACATTAATAACTCACACTTTCTCCAGATATTCCCTTTGCCTTCATGAGTGAAGTAAAATCTAACTCTGAGAAGTCAATTACAATTCTGTATCACAATGGTAGCTATTCACTGTTTTCTTAAACTGATCACATAACACTAATCAAAACTACTATTAGCATATTTCAACCTCCAGAACAAGAAGGGGACATATGTTAAAACACAACAGTACCAGCTTCTTGCAAATACAAAGTTTTGCCTGATTAATATTAAATTTGTACTCAGTATCTTTAAAGGAATTCACCTGTAAGCTAAACAGCAGACGATTGTAAGTACTGGGTCAAGACACTTCAGTACCACAGAATACAGCAGCATCTTGCCAAGTCGAGGTTCAATTGGTAGATCAACCAAGTGATGGCCAAGTTCTGTCAGGTCCTCCCATGAATCCAATGCATCAATGGTCTAACACAAGAATAAAACAAACGCTGAAGTGACAGACATGGAAGATGACATATGATGTGAAACTTTCACGGCGGCTTTCATTAATAGTCTTTTCGGGCTATAAGCTGTGTTAGTTGGTGATCAATCGCCAACGTTTTTAGGACCATCTCTGTCCTCATTTTCAACGCTGTTGACTGTGTGGCTTGTAGCGCAAACTAAATCTAAAAAAACATCTCTAAAACCACATGTGACATGCTAAGAGCCCTAGAGAATGATGAGAAATAATGATTCTCCTGGATAAAGACAACCTGACAGTGGTGCTATGGAGTGAGAATTACCACAACACCACCAGCATAGAGAAAAACAACTTCTCAAAATATTACACAAATAAAAATGTAATGAAAACTTTCTTGACCTGACTTATCAAACTTCAACTACCTTTTCATTTGGATCAATAAAAAGACTAGATGAGAAGAGGTAAATTAATTTAAACACTTCTATTTCAAATGGACACAAGCTGAAATGGTTTGTATAATGGTGAGATGTCTGCTTGAGCTGTTATCCCAGAGCCCAGGTAACTAGCTTGCTACCAGTGTGGGGAGCAGAAACTTTAATCTGCTACAAGACTGAACGGTGCTTTGCGGAGAGATGGATAATGAAGTGTTCGTGTACTCTGCACACCAATCCTGGATGAAAAAATCTGCATGCTAATGAAAACTGCAGACTAAAATAAAATAACTGCATGACCATACAATCTATTTATAAATAAACAAATCTGTCAATTTTGGACTCATGTGTCATGAGACTAAATCCCATCAATAAACATTATGAAATTATAAGATTTTAAAACTGCATTCAATCACAATGTGCACAATGACCCATAAATTAAGACTATATTTTCCTACAGACATTTACAAAACTTTACTGGCTTACCTTTAGCAACTGTACTGCATTCCTTGTGACAAGAAGTGATGGAGGCTCAATAGCTCGCGCTAGGAAGTCAGCTATTGGTGTGTTGGCAGGTGCTAGAAGCTTTGTGTGGAGGCAAAGTTCCTGTATAACGGACAGTGAAGTTCAGAAATAAAACAAATTAAATATGCACACAGAACATTACTGAAAAATGGTTCAAAATTTTCCAAGACATTATTACATACTTTGCTGCACCTTATGGCCCAAATGCATCAGTGATATGTTCTCTCTGTATCAATTACTGTTTTTACATTCATGAGATGATATTCTAAAGAATCAATCTTGAGTTCTTGCAAAATCTGATTCCTTCTTGTGGCTGAAATTTAGTTTTATATTCAATATTAATAGAAATTAACATTAAATAAATAAAAGTACAAGCCCATTCTTGTTACACTGAACACTACAATAAACTATCATCTTTTACCTGCAATGGAATCCTTAGAATCTCTGGTGTGTGGTATTTCTGCATAGCTTTGTATCGTATGCTAGAGAACATATGATAACAAATTCCAGGATGTGTACGATTTGCTCTACCCCTTCGCTGTTGAGCGCAGGCCTGGGAGATCCAGACTGGACGTAACATGCAAACGCCTGATATCGCATCAAATGATTTCTGCCATATGCACAAAAATACAATATTTTAGTAAACAAGCTACAGTTGAGCCTCCAACTAAAAATTAGCATAAAAATGTGCAGTTTATACAAAACAGACCAAACAGACAAGATAAATTTGGCTATATATAATTCCAAAAAATGTATAAATAATTAATAAATCATATTAGTTAAGATTTTCTTGGAGTCTATTGGCCTATATGGCCACTTGTTCAAAGTCATTTTCTTTTTTATAATTTATGATTCCAAAAGATTTATAAAGAATTAATTATTAAGATTTTCTTGGAGTCTAGTGGTCTATAGTTACTTGTTCAGAACAATTATTTTTAACTTTTAATAGCAATCATTCAATATCTCTTTTAGAACAATCGCCTTAGTCATGACTCATGTGGTTCAGCCATAGCCTGCTTTATCTTAGCTGTAGACATAATTTGGATTTGTTACACTTTAGGAGCAACTATAATTGCCTGCTGCAACCTTTCAAGTGCATAAGGAGGAGAAAGAATTGCTACAGTATAAGCAAATGCATATAGTATATCTGCCACATACTTCCTACGTTGACAAGGGTTGCGCTTCCTTATTCTGCACTAGTTATCATATTTTATACCAAGTCAACAAGGTGGAAGAATATTTACTTTACTGTGCAACTTAGTTCAAAAATGTGTCAGTATTTTATAATATCTCTGCTTTATGACCCAGCATTATGTGACTGAAATTAGCTGACAGATATGCAAGACTCAGACAGTGAAAGTATTTTGTTCAGATATAGCCACAGTAAGGGTTAAGAAGAATGTACTGATGAGAAACTTGAGAATCCGCATGAGCATCATGACATTAAGAGCAGATAGAGAAACAGCTACACAAAAAAATTAATAACATTAGTCACATATAAATGTCAAATATAGGCATAAACAACATATACCATGACCTAAATCAGTTTTTCACAAAAGATCGCTGCATCTCTACAAACTAAGTGGCATTTAACAACCGTACCAAATCTCAAAATTCACATGTATATGAAGTGCTTAATAAATGTTTTCACTGTATGTTTTACTTCTCTTTGGTTGAGCATCAAAATGTGAATTCTCATTTGATGGGCACTGGTCATTATAAAATGCACATATCTTCGCAGCAATTGTTAAAATGTTGCTTCTTTACACACTTTCCTTCAATCATAACTTTAATATGACCCACTATATTTTACCAAAAATAAAAAATATAAAAACCTGTTTTACAGGCAGGTAAATACAGTAGCTCATACAAAGACTGGGAACTATGATATTTTACAGTAAATATAACATGAACTTAATCTTATTCAGAAGAAACTATGTTAGTATCATTCAAATCAGTAAATCTCAGTCAAATATACAAGTTACTGAATACTGCAGATATGGTTTAATTCATGTACAGGCATTAAGAGAATGGGTTTTGGTTCTGGGCTATCTTGTGCCTTGTTTTATTATAAAGCAGTAATCTGAAAATGTTGTACTGACGAAGTTGAAGCCAATATTCTTACATACTAACCTCCTTTATCTTCCCTGAATCTATAACAAACACCACATCATCTATGGTGATACTTGTTTCAGCAATGTTTGTTGATAAGATAATCTTACGGACACCTGGTGGTGCTGGACAGAAAACACGTTTCTGGTCTCCAGTCTGAAAATATAAAGGCATGCAGACAATTATATTTCAATAAATCTTAAAAAAATATCTGCATATACAAACCCAAAATATACCCAATCACATAAAAATCTAAATACCCTTTTTCTATTAATAAAACACTCATGGGCCATCAGTGATGTCTAATACTTAAAAACTCACCAATGACTCAAGGACCACCTCTGTCCCATCATGAGGGCATCTAATGTGGCTGTGAAAGCCAGCTGTCCCATATCTATACCTGTACCACACCCATGTTTGGATATGTGTGTGAACCAATAGAAGCCTATTGGGCAGTGTTATATAAGTGCCTTGCTTGGCATTGTCTCAGGATTCGTACATCTCTATATTGCTTCGGTAAGTTCATCACCGGGTACCAGGATCGACTGAGTGCAAAGCCACCATCCCTGTTACTGTTTCCGAGGTGAAGCCTGAGCTTGAGGGCCTCCTTTATCATATGATCCTGTTGCCTTGGCCAGGATGGAGATGTGACTGGAGCTGATGCTGTGGCCTGTTTCATATCTATGCTCTGCCACAGTCAACTTTTCTGTTTGGCCCAGACATATATGTCTTATTGGAATAAGGGCCCACTTGACCTTCATGTAACTATACCAGCTTTGTCTAAACATCTTTAGATAGTAGGAGTGTCAAAGCTTCCAATAACGCCAACCATTACATACTGACCCAGAAGATGGCAAATGCAATGTCTGTCAAAACAGATCATTTTTAACATTTGATGCAACTCACCCCTTTAAGACAAAGTTATACATAGAAGCATATCTTATAGATGAATTTCTGAAAGAATTTTAACAGCAATACAAAATACCTGAAGGACAACATAAAGCAACCAAACTGCCTATAAAGTATTTCAAAAAGTTTTATGTAATATAAACAAGAGAATTACATAGTTGTACCCAATTACAACTCCTACCTGCATGTTTGAATGTAAAATATAGAGGGCATATTTGCAAGTCTCAGACAACCTCTTCTCTTCAGCTGTAATCCTTTCCTTCAGGATCACAATGTCCTCATATCCCGGCAGGAACACAAGAATTGCACCTAGTACAAATTCATATGTCAGTTTTGTGTCCAAGTAACATTTCATGTCGCTCCCATCTTAACAACAATACAACTTGAGTAAATTTTAAAGCTTCGCCATACAGCTTCATATTCATACTCCATGTCAAAAGTAATTACAATAGACATTTCTGTTAGAGACAAGTAAAAAAATTAAACTACAAACTGTTTGGGAATTTTGATGCCAAACTGGCAAAGTTCAGTTCTTAAAAAACTGAATTAAAAATAAATTTAATTCAGTGTAACAATTCCTATACATAACATGGTAATTGAAGTGCATCATAATCTACAGAAAGTATAGAATGGCTTATGACAACATGACATTTCTTTAACCGACATATATGACAAGCTATTAGGCAGAAATATGTTTGTGACTAAATATTACTACCAGGAGAGGCAAGGTTTTCTTGCAAATATACCTACAACCTATAAATCAAAATGATGTCTAAGATTTGTTGAAAATGGGTAAATGTATGGTAGTGTAATCTGCATTTCCTTGCTTAATCCATTTTCTCATTTTTTAATGATGTTTGTATTTATCAATTCTTTAAACTTTGTATCAGTTATTATATAAAAACCAAACTAACATTTGCTTCCTTTGATGCATGTTGGGTTGCACTACAAGAGGAGATATTAAATGTGTGCAGACCTCAGGGAAAATGTTCAAATAATGTAACATGGCTGATATTATTCACTGTTGTTCTCTTGTTAAGGCATGTATTGAGAGATTTCTTTTTGCCTATAAACTGGTTTAGTTTTAGAATACACTTAAAAACCATCATAAATTTTGTTTAAATAGAAAGAGATCAAAGGAATGGAGGAAAGAGAATAAGGGCTGAAAATACAAAAGAAATCATTCCCTGTTGAATTTCAATGGGCTTTTATGCTAATTTAAATATAATTAAAGCTTATAATATGGATTATTTCTGCAGTGATCAACAATCATAACAATGAACTTATTCTGTTCTGATGAAAGACTCTCGGGTTACAGACCTCAGTTCCCGCCAGCGAGCGTACTACAGAGGACCAGATTTGTTATGCAGCAGCCGAGGATGAGAGCAGAGATTGCTCTCGAAATGTTGGCGGATGATATGGTTTATTCACCATCCAGCCACATGACGCAGCTTGTAACCCGAGAGTCTTTCATGAACTTCAGTAGCCACGAAAGCTTCACTTTATTCTGTTCTGTCCAAGAATAAATATGATAGCAACAAGTCTAGAAGAGTTAACTCATTTCTAGCAAGACTTGCCCTTGTCCTGGGAGGTATGGATGTCAAACAGAAGGGTCATCAAGAGACCCATGTCAATGCTCTCATCATTGAAGCTGTGGTGGTAAATGTCCAAGAGTTCCTTCTCTTCCTCCCCCAGCTCTGGATCCTCATTTGCCAGCAGCAAATCTGGGCAATTATTTAATTCTGTGTTCCTGACATAAATAAATGTAGAACCTTAATAAACAAAAACAAAACCCTTCCTTCAGAACATACTGTTAAAAAATTTAGAGAATAACAGTACATACTACAAAGGTAAGCCTGTTCGTCCATACAACAAATTTGGGTCTCCATCCATTAAGAAGCATTTTTTTAATGTGCTTGCTATTATTCATATTCAAAGTGATCAACCACACTAAACTGCCACAAAGGTTAAATATTAGTAAATTTTATAAAGTTTCCATATCTAACATATATTACTTTAAATGTAATATTAAGCCACTGATGTCTATAAAAGCAGTATAGGGAGTTACAAATACAACTAACTAGATCTTTTCGTATGCAGAATGGTAAATAATTCACCGACTGTGAACAAGTACAGTGTAACTACAATAGAATGAAACTTCACTGCAGTGATCAAATGAAAATAGATATGAGAAAATCTTTAACTTGTTGCTTCAGATAATGCAAAGAACTTTTAGAATATTGAATTATTCTTCATTACTTTCATATCGCTATGATAACCAGAAAGAAAGAAAACTTAAAACATACAGAGTAAAATACATGAATACATAGCATCTTACTGAAACACTGCTCATGAACTGAAAGGCACAGCGATAAAAACTAAATGCATTTTAATAGGTTATATTATCAAGTTTATATGATCTACATTGAAGAGATGTTGAATGAAGACACTGTGAGTGGCCCAGAAAATATCATAACTTTGGACTGCCTATTATGTTCAAATACCTTCACGAGGATTGTCGCTTCCCCACATTCTCACGTTACAAAGAGTTACATTTCCGAATAAGTAGAATGTGGCTTTATCACTGAAGACAATATTGGCTGCAAAAACTTTGTCACCTTCAAGTCTTGAATGACAGTCGGAGTAAAATGCTGCACAAACTTCTTTGTCTTGGGCACTTGCAGCATTCTTGGTTGATATACACATGAACTGCGAACAAATGCTGCACAAACTGCATCCACCTGAGCTTCATGATTGGTCATCTTTACAAACAAGGCCAGTCTAATCAAATAATTTATAACATGCACAAATCAATATTTTTGTTGGAGATAACCTTCCAAACGCTGTAAGAAATCTCAATCATACTCCAACTGCAGATCTAGACTCACAAAACCATGGCATGTATTCGGTTTTCTATACATAAGATGCCACTTTAAAAACTATGAGTGAAGTCCTTCAAGTGGAAAGATTTAGAAACTCGAGCGGCATAAATTATAAACTTAATCGTATAACATATTCAAATGTATTTAGTTTTCATTCCTATGCCTTCCAGTTCATGTGCAATGTTACAGTAAATTGGTATACATTTCATGCATATACCCTGTATTTTTACAAAATTTCTTAATATACATACTGAGTTTCTTTTAAAATAAACAAATCTCAAAAAGTATGTTACTAATTTATGTTTCCTCACATCATCATCTGGAAAAGAAATAAACTTTGAACCATCAATCAACACTGCCAAGTTCTCAAGTGCTCCTTATTTACCAATAAGATCAATTTCAGAGCAAAGCCTAAAAAATAGTTTAAGTTTTCTTTATTGAGGCAAGGAACTTAAAGTGACAGGTGTGACTGGCCAGTATGGCTCAAAAGTATAATTTAGGCTCAAAATCCAGCATCAATTTCAGGTATTTCTTAAAAATATGTTCATATAGAGGGTAGTTCATTAATGTACAGAAATGAATGGACAAACATGGACATTCCGAACAGGTGCTCTCTCCATCATTTTCAAATATCTTTACAAATGTTTAAGTTAGTCATGGAATACAATATGGGATCTTTCAAATGCAAGCTGGACACATAAAATGTAATTCTCAAAGAAAGGTTCATAAGTTGCCATAACAAAAGTAATGCTACAGGCCCAACTTACATGTATGCTTCTATCAGCTCCACAACATCATTCTGCTTCATAATGCGAGCCCAATTCAGTGCAGTCCAATCATTGGAGGCTCGAACATTAAGGCTAGCACCAAGATTGAGCAACTGCTCAGCTGTATTAACATAGCCCCTGCCTGCAGTCACCATCAGAGGAGTTACTGATGTCTGAGAATGCTAATATGAACCATTATATCAATATTTACATCTTTCTAACTGTAAAACAGTTCTGCTAGTGTACTGATGTGATTATCCTCAATTCAAATAATACAAGTCCCTATACATAATTCCTCAAAATACTGTTATCACGGTGACATTTAATTTAATTTAATTTAATAAACTTCAGAGAAGTATACAATATAAATAGTCAAGACATGAACATTAATTATTAATTATATCTCATTTTAAACATAAGGGACCTTCATGTAAAACCCAACATATTACAATATTACTTAAAACTTTGATCTAGTACATACCTGATAGTCTACAGAAACATTCTCAGACAGAATGAGATGCATAAGCTGTGTGAAAGCATCTTCTGAGCCTGACAGCCATGCCTCAGAGATACAGCGATCCATTTCCTCTACAAGCCATTCTTCCAATTCTGTTTTCTCAGGTAATGGCTGCATAAACAAAAAAAAAATTATAAGCATTATATGTGCAATACCAGAGAATTCCTAACCTACAAGACACAAAATGACCAACACTCTGGTCAAATAACCATCTCTGGACTAAAGAATCACCACATGTTACCAACAACTTTGAATGTCATTCTACAACTGATTACATCTGAAGGACAGGTTTCAAACTGCTGTTCTATTCTGGTATTCTAGAAAGCAAAATAACTGGATACCTCATTCTGCTGACCATAGATGGGTGCTGGAATGGCTCTACGTTCAGTCCTATGAACATGTTCCTTCTGTACACCATCTGTCACAGACTTGGTCCACACTTCAAGCTTTGCCTGTTGTTCTTTCTTACGCTCAGCCTCCGCCTTCAGTCTCTGCATACCTTTACTCATGTATTTGGTGCTAGAAATGAAAACAAAGCTCCATCAATATACCATATATCCTTCCCTTATTATTTAAAATAAATGTGGAGTGTGATAGATAATTCAAAATAGAGACAACAATTTACGGTGACATGCATATTCTTTCAAATTGTTATTTCTCAAACTGTTGTGTTAATTAATAACTTTTCCAAGTCCAATGGTTTGATGCTATGAAACTTTTTGTATCAATTCTAAACCTACACAACCAATGTTATTGCTTTTATGAGCATTATCAGATGTAACGAATTCTTATGTTTAAAGATCCCAATATACTGGGATAAATCTTTTCCTGTATTAGTAACAAAATAAGCAAATCACATATGAGAAATTCTGCAAGTACAGTTCAATTTAATGACACTCTCTCAAGTGCATAGGTATGTAATGTTGAACGCATGACTATAATGGTTAATTGAGAGGAATGTGGAAGGAAGCAGCAGTGGCCTTCCAAAAAGAGTTTGTTGACCTACTGTTAAATCCTCAACTTCTTCACTTTTTAAAACTGACTTCTAAGAATAAACTATGGCTTGTAATAATACTGACTCAGTTCCAAATAAAGTTCCATATTTCTCCCAGTAACAACATTTTTAAAATGGTAACATCAAACCTCAAACTGTTAATCTAATACTTTAAGAGAAAAATGTCAGATACTGTTACAATAAGTTATAATAATAAATTCATTAATAATATCTTCTGTACTAAATTCTTGGGAATTATGATTGATGGTGCATTAACTTGGAAGAATCATATTGATCTACTTATTAAAAAATTGAGCAAGGCTTGCTATGTAATTAGAAATATGAAACCATATATGTCTATTTCAGTACTAAAGACAATTTATTATGCTTTCTTTCATTCCTTAATGAGCTATGGCATCATTTTCTGGGGAAATTCATCTAGTAGTTACACTATTTTTCTCCTTCAGAAAAAGGCAATTAGAACAATGATGGGATGTAGCAATAGAGTATCGTGTAGAAATATATTCAAAGAATTAGATATCTTACCGTTGGCATCACAATATATATTTTCTTTATTATTGTTTGTATTACAAAACAAAACTCTTTTTCCATCAAACATTGACTCTCATACTATTGATACTAGACAGAGAGAAAATGTGTATCTACCTCAAGCCAATTTAACTATTTATCAGAAAGGAGTTCACTATGCGGGTATAAAGATATTTAATAAATTACCCACAGAGGTTAAGAATACCTCAAATAATTTTAAAAAGTTCAAGGTTGCATTAAGGCATTTCTTAATTACTCACTCGTTTTACACTGTGGATGAGTACTTAATTGGATAACTATTGTAATAAAAATACTAATTATATTGTCTTGAATTTAGTACGCTGCTTGTCTAGATGTAATTTTTTAATGTATGTATTTTATGTTTTTATACTTGAATTTGTGACGTGTTCTATATCCACTATTGGATTCTTGGAACTTGTAAATAAATAAATAAATAAATACTAGTACTTACCGTTTCAATATATCCTCCAAGAAATATTCCTGAATATCAAACTGTCGCCCAGGAACTGAAGAAAAGCAAATCACAGATTTCATTCAAGTATCTCTTTATATCTTCTGAAAACTTTCATGGAATACTCTGTGCAACATGAATCAAGCACTTAAAAACTTCCAGAATCTAAAACCAGAAGCGATATAAAAATACAGAAGGTGTTATAATTCCAATCATTACTAATCTCCATATTCAGTTTTTCTCTACTTTCCATTATCAGTTATTTATGCCAGATGTCCATAAAGTAAAGACACCAATATGTCTGCTTACTTTGAAGAAAAACATGAATTAATATTAATTAAATTTCCAAGACATATGACCATGTCTCACAGCAAAATGTTGAAGATTACATTTTGCTTAGTCAACCATATTCCCTAGCAGACAATTCAATTACATGTTTCAAAATTTCCATGTGGAAATCATGTCAAGCGCAGTTGAAAATGGTCATCAAAATATGTACATTGTGATATTCAAAGCAAAATATATAACTGTTGTTTGTCTGTAAAACATACCCAGTCCAGCAATAGTTTTTTAAATAAAAAACATGAAGCATAGTCAAAGAAAAGTTTTCAGCTCCTGTTCATGGCCAATACAAGATAAAAAAGTAATGGACTTCAAAGGACATTTAAATGATTTTAATACCTAGATTCTGAAATGCAGACTTTCTTTCTCTATAGGCACATTATTAAGGGCATGTTTATGATCTCCAGCTATAAACAGCTTAGGAAGCAAAACTGAAAGTCAACTCAGTACAAAAACTTACAGAAAAAAGTTGTGGCTAATCAAGGTTAGATATTGCTTGTTGTGACAAGGATCACAGAAAAAAGCCCTTGTTTTATGAAACATTTTACAAATAAGTAACATTAAGATGTTAATACTGCCAATGATTTTATTGCTATATAAAATTGTTATGGGTTATACTCCTATCATGGTTACATTGTACAAATGGGTAATGCTGAAAAAGGATACACATTTTGAATACAAAGAGAGTGAGTACAGGTCAGGTTCTGATTGCAGGACAGTGGTCAGGTAAGTATAATTTTATACAACAATATAACTTACAAATCTGTCATGTATTCACACTAATTTACATTACAATGAGATTGCTTTTCAAAACATTTTCAAGTTTGGTGCAGAATTTTAATGCATAAACAGAGCCCACTCCCTCACAATATCAGACATGACCAAATGTATATATTCTAACATTTGCAGACTTCAAAAAAATAAATACTCAGTTATTAAAAGCAATCACACTTCAGAAAAACCCTCATATAAAAGTATATGAGATTATTTCCTGTTGTGCACACACAAACACAAATCATATATAAAATGCAACAATATAGGATTATATATACATTACCTGCAATGACAGGACAGTTGTTGAAGTATTTCGTAAAAACATCTGTGTCAACTGTAGCAGACATTAAAATAAGACGCAGTGACCGGAACTTAGACAAAGAATCTCGTAAAGCAATTAGAAGGAAGTCTGAGAAACAATTCCGTTCATGAACTTCATCTACCACAATGTGTGTTACAGTGGCAAGACTTGAATCTCCACCCATCAAAGTCCGAAGCAGCACTCCATCAGTACAATAAGACAAAACTGTTTTAGGAGATACTCTGAAACAAAACACAGTGATTCTCAGCCAGTTAAATGGTTTATTAATTATCACTTCTGGTCTAAATAATTTATAGATTTGGTAATTATTATTTTCATTCATGCTTCTAGAATTTGTACCTGCTTTCTGATAAAATCTGAAAAAGAATCTTCTACTGTGTATCAATTTTGATGTTCCATATTAAAATTCTTATATTATATGCTAATCAATTTGTTAACATGAAGTGATTTATGAGCATTCAAAGGATATTAAATTTTTCTGAAATTTCATGCCATTATGATGGATCCTGAAAGTTAAGTATCACTACAACAGCCTGCTATGTGCCATGCCATTACACTTCACCACTTTGGTTGAGTCAAAGTTAAATCATCATTTCGTGGAGAATTAGATTTATGGCCAAACTTTATAATGGTGGAATGTCATTTGTCAGCTGTTGCTATGGCTTATTCAACATGAACTACCCTGCACATATGAAAGCTAACTCAACTTTCCACAAAAAATGAGGTGCCAGGCTGTGTTGATGAATCTGAAGAACATAGATAAGTCATATAAAAAAATTATAACATTGAAGAGGCAGCTCATTTCAGGGAACCAGTTTGGCTTCTGCCATTAATAACTATAAAACCATTATAATGAAGTATAATCTTACAGAATGGAAAAATTATTAGTACTGCAATTCAATAAATACCTGCTCTCTAGTCTTATCTGATAACCAACTGATTGTCCAATCTTCTCATCGCGTTCTGCAGCAACACGTTCACTTACAGATACAGCTGAAATACGACGTGGTTGCGTACAAATAATGCGACATGCCTTGCCTGCACTTGCACAGTACTCGAGGATAAACTGTGGGACCTAAAAATGTAAAAAATGTATAATAATAATCATGCTGTTAAAAAAATTAAAGCTTTCACAACATGTTAATGCAGTTATATGTTATATATATATATAAAATGAAGCAAAGCAGAAAGCCACACTGAGGTGGGAATGTCATTAGTTTTCCTCATTTTTTCTTATTCTTCAGATCCTGGTCAAGGGTCATTGCTGTCTACTACCACCACTGCCTACAGGTTCCAAAACAACCCATTTCACCCATTATCATCTTCTACCCTGGTGACAGAAGTTGGAAGTACATGCAAAACATGCGAAATCTTCTTCATAGTGTCAAGTCTCAGAAGAAACAAACAATAAAAGCAGAAACAGTTTTAAAGAAAGGAACTGTTACAGTTAACATTCAACTTGACAATATGAGGAGAATTCTCAAGCTTAATTTAGAAATAAAAATAACCTGTGTTGTTTTTCCAGATCCTGTGTCACCACTGATAACCACAACTTGGTTGCTGTTGATTATGTTTATAATGTCATCTCTCATTGGCCATATGGGTAAAGCCTGTCTGAATGGAAGCAACTCCTGGCTTATCACTGCATATGGTATCTGGGGCACACCTATGTTCAAACGACCCACTGACTTATTCATGTCCTTCCCTGCAAAATAAAATCACATTAGATGTGAATTATAATCAAAACTGAAACAAACAATATTTTATGTTGACAAGATGTTTCATTCCTGACACAAGTCAATGTACAAATATACAACAAACAAGGCACCTAGCAGAAACATGAACATAACACAGCATGAACCAATGTCTTCCTGGAGAAGAAGAAATTTAAATACAAAACACATCACAAAGATTTGACTGCATTTCAGTTACTCAAACTGAAGGTATTAAGTTTAGTTTAACCAAAATTTTGTCATGGAACTAGAGCAGTGGTATTCAACCTGGGGTACGTGTACCCCCGGGGGTACGCAAAGACATCTTAGGGGGTACGTGAAATTTAAAAAAATATATATATATTATTTTATGATAAACACTGAATAATCAGTAATGTAATTTATTTTAGATGTAGATTATATACTATGTATAACTTGAATTATACACCAACAACTTTGGGGGTACAAAGTTCAAGAGAAATTATATCTGGGGGTATGCGAACAAAAAAATACCACTGGACTAGAGTGCCAGATTTCACAAAAAGATTTTCCCTGATGCAGAAATCAATGGCCAATGCTATAGTGATGACAGAGGCAGTATGACCTCTGAAACGTTGGCAAACATCGACCATAGTACACGGCGCAACAACCCAGAAGACAGAAATCTTCATGAATTTATTTAAAGATTATTTTTCTGCATGAGCTTGGGAAACTGGGTTTGGTCATGCTCCAGAAACAAATCCCACTGGCTTGATTTCCTAAGGAGTTTTCAAAGAAGCCTTGACCAAAATCAGTTTGAGAAACCCCTTACAATTTTGGCATTCAATATCTCCGCACCCTTCTCCAAAGGCTGAAAACCTCATATGATCAGAGGGCATCATTAAATAATTCACTCAAGGATTATTGTCATTTATACATTAAAAGATAATACATGTATTAATGACATGATAAGCAGTGCAGACTGTGAATAGGTTAGACTGGAATAAAAGGAAGTCAAATTTCAGTCAAGTGTGGGTAACATATTTGAAAGTAAACTTCGGGCTTGGGATGCATCAGACCAAATGGTCCTCAGGCTGGGAAACCAAAAATTCTAAAATGTCATCTTTTGCACAACTCTAAAGTTCCCAGAGTTATCATATTTACCAATCCCTGAAAAGACACTTCAGCATAATGAAGATTTTCAAGATGCTTCTAACTGGACAGCAAATAGAATAATTTGATAATCTTAGAGTACTTTTCACCTTGACCCTAATACCGAATTCCATCTTACCAGGAATTCACAGAACAGCTATAATGAGACTTTCTCACCTTCAGGATTCAGAATTCGGTCTCTCTCAGTGAGTGGCAACAATTCTTGTCGCTCCTTATTTGTGAGCGGAAATTTGTGCAACAGTGTGTACACATGTTGTCTAGATGATCGCACGAGCTGGAAAACTGCATCTGCTTGCACAATACTGGAACCCTCTCGCTTGTATACTGTTAGGTACCGACTTGCTCCCTTCCTGTGAAAGCAATGGGTACCATGACATTTTATTATTCTGCTGCCTGGATTATCTGATAAATTAAACAACAATTTGTAACATAAAATGATTACCACTTCAGCAAAGGATCATTTTTGTTGTAAATCTTTACCTGGTGTGAGAGGAACCATGTTTGTATGTAACATGAGAGTCAAACAATTACTTAGGCTTAAAGAATGTTAATGAAGCTGATATAAAATAAACAGTTAATTAAATCAATAATCTGGACTTCTATCTATTCTCTGGAATGAGCTTTGTTCATTGTTATCATCATCCCCAAGCTCTCAAGGTGAGCCATTTGTTGCTACATTTCTGTCGCAATTTATAACAGTTTCTTCAATATCCATCCCCACTTTCTTGTTCCAGGCAGTTTGTAACTCTTCAGTAATTTGGGCAGTCTCCATATATTCTATTAATGTAGCAAACACGTTTCTTTCAGTAGTATAAAATCTCAGTCAATGCAGATTCAAACTCTAGTTCATCCAAAATGTCTTCAGTCATTTTGTAGTTTTTCCATCTATACTTTGCAGTCCACTGCAAGCATTTAATTTCAGCAGCAGTAATTGTACCTATTCCTTTTCATTTCCTCCTCATTTTCATATGATAATGAACATCCATTTGAGTAACTTCATTGAATATAGTTCACAGCATTTTTAAGATTGTATAAAGTGAAGCTTTCGCAGCGACCAAAGTTGATGGAAGACTCTCAGGTAACAAGCTGTGTCAGGTGGCTGAATGGTGAATGAACCATTTCTTCTGCCATTGTTTCAAGAGCCTTCTCTGCTCTCATCCTCAGGGCAGCTGGGAAACAAAACTGGTCCTATGTAAGGCGCTCGCCAATGGGAACTCGCTACATAGGACCAGTTTCATTTCCCAGCTGCCCTGAGGATGAGAGCAGAGAAGGCTCTTGAAACAATGGCAGAAGAAATGGTTCATTCACCATTCAGCCACCTGACATGGCTTGTTACCCCGAGAGTTTTTCATCATTTTTAAGATTGTAAAATCTAGGTATAATGGTCTGGGCATAAAGCTATGATGTGGGTGACAAAGAATGAATGCATAACACAAAAATCTGAATAAAGCCACTTGGAAAACTGAGGCAATAGAAGGATAACATTAAGATGGTTCATAGGTTAGAAGAAAGCTGTGATAAAGGAAAGTGAAAAGACCAGGCTCAGGATCATCACCCATTGGGAGCTCTGGAATTTGTTGCATTGAATTTTCAGGAAAACTTCTAGGTCAGACAGAGACAGTTTCATGAATATGAGAGAGAAATGAAAGTACCGACTACTTCTACCAAGTCTGCAGTGTTTCACTCTGGTGTGCTGTGTTAATCCTTCATTTTTTCCATTCACAGTTCATTCGCTATAACATGTTTCGGTCAAATGTGGCCATTGTCAGCTTCATTTACATGCTTTCATGTCATTGCACTGGGGATAATTTTTCCTCCTCCCAATGTAAAGAAATAATGATATAGTTATATATTACAACATTTTAAATTAGATATATATTTATTTTCACAGTCTATACACAAACGTATTTAAAATGTTGTTGTTAAAATTTATATAACACTATAACATCTGTAGTATAAAATATTACAATAAGTTATATTATGTTATAATATAACATAATATAACTTATTGTAATTTATATTATATTATAATATAACATAATATAACTTATTGTAATATTTTATACTACAGATGTTATAGTGTTATATAAATTTTAACAACAACATTTTAAATACGTTTGTGTATAGACTGTGATAATAAATATATATTTGGTTTCAACACAAACATGACGCACTTAAGCTACAAATTTTAAATTAGTTAAAATTATTAAAAAGGTAAAAATATCAAAAGTTGTCAAAAATGTTCTGTTAATTTGTTATGAACCACAATTTTGCTTCTAATGAGATTTAATCCTTGAATCCCACAGCTTTGTTCATGTAACTGCAAAATAAAACATATGAGAGTGCCATAACACAGTCAACAAAACACTTCCCTGTGTAAAAGAAAAAAAATTATATGGGCATGCATAGAATATTCTTCCACACTAAAGAGTTAAAATTAGTAATCTACTACTAGTTAATAGTATGATAAATAATCAGCTCTATTTGGATACGTATCAAAGACAGAAGACAATATCCCTACCCTCTGCTCTTTGAACGAAGACCCAGATCTCTAGCCAACTGATGGATGTAAGCTCGTTCATCAGATGTCAGAGAGGAGGGAAATTCAAATTCTGAAAACAAAACAGATGAATTTGTCAAAGCATTACTGTCAGAAATTTATTTCAAGCACACAGTAATTATCATTCTGTAATCCTTTTAGGCAGCTTACCTTTATTTTCTTCTGTGCGTAAGAATTTCTTTAATGACAGGTTTACAGCAATGCGTACTTCTTCTCCAATTTCTGCCACAGGTTTATTATGATTATACTTTTTCTTTGACATGCTGAATTACTATACAGAGACAATAAAAAGAATTAAACAGATTAGTAACTCATAAACTCCATGATGCAGGCTTTTCCTTGAGAAGTTCAGAGTTATTCATCTAGTCAAGAAATTATCTTCTTTTATGAAATGACTATGAGAAGCCAATACTTACTCAGCTGTGAAGAAATTACCCATCTCTTATGGAACACAAATATTCACAACAGCTCACAACAGAAGTGGTAAGAAAAAAGAATCCAATCCACAACCTCACGCCCAATTTCTTCAAGATCCATTTTAATATAAACCTCCTACTTAAGCCTATGTCTTCAAAGGGATCTTTCTCCTTCACAATTTCTAGCTACATTCTTCAAAGTAACATCACAAAATTGTATTGGTGAGTTATAACAATTATTAATGAAACATATATACATAAAATGATAACCATAAAACATAATGTATGCATTTAGTATGAATAAAAAATTATTTTCAAAAAGCAATATTCTTAAGTCCTTGTGTTATATTATATCAGGTACAGTCCATAACCCTGGAATTGTGTTTCTATGGCCAAACTACCTGGAAAAAGTTTATGAGTGAGAATCATTGAGCAATCCTACAGCCTTTCACTATGCCCATGAATCAAGCTTTTTACACATGAGAGAATTAACAAATGGTGGCAACTGAATGCACACAAGAGAAAGTGAGGGGAAGCAGTAGTGGAACAGAAATACATCTCAGTATACAGGCAGAATGACTGTTGTTTCTGAAGGCAATATAACAGTCAAAAGATTACTTACTTTGCATACAACATGGGAGAAAACTGATCTCGTTCACCTCCCTGTGTATTATGTGACAAAGTGGACCTATCCATCTGCATGATACTGCCTAAATGCATACCAAGACTTCTCACAAGTATTACTTAGCAAAAAATAAGTAAAAAATGTGGATGGTTATGCAACTTAATGCCTGTACTTCACGTTTCTGAATTCGGAAAACATGTATCATACCTCACTGAAAATCTTGCATTGAACATTGAATAATATCAGTCTATTTCAGTAATATAGTTACATATTATTATTTCCTAATTCTGATCACTACAGTCCATAATTTGTAAATTGTTCACGTAGATCATGTAATATGGTTGTGTCCCACTTGATCCTAGGACTCCGACCAATGTAAAGTTGACACTTTTATAGCCTATAGTTCTCATATAAAATATCTCCATTAGCTCTGCAGTCTAAAAATATTTGATGTTCAGAACAGGTATGAATGTAGCTTTCCATATGGGTTTCTGTCAAATATGTATCACTGAATTTTGAATTTAATATGTTCTAAATGCTGGAATAATGAAACATGTAACTACAATGTGTCAAATGCCCATAATCTCATTCTGCTTTGTGCTTGCATTTTCAGAAAATCTTAAGGTCCTCCTAAGCCAAGTTATGTTATGTTATGCTAGAATAACCCTTTAAACCTCATTAGTAACTATACGTACCACACTTTTTTGAAAATAACTCTGCATTTTGCCCACACACAGTATTCACAAGTTTTGCATGACTTTCTGAGTAAATAGTGTTTCCTTGCAAAGCTTGCAAAGACTCTATGAGACGTGGGACCTATAAGGAGGCCTTGATTATGGCAACCAATAAAAGTGCTCCTTCAATGCACAGCTTCCACTGAGATCCTGCTATGTAGGATATTGTACTTCATAAGGGGTACAAGGCTGCTAGCAGATTAAGTTACTATGGAAGCACAATAGATCAATAAATGGTCACAATGCTCAGTAAGATGTAAGACTTGAGGTTCTCACCGTAAGATGCTTATCCCATTTACAATCTATAATCTATGTGAGAGTTGAGTAGCCAAATTTAAACTATGAGACTAAAATGCCAGTATAAGTGAAGTCATCATTTATATATTCAACTAAGTAGCACCCTTTCAGGAAAAAGTCCTTCAGCCTCTTTTTGAATAGTCAACCATCTCTTACCTGTCATATGTGAGCATGTTTACTGCATAATTTGCAGCCTACAATAACTGGCCTGGTGCTGTAGATTTCAAGCTTGTGAGGCAGCTTGTAATAGACTAACCCATTTCTTGTTAGGGGGTTATAAACTGTTAATTTGTAACCTTAATTTTTCCTAATATAATTACTTCCAGTGTACGTAGCAAGTAAGGTTATGAACCACAGTCCAACAAAATTTCACAAGAGTCTGTTGGCATCAGGCCTACTAAGCATCTGACTGCCCTTTCTTGTAGTGTAAACAATTGTATATTTTTACAGCTCTGACCCCATACAGCAATACCATATGTAAGAAACGGACAAAGTAACTAATAGGCAGGATGCCAAACATCCACATCCAATAAGATAGTCTCACTGCTGGGCTCTAGTGAATATGATAAAAAACTTTCAGGTACGTATAAGGCGGGATATTTCTTAACTAGCTAAGCAACTGTTAAGTTTTTTACAACGACCTTGCTCTATGTACTCACTTAAAAATCAATAAAATATGACACTAAACGCGCCACAGGTTAGGTTGTGTTCCAACGCAACACACGACACACAGGTACCAACTAATGATATAAAATTATTATTCAATTATACAAGAAAGCAGGTCAAACTTGTCAACCCTAGCATTTTACTATACCTATCACAAACCAACATGAGACAACACTGATCTTTGCGAATGTTTATTGCGCGGTTCGACATTTTAATTTAAATTAATTACTAATAATATATACACTTTTGATATATAACGCTACCTTTCACTTACATGCTTAAAACAGGAATAAAGATAAGTTTGATTTCAAACATAACAGTACATTTCAGCACATCAGTACTACAAAATTCTTAGAAACACAACAAACAATCGTAAACACTAACACAAATGATAAGTATCTCAGACAGTACCAAACTGTCATTTTAGCAGGTAGTGATACATGGATATGAACTACATGGACAGGTTCTGCAATACATTATACCAACACAGGGTTCTGAAAGGATACCCAGGAAATATTCATTCAGTAAAATTTTCTCGGGTGATCAGCGGTGTCAGATGGCTAAACGATGAAAGCGTTCACTCGAGATTTTATCGAGTTACGTCGCCGCGTCTAATCATATATTAATTCAATATTAATTTCAGATGGCAACGGAAACGATCCCAGTCACAGATAAAATATTAATATATGTCCCCAGTGAGCTATTGCGATGTTGACGTTAATATCACGTGTTACCCTAACATGTCAACGGCCAGTACCTAAGCTGATGTACTGTTGTTTTGTAAGAAAAAAGGTGTCAACATCGTTTACTGGCAGCATTATCTGATAAAAAAAACAGCAAATAGAAGAAATAATTAAAATAACAGAACCCACCTTCTACTGATTGATTCTTCACTTGTTAATGCCATTGTTCCAACTGCAAAAGGAATGCTGCATCAAATGCATCTGATGATAATCCTGGAAGGTGAAAAGAAAGCAGTGTCTTACGATTTTCTTGAAGAAAACCACGAATGACTTCAGCCTGGTCAGCTCATTCCCCAGAGAGATAAAATGGGCATCTCCAAAATACACATGAGCAGTAACACCAAATCCATCCTTTGTTTTTTATACATTACATGTTTAGATGGAGACAAAGCATATTGCATATGATGGAATTTTTTTTATAAAGCATGGCCCCACAGATTGTCACATAATTCAATAATTCTGTGAACTTGTTTACCGACAGAAGCATGAATAATTTTCGTTAGACAGCATGATCTGACAGTTTTGCTGTGTAAGTGTTCCTCCCTTTCTTACCACATACATTTTCTGTGTGAAAAGTCAAACCTTGAACCAAACTAATCTGTATTTGCCATACCTTGGAAAGCATACTTAAGCACAATACAAATTAAGTGCATTTCACTTATAAAACAACCCTAACCACATCCACTTTGGGATTTGTGTTACCTTTACAAACCTTCGGACACTTTTCACCTGACAAATATTGGATGAGGTATTATAAACTACTGTTCTGGCCTGAAAATGTCAATGAACAGAATGAAATTCTGTAAGTAAAACAAAAGGTTTAAACACATCCAAAAAGGAAATGTATTGTACAATGGTAGTTCAAACTGTCCAGTACCGACTAAATTCTACTTTAAATTTTAATGAGGTTGAGCAAAGGATAATAAAAATCTGTTCACAGTGGAGTTTTATGTGTATCAATTGTGGTGATATGCATTCATCTTCAAACTAGAAAACCAAACAATGTGTGTGTGTGAACAGTATGACAAAATTTCACACAAATTAATATTTTCCTTATAATGGTTTTTCATTGTCATAATACATCATTGGACTGTTTCAGATATTACAAAATAGAATTCTGCATTTCTTTAATGTTTTCATAAGTGTCTTACTCCTCTCAGTTGGTAATCTTCGGGCAGGAGAAGGAAGTAGTATTCTCATAAATGTGTTGCAGTTTCTTCTGTAATGTTGTTTAAGACCAGTTATTGGTGACATTTGTAATTCTTTAATTATTTCACTTCACTTGAGGTTAGAAAGGGTATACTTTCCCATGGTACACAAATCTACATCTTATGGTTACAATATACCAGTGCGTATATACTTCTGTTAGCATTAAAAGAAGTTCTGTAGTCATGAACTATAGAAAAATATTGTGGAACTGAGTTTACATCCATTACCTCATCATAACAATTGACAACAAAGTCTAGTAGTTTTGAATGGGAAAGCTTGAAGTTCTGATGTATACAGATATAATTAAACTATTGTAACATTAAAGCCTTCACTGGTACACTTTCATAAACACTTTCCTACATGATCTTAGCATTTCCAAAAGCAAAAATGTCTGGAAAAAATGTAGCTTGGATTTCTCAAAACATAATACCTATATAATTTGGCTGCATTTTTATTGATAACCATATTCTGGAATACTGGTACATTTGAAAAATAATCTACTCCTGAATAAATAATTTATAATTCTATTTTAAATGTGTGTTAAGTCTAGCCAGAAATCTGTGGTTACAAATGAATTTTCTTTTAATTGTAAATTAAAAACTTGTTAGTTTTTATTTTTATTTCATTTTTCCAATAAACATGATTCTGAGATTATAAACAAGCATACTCACTATTCAAGGAATTGAATAATATCTAATAACCAGTCTGAATTATAGTAATCTGATGAGGCAACTTTGGCAATTATGCAAAATAAGCTGCATCAATTATGGTATTATTAGTAACCATTTAAAATTATACACATAAGGCTCTCCTTAGTACACAATCATTTGGTATATACATATTTTATGGCAGCAAAAGTGTGGTGGTACTACTTAATCAAATTAAATAATAAGTTTTACCTCCACTCTTTTAAAGATCTGTGCACATAAATTCATGAAATCTAGATTTGTGCTACACCATAAAATAATAAAATGTTTTTTTGTTTCTCATATAGAATACGTGCTGTACAAAATAGGTCCAGTGTCTTGTATATGTAGGGTACCAATTATAAAATAATTTATAAGTCAATTGACCAACAGTTGGATTAACATTACATAGTCTTAATAGGACTTAAAAAGTAACATAATTTCAGATAAAATAATCTGATGCTGTATAAAATGAAAATGAAAAAAAAGAGAGGGGGAAATGGAAGAACACCCCCCCCCCCCCCCAAAAAAAAAAACAACTCTATAAAAAGCGCTAAAAAATATAATGTAAAATCGTATTTACGATTAAGAGCGCTAATATAATATTTTACACAATAAAATGTTTTAATATTATATAATTTTTACAACACCAATAAACTTCAAACGTTTGTGTATAGACTGTACAAAATAAATATATTTAATCAAACACAAACATGACGCATATAAGATACAAGAAGTACATCTGCTTTATACAATGCTCTTATTTAAGCAACACTGAAGTCTCTTACCTTCCCCCCCCCCCCCCCCCCAAACAAAAACTAACAACTTTCAAACTATCACTCACAATATACTTCCACTATATTTCAATTTCAAGGAGATAATCCCATACCAATGATCAGCTTCTAAAGACAAGTTGACTTGCATGTGGCATACTGATATAATAAAATGCAGTGAAGCATGTGAATATCTGCACAACTTTAGTCATTCTATAACCAAATACTACATATATTACTCACAGTCACAATTAATCAATGTATGAAATATTATCCCAATCTGCTATGAAGTTCAGTTTGATTAGTGATAACAACTTAACCGCACTCACTGCTCCTCACTCACAGGACCTCGCAATACTTTTGGCTCTTCCTCAGAGGCAACTGGTTTTATTTCAGACTCTGACTGATGAAGTGGTTCTGAAGAATGATTTTCAACAGCATTATCATCATCATCAAGATCATCCCATTCTTTCATAATATCTGCCATCTGAACAGGTGGCTGTCTTCTTATTGGTACATTACTGGCAACTGGCTTTTTGATGGGAGAATAGGTTTTCACGGTTGATGCTTGCTTTGTCTCATCTTTATCATTAATGTCATCATCTTCAACTTCTTCTTCAACTACTTCGTCCTGTTCCTTCTGCTCCTGAATTATATCTTTTGTTGTAGAGGTTTCTTTCAACTGCACATCTTCTACACTACCTGTTACTAACACTTCTACTTCTTGGTTACTCTCATCAGTTGTCATTTCTTCTTTGTCACCTTCACTTCTATCCAATCCTTCCACATGTTCCACTTGTGTATCTTGATTATCTGATCCTTCTGTTAATTTCTGAATACTTTCTTCAGTAGGTGGTATTTCTTCAATTATCACAACATCACTTGTATTTCTTTCTGAGTCTATACTGTCATTAATAATCTCTTCATCAAGTGACAACACAGTGTCAGTTCCATCTTGAGGAATTATATTTTCTCTCGTCAGAACAGGCGGGATATTGCTGTATTTGATTTCTGTCGGAAGAACGCAGGTTGATTCTGCGATGAGTTCAGGTGGTGGTAGCTCCTTTTCTAGCACAGGCAATTCTGGTTCACTAACAGTACATTTGGCATCATGTTCCTGAGTCTGCTGTGTGGGTTGTGTTATAAGGAACATAACGCCTTCACCATTGCTGTCTCTCATTGGGGCATAATCATGATCAGTCAGAACCATCGTTACCTCATCACCACCTACAACAGATACAGCTACACTGACTGGAGGTGGTGCAGTTGCTGTCTGGTGTGATGGAACTACTATGGCTGCATTTGCTTCTCCAGAGTAATGTTCTAGATCTGATAGAGGACCAGTGTACGACTGATCCTGCTGTTCCTGTCCCTCATCAGGCATTATCTCTGGCACGATGTATTCCTGTAATTCTCCTGTTCCTACACCACTTATGTCTATCTCATCCTTTCCATCTGTTGAAGTTGTTTCTTCTCCTACAATTTCAGTGGAATGCAAAATAAATTCCTGGTTATCATCCAATACTATCACTGTCTGTTCTCCTGTTAGTGTGTCTGCAAGTCCAAGAGATGCTGCAATGCCACTTGCAACATTGCTCAAAGCTTCTGCTTCTGATGAAGGAACCAGTGACTGGACTGAAGGGCCTTCAGCCAGGACAGTAACACCTGATGGAAGCATCACTGTACCAGTACCTGGTTTCTGCACAATAGCTTCAATTACAGGTACCTCTACCACCTCCCCTTCCTCCTCTTCATCTGCATTGAGACCATCTTCCCCTAAAGCATCTGAGGAATGAGCTTCTTCTCCATCTTCAAAGTTCTGCAGGTTTGCAAACTGTTTACGCTTAGCTACCATATGAAGCTTTTCTTCTTCGTCCATTTTACGAATTACCTCTTTATGGCTGGTGCGAATATGTGCCTTGAGATTTATGTTGCGTACAAATGGTTTCTGGCAAAATGGACATTCATATAGTTTCTTTGCTGGATCTGAATGAAGGTTAGTTTGCATGTGGCCTTGTAATGCTCCATTGCTCTTGAAAGCAGCATTACACACTTTGCAAACAAATTCTTTGTTATTAGAGTGATTGTTACGGTGTTTGATGAGAAGACTCTCACTAAGCGCTACATAGTCACACTGATCACATTTAGGAAACTGACAGTTTCGTGGAGGAGGGACACCATGTTTTGTATACAGATGGTACAGTAAAAGATTGCGCTTGCTGGCACGATGGCCACAGTGCTCGCATATCCGAGCATCAATCTTCTCCATGTGCACATCCTGGAGATGACGCCTGTATAAATAATATGTTTCAAAGTGAATGGGTTCTTCATTTGAACCACATGAATGGCACAACCATGGTCCTGTTGTGTTCTCAGCTCCTGATGCAGGTTTCTGTCCTCCAAGCTCTGACAGTGGCTCCACATGACCTCCATGTTTGAGGATTACAGCTGGTTTGCCTTTGCCTGCCACGTCTGATTTTAGGACTACATATGATACTTTTGACTTCACCATCTAAAAAACACAACAAAAACAATAAATAATTAAGATTTCAAACTCAAGAGCATTTTATGTATAGGGGAAACTGAATACAAGCCTATTTACAATATCAACTTTTGGGCACTGTTGATTAAACAGAATGTTTGTTTGTTTGTTTGTTTGTTTGTTTCAAATGGTTTGATGTGGTCCTCCATTTTCGCCCATCTTGCGCCAATCTCTTCATTTCCACATATTTTTTACAGCCTTAAACAGCATACTGTACAATTATTCCAATTCTGTAAGTACATTCCCCTGGAAGAGTAACAAGAGAGGGAACTATTATTTGTTATGAACATGATGGAGAAGTAGAAGACCTCCACCCAGACATGAAAGGTATATTGAAGAAGCAGTCACAGACAGCTGACAAAGGGTGGTTCTTCAGCTAGAGGGTTTGGTAGTTGGTTAACAATTCCTCACCATAAAAGAACATGTTACAAAATGTTACACAAAGTCTTTGGGTATGTTCTAAAGGTAAGAAAGTTTCTGAACAAAAGCTAAACTGTTGCGGCTCACATTATGCATCTGCATGGCCACCTTCAGACATAAGTAGTTAGGTGGCATTTGTGTATCTATCTTCATTCAATGACTGTAGAATGCAATTAAGATGTAACTGCACTTCCTCAGAGCAAGTATGAAGATGAATGTTTTGTGGGATGTTTCAGTGTATAGTGTTGTATAAGTATACCACTGTTCCAAAGGTGCTTGATTTCTTCATCATCAAGGTGATGACTCATCAATAATTCATATTTTTTAAGTCAAAACATTCTCAATCGCATTTTGTTTCCAAATCCTTGCTACTTATGCTCTATTTCACTAGTCGAAATTCTGAATCCCATATACCTATACTGAGATGAAGACAGTCAAAGAAGGATGCATTTTCCTCAGCACTGTTATGTTGGTAATTATTTTGCTGAAAGACATAGTAGCCAACATGCAAAATTTGCGTTCAAAACACAGTCTCCAGTACAAATACTAGCCTATGAAACAAAACATAATATGAGGGTCATAAGAGACATCCATTCTACTCTAACAAGCATATAGTAAAATTTATCAATGTTTTCCTTCACACATACATCTGGTAATCTGAAGAAACAACTGCATAAAATTATTACCAAACTTACATGAAAAGTAAATCACAATAAACAGGATCTCACAGTACCTTGCTTGCATCTCCATCCATGGGTACCACTGGAGTGACCTGAGCTCCACCACGCTGCATAATTTTCAGCCTGATATTTTTGTTGTTCTTCACCAGGTGAGGGTACTTCTTCAATACTTCAGTAATTATTTTTGCATGGTTGGACAGGTTTCCTGCGTTGGAAACAGTTCCTCCGATAGATGCTATATTACTATCAGCACGTGTAGGTAATGGTCGTTGCCCATCATCAGAGCGACGTATTTTAGAAGCACTGGCTGCAGCAGCTGCGTTCTCTTTTCCTTCAGGTGATTTTGCATCCAACAGAAAGCGAACCTTTAAAATGGAAGTTAAAATTTATTTTAATTCTTGGACCACATCTTATTAATTTACATGTTAGTACACATGTTAGCAGAGATAAGGCTCAGATGTAAACTCCACTGATTGTCATTAAGAAATTTCTAAAAGTAAAGTGATTTTAAAATCATTGTATGTATTTTTTTGTAAAATGTACTGAATGCCCTCAGGGGGTTGTTAGTCCCCCATCGGGCGCCTCCCCAGGTTGCGGATAGGGGAATGCTTCCCAGATATGGGTGGTACCAGGGAAATCAAATACCCGGGGCGGACAAAAACTAGCATAGTGGAGGGCAGCAGCGACCACTATTACCAACTTGAAGCGTAAAGGAAATGATCCTGGACCGGTTCGAGGCTGGATTACCACAAGCATGGCTGGAGCAGCTTTAATGGTTGTGGTACTGCGATGTGGAAAGCAAATGGAA
>NW_019060477.1:133391-155403 GCF_000696155.1 Zootermopsis nevadensis | reverse complement strand
TGGCGACTGACGTACAGTCATCGCCGACACACCTGTCCCTGCTGTCCTCCGGTATTCCGTCGAACACACGAGTCCCTTCTTCGTGATCGCATTAGCACGTGGGAAGTTCAGTCGCCGATCACGAAACCTTCACGCTTCTCGTTTCTCTCTCTTTCGTGCCCCCAGGCAGTGCCCGCTCGTCCTTCTGATAAGGATAAAATGAGCGTGAAGACGTTTCGGTCGCTAGTAGTAAAAGACGTAGTGCGGGTGGTATTTCTTCATATTTAGGCGTATGTCTCTTGAGATGTAAACGGAATGAGAAGGAAACACGAGAGAAAAGATGTGAGTGGTTAAAAGTACAAAAGGGATAAAGGAAAGGAGAAAGTTGATGAGGAAATAACTCGGCCCCCGCTGAATTTCAAACGGGCTTTTCAAACTAGTTATTGATGACGTGAAGTCCTCACTGGTTCAAGGACTGAAGCAGGTCTATACAGAATGAATGTGACTGTACCCTTCTGCACGCTCTATTATTTGCTCTGAAAGTAATCAGTAATCACTGCCTGCAGCAGGGAAGTAGAAAACCAGGCGCTACTACTGCGGAGTAAAAATAGAAAATTAAACAAACTGACCGCGTACAGAAAAAAAAAGAAAGCACGAGGACGACTGGTGTTTGATCACTGACTCCCCAATCTGCGGGCCTCGTGCCCTGGGCGGCACGTAACAGAATGCACGAAGTAAAATTCTGTTTGGAAAGAAAGTCTCAGCTTAATTGGGCCTGAGTGGGGGTAGCGAGATCTCGCGTACGAGAAGCGGCTTCAGTGCAGCGAGAGCTGTTATAACAACTTTTGGCTAAGTGTGACAGGAGGCTGTAAGTGTCAAACGCGCAGGTAGCTAACGGGCGTGCAAAAAGATTAGTTTCATCAGCCGTGACCAGCCAACTGGTTGACTCCGGACTTGGGGACGTGTGGCAGATAATTCAGTCAATGACTCCTCCGAGTACACAGGGGATGGCAGTTTCAGAGAAATACACGAGTCAAACCCACCGGCTTTATGGATGAGGATGAGAGAATGTCTGGACGTAGACGGTGAAGACGATGAACCAACTATCAAGACCTGTCACCGGAAAACTTTCACCTCAACACTGTTGTAACCAGATAAAACAAATACTTGCAACGAAGACCTTCTGGCAATGAGAATTCAGTTACCATCCAATTCCGATATTTTGTGCAGCAGTTACTAAAATCTGCAACTATTAGTACCTAAGGCCAGGTTGAAGGAAAGAGAGGACTAGGAAGAAGATTGATACAGCTAACCGACGACCTTAAACAAGGAAAGAAGATGACGTTCCAGGAATTAAAGCGAGAAGCCGAGAATAGGGATAACTGGAGAGCTCTTTTTGGGCAGAGCAATGGACCTGTCATAAGACAGAACACTTAATAATAATAAGTACTGAATGTTCAGAATTTTGTTACTTCCACCTTCCAATTCATTATAGCTCACAATCATGATATAAAACATGTTTGATTTTGTCAACTGAAAAATAAATATAATGAGAATAATTCGTGTGCATTTAATGTGAACTAAATAAAGTAAATTTTTATAATTTTCTTTTGAATTTCAGTCTTATAGTATATTAATCACTGCATCACTTACTATTAAAAATGATGATTCATTTCAACTGAAGTCTGCCAAAAAACCAACTTCCAATGGACTATAATCATGAACAATTTAATGATATAACAATAACTTTAAACTAAATGTTTGATAAAGCCAGGAATTGTTTACGTTTCCCAGACCTGGGGTCACATTCACCCGAATTTATCAACATGGATACAAATGAGGACAACTTATTGAAACATTATTACAGTTTATTAAAATTGTTATTAAATTATGCCTACTACTGCAAACAGGTTCACATATGACTTAATAATTTTCCTTTATAAAACTGGTAATTAGTGGGAAACATGAAACTGCTTTTTCTTCAGTAATCTTTCAATATCAGGTTCAATTTATCTTCTTGTGATTCCATATCCCTCCAAGTGTTCATCAGCATGAAGTATCTTATTTCTTCAATTAACATTCTTCATTTAACTGAACAGTTGCTCACAGAGACAAGTATTGCCAGATACTGACATTAATAAAACCTATTTTCTAATATCAGGTAACTATTTTCAGGATGACAATATTATAAAAATGTAAGTATGTCTCACAAAACAAATAGGCAGACTGCATGTGGCCCACCCATTGAGAACACCTGCTCTAAGTGCTTGTTTGGAAAATTACATTCATGTTTGACAGTAACCATAGCAGAAAGTGTATACTGGAAACTTCTCACCACAGTATGTATAATGTAAAATGGTCCTCACTACCCCCATCATTAAGGTGATGATGGAGGCAAGGATCTCTGAAACATTAGTAAGCTTCTACCAGACTACAAAGAGCTACAACCCAGAAGACAGCCACATCGATACACATCGTTTGTTACTGCAGTAACATTTTCTTACTTTCTTTCTAAACTTCCATGACACCATAATAGTATAGAAAATGCTGTAACATAAACAAAAAGACCACTCATAATGTAAAACAGTATTGTCATGGGTCAATCAAAACATTCACCCACGCCCTCGTCCAACTAGGGTCAGCTGCTACTCTTGGAAATGTCAGCATACTTTGTCCTTTCATTGTTTTGCTACTCCACTTTCTTGTGGTCAGTCAGACTGATTCCTATTCAGTAAGTATGGGCCACAGTTGTATGACCTTAAAAACAGGAAACAGGTAGAAAAGGGAAAGCTGTCATGAAAATAATCTTTCACTATCAGTGGGAGTCATCTGTTGCAAGCCTTGGTTTCATTATTCTGCCTACCATGTTATGTCTTACGTTAAATCAGCAATAACAAGTAATGATCTGGAAGTGTGTCAAATATGGGACAACAGTTGGGTTCATATACATATTTATATATTATAAGAAAAAATGGAAATCATGCACTGACCTTCTTTGATGCTACCGAGACAGGTGTAGAAGGAATTGACTCCTCATGAGAACCGTGTGATTTCAAGATTGATTTCTGAGGTGGCAAGATTAGCTGTTGTATTGGCTGGGATGGTGTTACTGGAGATACATGTGGAGATGCTGGTGTTGATGTTGAGTGTGGTTGTGGTTGTGACAGTGTCTGTTCTTGTTGTAAGGTGGTTTGTTGTTCAGATATTCCTTCAAATGATAGTGCACCATCATCATCCTCCATGTCATCATCATCATCAAGGTCAGCTACTGCCAGGTCATCATCAACCTCTTCACTATTTTCATCTGATGTATCCAACAAGTCCTTCCGCAGCCTGTGCTCTTCAACATACTCTTTCACTGCCTACAAACACAATATGAACACGAATAAGACAGAAAGAAATCAAATGACCTGAATACAAATACTGCTGGTTTATTAAGAGCTAATAAATCACATGACATGTACAAAATCAACATGTGTAAATCTAAACAGAAATGTTCTGAATTTAGTCTTCAAAAATATTTAGCAAACACAATCGTTATAACTAAGAGGGATCATATCTCAATTTTGGAACACAGGCAAACACATTTCCTTTATCAGAATTATTCAGTTTACATACATAACAAACACAGCACATTCTTTCACTACCATAAGTAGCATAAATCCATTAATCTGTAAACTAGGAATTAGGATCTAAACAAGGATTATTTCTTCTAAAATCTTTACTGATGCTGTTTCAGAGAACATACATTTGCAGGATTTGACGGTGAGTCTGAAGATTGCTGTCTTTTGAGTTGTTGTGCCATGTAGTCTGGTTGATGTCTAACAACGTTTCAGAGGTCATGCTGCCTCAGTCATCAAGGCGATGAATGAGCCAATCGAGCGGAAAGGGCATCTACAAGACTACATGGCACAACAACCCAAAAGACAGCAATCAACAATACATTTAATAAGAAATTTCAGTATGTAACATCCAGTGCTTGTCAATTCTATACCTTCATGTATACTGCGTTACACTCAGCAGTGAAACTACAATGAATAATACCAGAGAAAGAGCCTCTCTGAACTTAGGTTTGTCCTGCTACTTGGTAATACTGGCAATATATGGCATTAAATACTTTGGCCTGAATGGCAATTAAAGATTAATTGTTAAATGTGAACTGTGTTAAATTAACTAACATTCATACAGAATTAGTGTGTCATTTTTTACTTTTCAATGAAAATCAGTAAAAACCTATTCATGAAAGAACCTCAAAACTTTCAAATTTTTCTAAGTCAGTGGTTCTCGAAGTTCTACTGCTCCTGTGGAACCCTTTTGTTATTAAATCATCTGTACATATGTGGGGATATCTATCAGACTATGAAGTATGGTAATCCTCAGAATATGGACATACACAAAATCCTGCCTCAAACTTTGCACAAATGAGCAGATCTAAGAAAGAAAAGTCTGAAATTTCAGATTTTTCTTCAACTGCATGGAACAGTGAGCTTTCATACAAAATGGTTTATATTTCATCAGTTACCTGGAGATCTAACATTTTGGCTTTTTTGACTGCTGCTTCATCATGAACTGTTGGACTACTCGGCATGCGCTTCATGTTGCTAGCTGTACGACACACTTCCTCAAAGGTGGCAATTCTGTGAGTAGTGTCAACTCGAGGAACAGGAGGCTTGTTGACAGTTTGTATGACAGATTTCACAAGTGGTTTAGTCTCATATGACAAATCGTCAAACGAGCTGCTATATGGTTGTGTGTCCATATTCTCTTCTGGCCAATCAAAGCGAGTTGGGCGTGGTGATTCATCTACTACTGTTGAAAACCTGCTGAAACTGTAGAAGAAACAATGGCACCATAATATGAAGTTTAAACCAGTCACTATTGACCTAGGAGCTGGGTAAAAATGGAGAGAAAAGGGGCTTGAGACTCTTTACAATAGTTAATTTTGTTTCTATCATTCTTCTTCTTCTTCTTACTAAAATTAAACATCAATGTTTACTTTATTGCAGACAGTGTTCAGTACCAGTTTCAACACCCAAGTTACATAAATGAATTTCATCCTGCATTCATATTATAAAAGCCATTTTTGTTATTAGAAAATCTTGTCTGAATCTTAACTAATTTTATTACCTTTACTGCAGGTGGCAAGTACTTCCACTGCACTACATACAAAACCTTAAAAGTGTTAAACTATGCTGAGAATTATTATGATAGAGTAATGCAATGAATGATGTCTCAGCACTTCTGTTAAAACATCGTATGAGCAGCAAATGAGTTAAAATCACATATCAAAATGAAGTTATGGAATACCTGTAAGTGTTTCTTCACACCACAGGATTTATGTAATGTTATTTTAACATGTTCCCAAAAGATGTCCTTTTAAATGCCAAATATACACTGTTGCCACAGGAGACTTGGTTAGAATCTTCCATATTTGAATCTGTTACTGTGACCAAAATACTGCACAATCCACAACATATTCCATCTCCTGAATTTTCTTCCACTTAAAATGATTATCACTTCAAACCAGAACTTACAGAATATTTATAGCAGAAGTATTTCAGGAAGACAGAAATGAACTATGAGAAACATTATTGTACACTGTACTATATTCACCAGAAGACAGCTCTAAAAAATGTGAGGTCAATATTCTTTATGCAGATTGTGTCTGTGGCAGCAAATTTGAACATATGAAGTATCATTTTAAACTTTAAAGACAAACAGGGGGTTTAAGTCTGTGTATTACAGGGCTGTTGGATAGACTTTAACTACTAGGTTAATGTTTTAGAAGTATGCCAGTACAATAGTCAGCTGGATCACATGCAAGCCACAATGCATATGCTATAAAGATACGAGTTTAAAGTACAAGAATGATTATAAAGTTACAATTCATAATTGCAACACTATGAGTACTGTAGTACTTATAACATACCCATCACAATCACTAATGGAAGAATCTTCAAAAAATGTTGAAGAATTTGATGGAACATTACGTCTCTTCCATATGGGTAACCTGCACAAAAGGAACAAGCTCTCCATTAGAAGTAATCAATATACAGAAACTTAAGTACTATAATCTTCATACTGTGATGTGTTGGGGTTGGCATTGTTGAACTGTTAATGACATTGTTGTATTCATGCATTGTTGTATTATTATTGACATTGTTGCGTTTAGCATTGTTGTGTCTACATTGTTGCATTTGTATAAAAGCCGATTGACAATCAATTTCATATCAGACAGAAATATCTTTGCAAAGTTCATATAAAGTTCTGTTCTTTGATATGCAGTGTCCTAAGGGTCAATATTGAGTATGTTCTTACAATATTAGTTACTCTGGGGTGTCTATAATAAAAAAAACTAAACAAATTAAACAAAATACCATATATAATGTCTATACCAAAAATGCATAAAATAGACTCTAATGAAAATTCAAGAAAAGTAGAGATGAAGTTAATCAACAGTACACATTATACAAAGGCTTGAATTATTTTTCCTTCTCTTTACCTTCCTTTTCCCTTTACTTGAAAAATATTTCACATAAAAGTTACACACTTAATGAAATCTAAATATATTCTGTATCATATGAATATTTTGTGCAATGAACTATTCTTTATAAATATCATAATGTCTGATTAAAGTTTTCTGTGAAAAACAAGTTATACTTATTAAAACATCTTCATGTCAAGTACCTGAATTATTATATCGCTTGGTTTATCTGACAGCTAGATAGCTATTAGTTTCTGAACAATGACTATTCCATGCAGTCTGGTTCATCTATGCAGGACTGGAGGGTCAAAGGTTTACACAGAAAAATATAAAATATCACAACTGCATAACCGTTAGAGTCAGCATAAATACAACATGGCCACCTTGTATGTCAGAGATCATTGGGATATATTCACCAAACAAAACATTTTGTGCTTTTTTACAGCAAAATATTTCTTTATACAACACAGGTAATAAAGTAAATGGTTAAAATTCAATTCACCCTTTGTCCAGTGAGGTGTAAGAAGTTTTCAACATACATGTTATCAATGGGAGGGTTTTAAATCACAGTACATACTTGCGACCAGGTAATGTTTCTGGAAGGTCTGGGTCAATCTGTTTTGGTGCAATCTTCTTTCCTTGCAAATTATAAGTGATGGGAACTTGAGATGGCCTCCTAACAACAGGCCTTGCTTGGGGAGATAATGCTGAATTCTGTGCATCCAAAAGTTTGGTCAACACAGTCATATTCATCTGCTGGGCTGTTGTGTACAGACGTCTGTGAAGTTCTGTGCGGAATTCCAATTTCCCAGTGTACATGAAACTGAAATGCAATCAACATAAGCCTTTCTTCCGGGAACAGGTATCATGACAGATCTTACCTCTTATAACAAATGGTGATATAAACATTTTACATACATTAATCTGAAAAAAGGAGCAATGAAACTTTACTACTCTACAAATCTCACTCAGTTCTCACTGTCAATTCATATCAGTACCTTTCCTTAATGCATTACAGACTCAATTACTGAGCTAAAAGTGGCACATTTATCTGCAACAAAAGTATGTCAGACTAATTTAAACACTATGAAATGTGCACAAAATTTCTTGCAGACATTAATGTTTACTTTGGCCAAAATTTTGTGGACTCTGGGTTTTAAATAATTTTAATATGAATGTGAATTCAAATCTCAAGACAAAATGCTACACACAGCAGAAGGTACATACTTGATAATTGGCAGTACCACATCTGCTTGCATATCATCTGGCATTTGCAAGCAGTCCCCAGTGGCACAGCCTTGTTTCTCCAACATCTGGAAATATTCTGTACATGCATTGAGGACAAGTCTGTGAACCTGCAAAATATCACAAAGAAATTATTAAAAACCAAACAGCCAGGTAGTTCAATCAGTATAGTACCTACAATTTAGTCACCCATCACCAGATGCTTAGAATTTGTTTAGTCCCATTGTTTTACTACAGAGTTTTAAGAAAACCAGCAACATCTTCATTGTTACTTCTTATGCACTGAAAATTCGTGTTTCATTAAACTTATTACATTTGTTCTGTTCACATTTTAATAATTAAATTTTAAAAATAAAGAGTATAATCACATGCAGGAGGAATCTACAAATAGAATGAAAAACTGGCAAAAATCAACAAATTAAAGCTCCAAAATTGTTACTTGTTGGACAATTAAAACTCATGGTTCATTAAACTGACCACAAACAGAAAAATATTATCACATTCACAAGGGATCTGCAGATAAGCACAAGGCATAAAAAATATTATGTGAATTTGAAATTTGCATGTGATCAATTCATTTTCATTATTTAATTCACAATTTACTGAATTATATTTGTATAAAAGCAATAAAACTTAAAAATAATACATTTCATGAAATGACTACTGTTTTACTATCACATAAACATAGTCCACACTCTTAAAAGTTAGTATCAAATCCACTTAAATTGTACAGTGAAGTACATCTGTAGGGCTTTAGTACAGTGTCATTGATCCCAGAAAACAAACCAATATCACATTCAAGAAAGCCTGCAAAACATCAAGCCTCCCACTATAGATGCTTATTAAATAAAGAGGGTACATCTGCAAACTAACCTTAATTCTTTCATTTGTACTGAAAAGCAAAATAAGATCACAGTGTTCACTCTTTGAAAACAGCTGCTGAAGTCTCTGGAGGAAGAATATTCCCCAGTTGTCAACTTTAACTTGCTTTATGGTCCCGTCGCTCATGATGATGATGGCATCCTACATCCAAAAAGTAACTCAGCTAGAATGGAGCTTCTGTGATCTATGAAACAAAAAGGAACAAGTCTCAACTTGCTTAATGACTACTGATCTTCCAATGGTACCACAGAGTAGTATTGATATTTTACCTCCATCCTCCAATCCCAACACTAAGCAAAGAAACTTTTATTGCATGGATTTTCCCAATTCTTCATTTGCTTGAAAATATTTTTGTTCTTGTACTCCTGTGTTTTCCACACTGTTTTTGTTCAGAAAGCCCTACTGCCTGAAACACATTATTGTGGAAACCCTGATTGAAACTGAAAGCTCTACATATTTGTTTGACCTTACGATGGTTTAGTGAAGAATCATAAGTAATGCCAATCAAACTCTAGTAACCTTGTTCTGCAATGCTAGTCAGTAAGACCAACAGTGATTCTTCTTAAGGAGGAAGATAAATAAAAAATATATAAAAACCAATATTCAAGTATTGAGATTATTAATTCTTCTTTGCAGTCTTCCTCCTATCACAAAATTAGGTCAATAAATGGGCTGTTTCGGCCTCAAGGTTTTATTTATCTAGTAGTAGTCCCTTTAATGATGTCCAGGTCTTCACCTTTAGAGGAATCTATTAAGAAGTTGTTCTGGGTGTCTATCTTTCATCCTTTAACATGATCTAATGCTATGCTAATTTACTTTTAACTGGGTTCATGTTCAATTCTAAAATATCTTAATTTTTGGTATGATGCATCCTACTGTGTTTTTCATGAATTACATCTCTTCTGTCTTTCATATTCACACACACACACACATATATATATATTTGTTTCATGTCCTGATGAAAGTGGTGGGATAGTTAAAATAGGCCTATTATATAATTCCAAACAAGACTGTCTTCAAACAAAATTTGGTTGCCTAATAATATTCACAATTGACAACATTTTAATAAATGTCTTTTTTAAATTAATGGTTTGTATAAAATGTTACATCCCAAATATGTGAATGTATTTACTTGCTCCAGCACTAAATTACTAACAACAAGCAGCAGAGCCCTTCTTAAGAAGTGGACAGTATAATCAACTAGTCAAGAAATTCCACACATTTTATCGAGTTTATTACCATGTTCAAAAGAGCCTACCACTAGTCCCAACCTCAGCCAGGTGACTTCAATCCACACCCTAATGCCCTATCTCCCATCTTAATACCACCCCCCCCATCTATACCAAGGTCTCCTGAACTGTACCCTCCCTCCTCATGCAACTACTTGTTCCAAGACAGTATTATCTATTATAATTATGCTTAAGATTTAACCTGTCCTTTAAATGTCATCACTTTATTTTTATTCCAGCCAATTTTGTAGTGTTGAGTAAATTACATAATGATCTCCATAAACAACCTTCTGAGTCTGATATAGGTATCATGTCATCTGCATACAAAAGTGTATTAATTGAGGAACAACTTCAGGTAATTCATGCAAAGCATTAGTCTGTTAAAAATGTTCTGTAGAATACTTCCATAGATGGATCAACAGATGATTGTGATATCTACTACCTGTAAAGAACATCACAGGCACACATAAATCAAAATAATCTGTAGGTAAGGATCTGAAATGGAAATGCAGCATTTATGAATGAGCATGATGATCTGAATATGATGCGTAAAATGTACGATATTCATAGAGGACCACTTATTATCATCACTGGAAAAAAATTCAGCTACCAAGTTCAGTGATATCTGATGTCACCTGCAAGACTGGAATGCCTCTCAAAGATATACAATAACGACTACACAAGTAAACATGGTTAAAATGAGACTATTAAATGTAATGCACCTTGACCTGCTAAATAATCATGAAGTGGCAAAAATCATCACATAGCCATCCAAAGCTTTTAGGAAGACACTTACTGCTAAACATACTGCAGAGATAGCAGCTATATATTTATTGTCTTCAGTTCTCACAACACATCCAGAATTACACATAACTGACAACCGGCCCTCTGTCCAACATAGATTTACCAACACCATAGACCAAGGTCCCCCTTAAGAAGCTAATATCAAAGTATGACATAATCAGAACTTCAGTGTCATAATATCATAATATATGTTCCAATTAATAAAATATAAATATTAATTAAAATGTTAAAACATACCATAAAACAGCACTTTAAGGGCTAACATAACAATTAGTATTTTTTACAAGTCATTAGTACACTTTGTGAAACAAAAACAATTATCAAGTGTATGTACCTGCAAATAAAATCATTTGTCTATAGTCAGATTTGAAGACAGAACCTGCATTAACGTCAGTTCCCTACCATTCCAACTGCTCTACAAGAACACACGGGCAGCCAACCAAAGTGCGACTTTCACCTCTGTTTTGCTTTCAGAAGACTCAATAAAGTCATTAACATTAATTCATGTTTTTCTTCAAATTAGGCAGACACATTGTTCAGGTAGCCTTTTTTTAACAGATGTCTGGCATAAATCAGATTAGTTAATGGAAGGTACAGAAAAATATAAGATCATATTTTCCAAGAATTACGATACCAGCTGCACGCTTACATCACTTCCGGTACTGGACTTTGAATATGTCAAGAGTTTGATTTTGTTGTACACGGTGTACATGCATGATGTTTTTCTATAATTATCCATTTATAATACAATTAGAGAAACGATCTACTATTCGCTATAAATCATATAAAATGTTCTTTCAAACGATATAAAAATATACCTCACAATTTATAAAGCGACAGAGCTGTAAGTGGTCACATGTTACGAACATTGGAAACTAACTGCAGAGAAAAGCAGTATCTGGTATTTTGAAAATTGTCACAAGTGTCACTCACCCTCTGTGCAAAAAGGAATTCTGGGACCACAAGAACTTTGAAAGCTGTAACGAATTTTGTAAGAAGCTGCACATTTTTTTAGATTTTTGAGCAGTGGTCACTTATATAAAAAATAATTTTGCATTAATTAAGGTTCAAATGAGAGAAAATGTATAAGTGCAAGTATAATAAAATGTACATTTAAGTGATTTGAAGCTCAAAGCATAATTGTGTTTAATAAATGTAAATGATTTTTTCAGTTGTCTGTTTGATTCCATGTCCCCCCAGGGGTAAACATCTTTTGTGAACCACATGACTAAAATGCAAGTTTAGCTGTCGGTTGTTTGAGTTAGGTTACATGTATTATGAAATTTATATATTTTGTTTACATGTCATGAAAATTGAAATCACTTTAGCAGCTGTGATGAACTACTGCTTTTTGCCAAGATTCTTACAGTTTCAGACATAGAAGAGAGAAAATGCAATCCATGGTTCACTGGAAGAGTTACTTCAGGTAGCTGAACATGGAACACACGTAAAAGATGCTTCTGGTCCATGTGGATTTTTCAAATTTATTAAAATGTTTCCATTACATATCCTAGCTACCAGTGATTGTCACAGAATGTAGTAACATAAGCACTAACCGTACAGAACAGAATGTTCTGGAACTATTTGAGTGTTGAAACATTCATGGTTTGTCCACTTAGAGTCTGATAGTGTATTTTCACCACCAAAGCAGTCTCAGCAATTGGAATAAATGCATGATAACTGTTGATGCCTAGTACAGGTTACACTACATCTAATCGAGACTGTAGATTGACTCTGGTATATTCTACTTCTCTGCACATGAATAAATATCTAAGGGTATCAGTATTTGATTACCCTGTGATTTTCATAAACTTGCATGTGGTACCAGGCATTTGATGTTACTGCCAACACCTTCACATGTGAGGTGGTAAAGAAACGCCATTCTGCTTCTATCCCAAAAACAGTTTCATGTGAACACAGATCTATGAAGTTTTTTCTGTTTGTGTAATGAGATGCTGCCATATAAGATTTTTTTTCACAGTTTATTTTGGACATGAACTTCAGCTCTCCAAAATGTATATATGACAGTCACCAAGATAAACCACTTCTCCAGTTGCAGTTAGATTTTTTAAATAGCACACAAATGGATGTACTGATGCATGCTGATTGTTCCAGTGGAACCCATAAGCTGCATCTTGTACAACAAATAATTGATTTTCAGCAACGTCACCTACAACTACTTCATCACCATTTAGACACCAATTTGTTTCTTAGCCACTGCTCAATTACATCTATGTACACTATACTGTAAAACATAAAAAAAGACAAAGTTCTTGTAGTTCATAGAATTATCTATTGCACACTTTGAGAGGGCCATGTGGCTGACACATATGACAAGTTCAAACAAATTCCAGATACTACTTTTCTCTGCAGTTAATTTCCAAACTTCATAACATAATCACTTACAACTCTGTCGCTTTACAAATTGTGAGGTATGGTTACTACTTCAGAGAAATAATAATAATAAAAAAACAAACAAAGCTCAATGGTAACAGGATAAATGAAAAATTTCATCATAGTCCTAGATGTCAAGGTTTAACAGATGTTAGTTTTTCATGTAATGACAAGAGCAACTGGAAATAAATTGTTAATACAGAACTCCACTAAAAATTCTACTATTAAGATTGTAAGAATGGAGAAACAGCTGCAGTACTTTTTGACACGGTGATGAAAAACAGATAGGTGGAGCATGAAAGCTCATAACTTCCAGCCATGGGACAAAGTGTTGCTGAAGGAACAATTTCCTCCCTTTTTCAAGTGAAGTCTTGTGTGCAACAAAAAACAGTGAGAATGCAATACCACAACAAGCAGAAATAATATTTTCAATGGCATTTTCGAGCTATTATTATGGTAAATTATCAAATATTTTCTATGTCTGACTTGAGAATTTTATTTGTACACAAACAAGTTTCTTTTTAATTGATGAACAGAAATATAAACAGGAAATTAAAAAGTTAATAAGCCAATTTATTGTACTTTCTGGACCACAAGACCATACTTATGAAACAAAGTGGCAGTGCAGAATGAGAAAACAGCATGCTCATAAATAATGGCTTTCTTCATTCTGCTGAGAGAGAACTAAAACACATTTCAGTTGCCATCTCCATGTTCTATATATACTGCACATGTCACATTAGGACCATAAACTATAACAAACTTATCATCAGTTATGTGTGATACTGAAACACATCCCATTGTTTTATCCTACTATCAGTAACTAATGTGGGTATGGTTACAAGTGTGCTCAACAACAGACAAAACAATTTATTTTTTAACCAGTATTACATGGCTCAAATGACCACAACACATTCTAACTCCAATCAGCAGGGAGAATTATGAGAAACATCACTTTACCTTTGACAAATCTGTAACTTTGTGTGTCTTACTGTACCGACAGACAAAGGGTTGTAGTACTTTTCAGCAAAAAAATCTCTCATGATGTAAAAAATATGAAAAATCATCCTCATATACAGTGAACAGATTTGGATGCAAATCTAGGGCACTTCAAAACAATTATTTCTTAGGTCAGTGACCAGTGATTTTAAATAGAGTAAACTATGAGCATAAGGGACTGAAAAAAAGACAATACTGAATCACATCACAACATTACAGAAAGCCTGTGCCAGAGCTCTCAGGCAGTTAGTCATCAGCTTCTCATCACAGAGGCCTGGGTTCATGTCCAGGAGAGTCCATGTAGGACCTCATAGATAAAGTGGCATTGGGACAGGTTTATCTCTGAGTTCTTTGGTTTTCCTGTCAATATAATGCCACTGTTTCTCCATATTCACATCATCTGGAAACTGGACAATGGGCAGCAGTTCCACAGAGATGGTCTTCCCCCTTTTGCAACAATATCAATAATAGTTCTGCAACATATCTACTGCATAAATTGCATATACCAAAATTCTAACTGAAGGTATAAAAATTCATGTTTGCACATTTGGTATTTGCATGTGTAATAAAAAGTCATAAAAGAGAAGGCTGTTAATATTTTGACTAAATCTTATCATTCAGCCTAATTTTCTGAAAACAAGAAAGAATGGTGGCATTATAAATACCTTAATTTAGTTGGTATGCTTTAATAACACACACGCACAAAACAAATGTAATCTTTAGTAATGTGGCAATTATTCACAAAATGGGCAATCTTAGTATCATTAATATATTACAAGAGTTATACAATGGAGAATGAAATGATGCTGACTTTCTATTTGTCATAACCCTCACCTACTTTGCTTGTGATATTTAAACTTCAAAACCCATTTTTATGGCAACTCAGAACAATACAGCAGTCTTCCATATCAGTAAAAATTGAATGAATATATACAGAAAACACACAAAAAATGTAATTTAATAGGATACTACAAGAACATAGAGATCATCATAAAACTTTGTGCATTTACCATTGACAAAAGGTTGTGTTCAGAATCCCACAGACTTGCCATATGTGCTTATCCAATGTGCAAAAGCATATAAACATTTATACACTTAACCTGTATCATGTCAAACAATGAATTTAAATAAAAGACAAACACTCACAGTCAGCATGTTATCAATTCTTGTCAAGCAGAACACTGACCACTCTCTGGTTTATGTACATTTTCTACAATACACAGTAATATAAATGATGGTTTCCTAATTGCTAAATGATTTTATAACCTCAGGAAAAGTACACACAACCATTTCACAAGTGGTGTGCCAGATGAAGGTTTGCATCCCCCCCCCCCTGGATCCACCATTATAAATCCACACAGATAGTTCTTGTAGCCGGATACTGAACATAATAATATATAACAAAATTATACGTCTCACAACATCATTCTATGTAACTACCCCAATTGACATAAATCAGGTGCATTATCCTGGCATGCAAGGTCACTCACAGCCCCTTCCGCGGTGTAGGAATGAAAGTCATCAGAAAGATTGTACGACTACTAATTGTTATTCCTCATGATAAAGAATTTATCTTACTTATACAAATGTCGCATTTGTGTAACGTAATTCAAATATACAGACCAAACTGAAAAAGCTTCAAATATCTGACCCAGCTCCATCTCTTAGCTCAACCTCGATTGCCAACAAGATATTGAACATCATAGTTCCGAAAGCTACGCATGGATAGCGGCACAATTGGTTCGCCCGCGAAAAAACGCATACATTCAAATTCAAAAGCTTTATTCCTTCTTTATGACATCAAACGTTTAATTCCGTTTAAATTCTTTCATACGAAAGAGAACTAATGTAAACGCTATTGTTAGAAACAAATTTCGGTTCAACAGTTTAATTACATTGATATTCTAAGTAAAATCACAGTAAAACATATTGAAGTATTTACTTTGTAAGCATCTTTGTAAAACTGATGCTACAACCAAAATTCCAACTGAAATTTAATTCTAAAATAGATCACCACACTGTGGCGCTGACTTTATCATAGCCGATTCAACTTTCATATTATAATTTCGTTAAATTGAAATGAACATGCACTCAGCACTATCACGGTTGGACATTTATGCCATGTATTTGTTCTAATCAGTTACCACAGATGAGAGTTCATGTACCGGGTGTACAATTTATAAGACTCGGGGCGTGCTTTGCATTGCGTGGTCGGCCGGCGCTCTGTTGGTGTGTGCTGGCGTTGTGCGCGTTCTTAAGTGGGTGACCGGCGAAGCAGTTTCAGTGCCACTAGTAACAGCGAACTACAAATATTTCTCGTCACTAATACATGTTATTACATTAATTGTTCTTACCTTAAATCACAAAAGATGTTCAAAGTGACTTCCTTGTGCTTGCAGCAAAGCTTCACATCTCGTTAACATGTTTCGAAATACTCGACGAAGCTTTTCTTGGGAAATTGCCGAAATGAACTGTCGAATATTTTCTTTAAGTGCTTCTGCAGTGTGCGGATTGTTTATATAAGCTTTGTTCTTCAGCATGCCCCCACAGGTAAAAATCGCACGGGTTCAAGTCTAGGGAACGCGGAGGCCACTGATCGATAACTTGTTCACCAAACACTTCTCTTAATGCTAACATCGACCAATCAGCTGTGTGAGCTGTAGCATTGTCTTGCATGAAGAAACCGTAAGTCTTTTCCTCATCGGTCATTTCTTGGAAAAAGGGTCTAAGTATTAAATTTACATAACGTTCAGAATTTATTGTTTCATTATAAAAGATTTTCCCTATTATTCACTTGGAGATAACTGCACACTCCAACCTTAATGTCATGAAGAACAATTAATGTAATAACATGTATTAGTGACGAGAAATATTCATAGCTCGCTGTTACTAGTGGCACTGAAACTGCTTCTCCGGTCACCCACCGGAAGAACGCGCACAACACCCGCCCACAACAACAGAGCACCGGCCGACCACGCAATGCAAGCACGATCGCAGCCTCATAAATTGTAGACCCGGTATAATGGAATCATGAAATCAAGTTGTTGTAGATAACCATAACCTTCCATCTAGTGGAGAAAAGAAAATACTATGTCATTGCAAATTGTAGTTCACAGATACATATTTTAGCAGTAATGAAATAGAACGCACATACCATGACAAAACACATACTGAAGTGACATAAAGCAAGATGGAATATATATATATATATATATATAACTAACTAACTAGATGGCTTACCGAACCCGAAGGTTCATCACCGAATTAACCAAAGCCCTCCACCGGACCCTGTCCTGGGCCAACAAAATCCAGTTTCCTTCAACTCCTATCGCCCATAGATCCCGCCTGAGATTATCCTCCCATCTACGTCAAGGTCTCCCCAGCGGTCTCTTCCCTGCAGGTTTCCCAACCAGTACCCGGTGCACACCTCTTGTCCCATCCATGCACGCTACATGTCCCGCCCATCTCACTCTTCTCGACTTAATCACCCTCACAATACTGGGGGAGCAGTACAGATTTTAAGCTAGTCATTGTGCAGTTTTCTCCACGCCCCACCGTCTTCCCTCTTAGGCCCAAATATCCTCCCCAACACCCGATTCTCAAACACCTGCAATCTGTGTTCCTCCCTCTGAGTGAGAGACCATGTTTCGCACCCATACAAAACAGCAGGCAAGATTATTGTTCTGTATACTGCTTTTGATTTTTTAGTGTCAGGTCGTTATCGATACATTTATTCACACTAAACAAAGAATCTTTTTTTTAAAAATTACCAAGGGACAAAAATATTACTAATTAACAAACAAAGTGTCAGAGACTAATTAGATTAGTGTTCTCAAAATGTGATGACAGGCGTTAAATAAGATATTAATGGACGTTATTTGATGTACTGATCCTCATCTGTAGATACAATATGCGAAAATAATAATAAAAACGGACCCAAAATATCGATGCGACCTACTAGATATTACTAAAATTTTCAACTAACATTAATTATGAGAAAGTAATTATCGAAAGTATAACAACATCGCTGAGGTTAGAAATTAATGTTTTTGCAGGCCGTATTTTGTACACTCCTGATAAACTGATTTGGTCATACACGGGACTTCAAATTGGGATTTTTAATACCTCTAAGAACCCCCGGTTAAATTTTTCGTTTCAAATGGGGAGATCATTTACAGAATTACAAATGTTCCGGGCTTATTAACAGTGTATGAACTCGCTGTAAAAATCAGTTCACAGAATTAATCCTGCTAGCTCGGTCACGTGATTGGTTACCTTGGTCGGCCAAAGTTTGAGCAGTTTCGTCGTTCTCGGCTGCTGACAATTTTGAGATTCCGGTTTCACGCGCAAGGCGACTCAGTGATTTCTGTGGTGTGCGTTGTAACCTTGGACCTGTTTCGTCTCGTTGTCCTTCGGTAAGCACGCGTCGCTTTTGGTAGATTTTTTGTCCAGAAATAAACCAGTAGATCGAAATTTATTACTAAATTTATGGATACCTGCTGTGCTTGGAACAGTTAACCCGGGAAATTTACGAACGAAATTTTTCACAATTCTTTTCTAGCGGTAGCACGTTTCACAAACTGTTCTTATAGGAAAAACCCCATTCGACGGTATATCAAACCATATTCACACACACAATAATAACCAGCGTTTAACAGATGAAATATTGTGTGAATTATTTTAGCGTCAATTCCTGATGATGCCTGGCGATGTGTCATGCCCGGAGCCGGGAAGTGACAACTGCGTTTAACTTTGTCAGTGGACGAACTGTATGACAATGAGTGGATTTATGGGAATAAGCGAGCGACGCCGTGAAAGAGAGGAAAGTTAGTGGCTGATTCGGTGATAACAAAGAATTCACTAGACACTGTACAAGAATAAGAAAGTAAAAGTGAGTAAACCTTCTGGTACATGTATATATATATATATATATATAATGATGTTAAACAAATATGTAGAACTCATATTGTTGTAAGAAGACACATGCCTAAGCTGTACTCATAATTTCAGACGCCGCGTAGCCGAAGGCCATATCCAAACTTATAGCGACTGGCCGATATCTGATTTTTGTGGTTATAAATAGTGAAAATTTTCAGTCATTGACAGCGGAAGCAGTATTATTCAAGAGTGACTGAATGTTGCAAATAACTTCAGCCTATTTTGACGATGATCAACTTTTGAGGAATAACCGCAATATACTACGTAATTACCTTGTTGCACAATACGTGTTATGCCTCATGTACATATCATGACTATTAAACCATTTTTTTGATGAAAGAATTATTCATCCACCATTGTCTGTGTCCTTGTCATTAGTATTGCAATAATATTTTCACGAGTCGGTGGAAAAGAACTCGCTTACTTTCTTAGTGGTATGACCTTTGAAACGTAATGCCTCCAGTGCTTCTAAGAATAACGCATGCCTCCAAAACGTCAATAACCACCTTCAGGAGTATATGCCGTTACAACCTAAAAGACCGCAAATCACATTCTTACCGCTAGAAAACCTACAATGATCATTCAGATATATGTGGTACTTTAAGGTCTCAGTAGCATGTATAATAATCGTTCTATTTACATGTCCATGATTCAGAGATGACAGCACATTATGTTGCATTCCATTGAGTTGCATATTTGTGTTTATTCAAGTCGCTACCAACGCTATCGTAAAAAGTGTTAATATCTGTGACAAGTGCTTTCAATGCCCGACTGTGGCGTAGCGTAGCGATTCTCCTAGCAATTAGATGTCGAAGGTAGACATATTGGTAGTTTAATTAATAAAATTATAAAAATGTATAGTTTATCTGGACACGTTTAATACTGTTCGAATTTACAAAACATTCATTCGTATAGTCCGAGATGGAAGAGGAAATAATTATGGTCCCAGAAGACGGTTTTAGTCCTACAGGTAAGATGTGGTAAATGTATCGTAGCGTAGCGTATTTCTGGATCGGTTTTTGGCTATCTGCCGCTGAGTCAGCATTTCGCTACATTTGTGGAGCGGTAACCCGTTTTATGTTGCGTTAAAATGATATTTTTTGAGGGAAATATAAATGACAATGACAGATACTACATTAAATACTAGTATTAAACAATTGTCCCATCGGATTGTGGAAAGGGCATCTTGACCGAAATTCTTTTGATCTAAATTCATAAAATAGTGGTGCAATATAATTATGTTTTCCTTCCCGGCAGAGAAGTTCGTATGGAGCAGACCAATGGTACTTACATTGATAGAAGAATATAAGAAAGTAGAACATGAATTCAAAGATTCCAATATTAAAAAGAAGCACATATGGCGCAAAATAGCTCAACAGCTTTCTCAGAGGGGCTACCCCAATGTGAGTGAAGATATGTGTGATAAAAAGTGGCGCAACTTGAAGAAGACGTTTAAAGAAATTTATGTTGGACAAAGAGGGTCACCTTTGAGAACCAGGTGGGGATTTTACAATGCAGTAGAAGAGATATTCAGTAAGGATCCAAATATAGTAAGTGCTGCATCAGTATCAGTTTCAACAAAACCTTTACTAACTACAAAAAAAATTCCATGTTCTGATGGGCAGGAAATGCAAGTTGAAGTAATGGAAGTTGTTGGGAATTTAGGTGAAGAGTATTTGGAAAATGGGGAAGCAGTAATGGCTGAAAATTCTGAAGATCATATATATGGAACTTTTGACACATCAGTTCAGCAACCACCTGCTTGGTTCACAGAATTTCTACAGCAGTATCATAATGATGAAGAAAGGAGAATAGAAATGTTAAATAAAATGCATGCTGATATTATTGCTTTGGAAGAAAAAAAGTGTGCTCTGTTAGCAAAACTTATTGAGAAAGTTGGAGGCCCTTGTGTGGTACAAGAGAATGAGAAATGTGAATCATCTGACTTTAAAAGACTAGACCAAGAACCAGAGTGAAACAGAAGATTTTAGCCAATAAGTCTTATTTACATGTTAGGTAAATGCAAATGGAAAGTACAATGTTGCAGCTTTCTACATTAATCCTAAAATTGTATACATGCTGTGTACAGTGTATTAGCTATGATTCATTTGCAGTGACACAGACATCCCACAGTCATTAGTCATTACAGTTCCTGAAACATCTGGAAATTGCAGTGCTGGTCAAAATTGTATTTTAGTGTCATAGGTATTACATGTGGACCATGCAGTAAATTATTTCAGAGAGACAGCTTGCTATTTTCAGCAGTATTGGAGACATTTAGCTCTGATGTGAGAAATGATATATCTTGGTGTTGACAGAGGCTTCTGTGTAATTAATTTATTTATTTTATGTCAATCACGGTCTTTTGGGTTATGATGCCTTGCAGTTTTGTAGGTTACCTGTATTTTGAGGAAAATGTCACAACCCAGATGAGCACAATTGACATATTCCCCACCACAAGAATCTTAAATCTCAGACATTTTATGGTATGGTCGTCGCATGTCCTTGAATGTCGGCATAGTCTGAAAATCTGTGGCTCTTCAAAATGGCCTTCAGTTTTGGGAACAGCCAAAAGTCACACAGAGCCAAATCTGGCAAATGGACCAATTTCAATATCTTTTTCTTTCCTTCTTCTTCCCCTCTCTCCCAAATGCATCAGGCCAAAGTTCAGGTTTTCTTCAATGAACAGCGTCACATAACTTTGCCAGTATTTTCAAATAACAATGCTGGTTCACTGTTTGACCACACTTTTTCCACATTTTCATCTATCCAGTGATTTTTCAAATGCCTAGTTCTTTCATTGTCTTTCACATCTTCCCAACCCTCTTTAAGCCTTTTATGCCACTCAAAGGCACTTATTCATAGAATCATCACCATAAACCTCTGTTAACATGTGCAGAGTGTCACTTGATGTCAGTGCGTTGTTCCAGCAACTTATCACTCATTTTTTCACCAGTTTCCCACTCTCCTGTACGTAGTGTTCATTAGATTATATCAAAATAATGTTGATTGATCACTGTTTTGTTTATCATCTGTACTGGATATGTAGCATCAGTGA
>NW_019060477.1:102343-133371 GCF_000696155.1 Zootermopsis nevadensis | reverse complement strand
TGGGAGGAAGGAGTCAATGCATACTTTAAGGTACTATCCCAGTATTTGCCTGTAATGGATAAAGAAAACCCTGACAAATGTCAGGATAATGCTGATCTCTGGACCAGTAATTGAATCAAGCGCTTCCTGAATACTGTATGAAGCATGCAAACCACTCAAATGCAACTTCAGTTGACTATGCTGAATAAATCTGTAAACACCAGTCAAGATCAGTCAAATGAAGTAAGATCTCCACTGATATGTGGTGCAAGAAAACACGATTCCAACCAGGGGTGAAAATAGTGCCTTAATTTATTGTAGCCCAGTTTTTTCTTTTATGGTGCCATGCTTGACTTCTTGGAACACTACCATCACTGTTATCCTACATGTGTAAATTCATATCAGTCATCCAAGATAAATAAATTATTTTTCAGAACCTGAACTGAAAACCAAATCTTCTGTCTTGTTTCCATGGATTTGCCACGTGCTAGCAGACAGGTACTGTTTCTGAAATGCGCTGAATGAAAGTCCGTAAGCTCCAGAATGTCATTTTTACACCATATCAGTTGTAGAACTGACAGTACCTTACATATAAAGTGGATCCAATTTGTTCCCAAATTGAGGGCTTCTTCAGTAATATCACGAATGCATATCAAGATACATGGAATAAAAAATCACAAGATTATTGGCATATCCTCTTGTCTCACTTTAATCTTCTTCTTATAACAACAACAACATTTTTCAAAGTGTTCTATTTTCTTGGCAACTGTGCTTTACAGTCAGAACTATCAAGTTGTCAGTAAACATCCTGTAACTTAGGATATGTTTAACATAAGATATCCCATATAAAAATAACACAGTAAGGGAAGGATTTGAAATGTATTAGACACAAGTTGAGGAGAACAATGATTGCATAATTATACATTTTAGACTCTCAGGTTATGTGATGTTTCTTGGTCACTATTAAAGTCACTGAAATACATGTGCACAGCCATAAAAGTTAATGCATCTGAACCATCATTCTCTCATCTCTCTCATTGCAGTCTAGACTGTATAGGCTGCGGTACCATATTCACATACTTGTATGGTTGAGACTATAAAATATGATCTTTAAATTGTCAATTACAGTTCACTCTAGTAAGAAAGGACACTATGAAAGGAGTATGGTCACCGAGTATTGAGAACAGAAGCAGCAAAAATCTGCTGCAAAATCTGAGGGATGTTCTTCAAGTCAAGACATACAAACGATCGACCTGCTGGCAATTTGTTTGTTAATCTGAAAATGTAAACACAATTCACAAACCAAAATGATGAAAAAATATTAATGAAATATAAAACAATATGTAGTTAAATTAGTTAAGTTTAGTGCAAATGTCTGAAAACATGTTGCTCATGGAAATGATGAGAGATCATTATGTTTAAAATTATTCTCCATAATATTTTTTGTGTGTTACTAATACTTTTGGCCCCTTTCTATTTGGTAACATAGGTCCAAATTATCTTTTATTCTACTGATATGACAGTGCTTTTATACACTAACATATAATCTTAAGTTTCGAAGGTAAAAGATAACAGAATTACTTTCTTTACCTCAGGTCAACATCTATCTTACAACAAGACTGGAAAACTGTACTCTGCAGAAACCCTTTTCATGAACAATATGAAAATAAAAGAAATTACCTTGATGCTTGATCTCCTAATGAACCAATAAAGATGGCATATACACTGACTCTAGGGTTGGAATTCATTGCTCTTGCAAGGCTCTCTGGAGGTATGCCGTAACGTTCTAGATTTGCATCAGACAGTATAACCACAATTGCTTCATCACAGTCTTCTTGACTCAGAGAAGCTATCGCATACTGTGTGGCTTCTAGGGTGTTGTCTCCTGACATACAGTATTGTGAATGGGCATGCATTGTCTGAAATGAAAAATATCTCTTTTTATGATGCCCAAAATTCATGTGAATTCCTTTTTTACTAAAAAAGCTAAATCATCATAAGAATACTAACTAAAGTTTATATCAAATTAATGAGAGTTTCACATAATCAGGATGAAGAAATCAAATAGAACAAAAGAAGAGGGGGGGGGGGGGGGGGGGCAGCATGCATGGTTAAGATGAGAAATGCATACAAAATTTCATATGGAAAACCTGAAGGGAAGAGAGCACTTTGGACACTTAGGTATAAATGGGAGGGCAATATTAAAGCCTTCAGGTTCCACAAAGATCAGGGAATTTCTTGACCTTCTGAGCTACTATCAGCTTCTTAAAAAGGACTATGCTCTGTGTACATAATTTGCACTCAATTGTATTATAAAAACTGAGGCTAACACAAGTTACTTCAGACAGTGTACATAGCCAATTTTTGTACTTGGATTGACATTGACAGATATGAATTTTTCACTGAAATCCTCTTAAAAGATGGTTTTGTAATCTTACCTTATAAGATGAGCTCTCTGTGTGTGACCAATGGGAGCAAATGGATCAGAAGTTGAGAACGGAGTGTACAGCAGCCGGTTGTTTGCATAATAAGATCTGATTGTAGGCTTTTGAACAATGCCCATCAACATAAATAGAGCCAAAACCACGTAAATTTCGTCTACTGTGACATCTTGCCACTTCCTAATCCTAGATCGAAATGTGAGAGGATGGGCACTTTTAGAAATTTCTTGCTTAGCATATCTGTTGGTTTCATCTACAATGAGCTGCACAAGAGCTGTATCGAAAATGATTTCGAATGAACTCACGACATCTAGTCCAGCCGTGTCGAGCCGAGGACCATATACATTACAAAATGCTTCTCTTGAAGCAGGAAATGAGTCAATATTTTCCCACATATACTTGCCGGAAACAATACCTGAATTTGCTTCTACAATTTCTTCCTGGTTTTCGCCACCACAATTGTCACTCTCATTCTCACTAATCGCTAACGTTCCCGGTGTCACCAACTGTGTATATTCAAAGTCTACACTCTCAGTGTCCGAGCTACTATAATTGTCACTTCCAATAATTCGTCTAGAAGTGCCCTTTGTTCAGCATCAAATAACACATGACTGCTTGAAGGGTTCTCCATTGTAAAACTGAGGCCAGTCGTCTATTTTTAGACTCCCAGGTAGTCGTTCAAGGGATTGTCAACAAGGTTGCCGGATCTTTGCGCTGGCATTAATCGTTACAAAGTTATGAGCTGAAGAAATTAGGCTTAAAGCCGGGCGTAATATTACGCCCAGCCGCAATCCCGAGCATTTAAATGCCGGGCGTAATTTTACGCCTCTCGGCGGTGAGGAGTTAAGCAAGATAACTGGATAAATGTCATATTAGTCTGCCCAAACATAACACAGTTGACCCACCTTGATTATGTCTAGTCGTTGTTTGTTGTCAGTTGGTGGATTTTTGTGGTCCACAAATGTAACATCATGGCTCTCGCCTGAATGCCCAACTATATCATATTGGATTCTGCCTTCATGGCCTTGGAAAGCTTCCATTACCAATACCACTGCTTCCATCTCACGATCAAGCCTGCCATCATAACTATTGAACCTATAACATGCATTTTTATCTTTTAACTTAACTGTTAATTTCAGTAAATGCAATCATAAGAATAATGTCTCTGATAGTGCAGTCTGGCCTTCTGAAAATAATGGCAGAGCAACGAAGCATGTACGCACAACATGCACTGAGAATCAGATAAATGAATATTCATTATTATTCCACATACCTGTACATACTGCCTGAGACATCAATCACAAGTTTGAGCCGTTTTGGTTTTGTTTGAGGTGTTCCCACCTCTGGGTCTTTCTCTGCTCGCCTCCGGTATATTGTCTTCTCTCCAGTCAAACCTGGAACATAAAATACCCAGCCATAAAACTGAAGACTGTCCTTTGGCGAGCTAGGACGATAGGAAATTTTAAATTACACTGACATTAAAGGATTTACATGTACCATGAAAAGCCATCATAACAAATCATAATTAACCTTGGTCAATCAGTTATACAGAAATATATTTTCCATTTTGAATGTTACAGATAAGTGTTATTTTTTAACATGATTGATGTCATGCTTTGTTAAGGTCATCAGTATTTGGCAGTAACTTTTGCTGAGCTAACTTTAGGATGTGTACTATTGTATACTTAGAGGGATCATGTGAATTGCAACAACAGAAATGAAATCCAACATTGCTTCAATATACCATGTGGTGGAAGAAATTACCTTTTCAAATGGTTAAAAACAGGAATTTTGCATTCATATTAACCACTGCATAAGGTTACATCACCACTAGTTGTTATGACTAACAGAAATAGGTGCAAGATTTGAGGTTTTCACAGCGGTGAGTATGAAGATTTCCATCTTCTGGGTTGTTGCGCCGTGTAGTCTGGTCTATGCTAACCTACGTTTCAGAGGTCATACTGCCTCCGTCATCAGGGCGATGAATATATGGTATAGTATGGTAGATGTCATCGCCCTGATGACGGAGGCAGTATGACCTGTGAAAAGTTGGTTAGCATCGACCAGACTACATGGCGCAACAACCCAGAAGACGGAAATCTTCAGAAATAGGTGCCTTTTAAAGATGGGTTTCTGGGTTGTTGTGCTATGTAGTTTGGTAGAAGTTTACTGATGTTTCTGAGGTTTCAGTGCAACTGGGTAAAACACTAATGAAAGGAAAATCACCTGAAAACCTGGGATTCCATGAGAGGTTACAAATCTGAATTTATTCTTATTGGTTGAGATGTTAAAAAAAAATTTCAGACTCAAGTTGCAAAATTTGAAAGTTTCCAAAAGAAAAGAACAAGAGATCTAACAAGGATATTTCCTATACTCTAGTCTCTTGGTTACATTTTACAACAAATTATGTAACACAGTACTGTAACCACTCCGCAGTCACAATAATGATTCATCAATGTTGCACAGTCAAGAAACATTATCACAGGTCACAAAGTATTTATATTTCTGTTTACTGCATTCAGTCTTCTATATCCAGCCTGGCCAACACACTGCCTCTAGATGACTGACCTCTCACCTTGTCAAGTCAATTGTTACTAACAACAGAATTTATGACGTTGCAGAGACACTGGAGAGAGAGAGAGAGAGAGAGAGACAGCAAGTTTCATAGTTTTACAATGTTTTTCCAATACTTTCAGCTGAAATATATCTGGGAAGTAAGTGAGATCTGTTGATTTCTGTGCCCACAATGGCTTTGGAGCAATTGTGAAATGGTTTGAACCAGTTCAGATGTCATTCATTTCACAGTTTTACAGTCCTGACTGGAACACAGCTTGAGGAAATAGGCTGTGGTTTGAACCTACTTAAGATATGTACCAGCAAGAGGCTTAAATGATGACAGTGGCGAAACTACAATTTCCTAACTGAGCTGAATAATTGTCAGCAATACCCTCCACTACAGTCCTTCTCCCCCCTCCCCCACAAACCTTTACCCTCAATTAGTTTGGTGTCATCCAGTTCTCCAACGGTTTGATGTCGCATCCACTGTCGTTCCCTTGACTTCGCTTGCAGACTGTTAAGAATCACCCTCAGAGCTTGTACCTAGGTGAGATAATGCATAATGTAAGGATGAGGCAATTAAACAGTATGAAAATACTGGGACTGTATCTTTCAGAAATGATACGGCCCAAAACAGTCATATACTCCTGAGTCCAAGCACTTCTGTAATAAGATACCAAGAACTTTACAACTTCCTCCAAGCAGACCCCACAAGCAGGTATAAACAGACAACACTGCTGTCAGCCTCAGTCACCAATCAGTCATTGGTTGACTGTTAAGAATTGTTAGCAGATGTGGTGCAGACTGAATGTCACCTGAAGAAGGTGGTATGGATACTTTTTGTAGGTCCTCAATCAGTACAGATTCTGCCTAGTCCTGAATTTGTGAGAGAAAAATTGAACAAAACACTATTCCAAAATGTTTAAAGGCAGTGCATTTGTCTGGATATGAAACACATCTCACAATTACCTGTCTGCTAACAGCATCTGAGAACTGCGCATACAACTGAGCATCATACTCGCTCATCTGGATTTCACGTAACCGCTGTTTGAATGCTCTCTGCCCCATTTCACGTGCAGCTTTTTTCACATGTTCTGGCACTGCATCTTTCTCTGCCTGTGTAACCTGTCCAAATAATGACCTTCATTATTGATCCTCCTCATCAATACATGATTTAAAGCATCTGTCAAGACTCTAAATACACTTCATCTGCTGAAGGAATATTACAGACGGTTATATAGATACAGTAGAATCTGCCTAAGACGCCTGCTGTTGTATCATAGTAATCTCAATGGCCTTGCCTGTCTCAACAAGTTAACATTGTGGTTTAGTTTACTTTCACTATAGTAGAACACAAATTGAGGTACAAGTCATGTGTTCATGAATTTGGTTTCTACCTCAGTGCTTTTATAAATCAAATCATGGAATATACTGACAACTACCACAACATGTCCCAGAAATCCTGGACTTTGCTTAAACCAGCGAAGGTAGTATTCCTTATTGTGACTTAAGTTTTGCAAAATTTGAAGGTAATTTTTATTTTGATGCAAGTTTTTTCTATGGTATAATGCACTAAATATTAGTTGTGCAACTATATTTTAATTTTCTTCAGAGGGACACTAAAACTGACACATAACATGCACATATGTCAACAGCAATGATGAATGGAGATAGCAGTTCATATTCCATGCCAGTCAATGCACATGTCATGGAGAATACTACACAATTACATAAAAATACAAAATTATTTTTCATTGTTGACAGACAATAAGTTCAGACCAACTGAAGTTGATATTCAATGTTCCAGTTACATAATTCCTTTATAAAATATGCTGGCTCCTGTGGTCAGTCATCCACTTGGTTAAGATGACAGCAGGAGCGTAAAAGTTTTATTGTGTAAGAAGTCCAAATTTTATGGCCCCATCACAATAACAATACATATTTTTTCCCATATAAAAGGTCCCCATACAATAGGATTTCCTATGTAAAAGTTAAAGATTTTAAAATATTTTCACTAAAGCATTTACTTTGTGCAGTAAAAAATCAAAACAAAAAACAATGCAGATATACAGTGTTGGAATGCATATGCTGCCAATACTTGGTTTTTCTTGGCATGATAACCACCATCTTGAATAAATTATCCATGATTTTGAGTGCGCCAAGTGAACAAACATCACATGATCATCGTACACAAAGATCCAGTTCTCTTCCACTGGTTGCCTATGATGTTCATACTTCACCATGCAACTTGTTCTACTATGATTGTAATTACCTGATGAACCTTGTGACCAGCATCTAATCTATAAGGACCTCCCTTCCCTCCAAGACCAGCAGTGTCCCTGCCACCTGTACCTCCAGCCCACATATTTCCTCCCACATGAGGGGCTCCGGTTTCATCCACTTTACCATGTTTTGGCTTAGTGACATCTAACCCACTGGGTCGGTCAACTGTGACCTGCAAGTACTTTCGATCTGTAAGAAACAAATCTACATTAACAAAACCCAACAGATTTGTTTTGTCCAGTAAAATACTGCATCCTGCTGTTAGGCTGAAAGTACTTCTAGTTTTAAAAAAGAAGCACATTCTGTTTATACATTAAAACTTCCAGGAATAAAATCTTGCTTTAAAATTATCAAGAATGGAAAAGCATGCAGGTAATTCTTGCACTCTGATACCAGTTCATAGTTGCATCTGATGCCATTCTTTCACAAATGTCAATTGTTGCACCTTAGGTCTTCCTTCCACTAACGCGTCCAAATCATTGTTACATAACAATATCTCCAAAATGCACAATGGATAAATACAATTATTTCAGGACAATGAAAAATTTGTGGTGCACTAAGCAGGTTAGACTAACTGTAAGTAATGAGCTTGTATTTAGAAAAACCTTATTTTAATCTAGTCAGGGCACTGGCTGTTGACAAATTTCCTAAAGATTTTCTCATTTGTCCAAGTGAATGTCAGTTCAGTACCTTAATAAGCCTCAACCACTTCTTTCCTAGTTTGATCCATTTCATCACTCAGGAACATCTCACCTGATGCCAAGTAAAAATTGACTCAGTGCCCCCCCCCCCCCCCCCAAGTTTTAAAGACAAACATCAATTAGATATTCTTTTTCAAACATCACATTCTGCATATTTCAATGCTCAATTTTAATGAGTAAGCCCATTTGTACGAATACAAAATAAGCATTAAAAATACATATTTGGGCAATGGGATTTGAGCTTGCAAATGTGATCTTCACATCACCACCAGTCCCCTACTATGCTTACTGGTGTTGGGAACCAAAGCAAAGTGTAACTTTCACCTCTGCTTTTCTTTTGAAGGATTTGGAAAATGCATTAATTCAATTCATGACTTTCTTAAAATCATGCAGACATATTTGTGCCTTTGTTTAACAGACATCTGGCATAAATTATTATAGCTGACAGAATGTATAGAAAATACAAATATGGAAAAGTATAAGGAGATTACAAATCACTGAAATTATAATTCCAGCATTACACTTATATATCATTTCCAGTTTGGGACTTCAAAAATGTCAAATTCTTGATCTTTGTTGTACAAACGTAAAATCTGGCAAATGTTATATGTGGTTTCATTGCGTACTTGTGCAATATGAGAATAACTGCAAGCTTGGTGGGCAAAGCCCGGGGCAGCAAGCACAGGGGGTTAGGTCCCAGGGAGCAAGCATGCTGGGGAAAGGCCTGGGTGGTAAAGCACTGGGGATGCAAGCCTCATTTGTAAGCAAGCCCAGGGGTGTTCCCAACAGGTTCAAACATACACTAAAACATAAAGAACACCTAATGCATAAAAGTGAAGTCATATATGCTATACTACATACCAGAACCAATCATTTGCCTCCATTCCATCATAGATTTTTCCAGGCTAAACAGAGATGTCTCCCAAAGTCTGACACACCCACCAGAGTCCACAGTCACTAGACCCTGATTGCTCCCTGCCGCAAGGTTCAAGGGTAGCTGTGAGTACAGCCAAGGAGTAACAGAAGAGACGGAAAATGGCCTGGTGCAGAAAATACAATTGAAAAATTTAAATCACAAGCTTCATTATTCCTGTGGTAGCCCATTCACTTGTTTCAGAGACCTTCCTTCTCTACCTGCAGTCCTAATTGTGACTCTCCCTAACTTTCCTTAATATTTAAGAAAATTATGGGGACAAAGCCTCATATTAATCTAGAAGGGCAGCTTCAATAATGCTATCCTATACACTCTTCCTTATATTATATGCATACCATTTTCTTCATATGGTGAGCAATTTGATAAAATACTTTTAAAAATGCAACAATGAAAAATTAACTCAGAAAAACTGATGAGCATTGTAATAATATACAAAGACAGTACCAGGAAAACTGCTGCTTATATTGCTTTTGTTTTTATCCGTTTTTATTACATCTCCAGGCTTCTTTCATTTAATTTTGGAGACGCGTCTGGGTGCCTATATCTGCAAAATCAATTTTAATTTTCATATCGTGATTCTGGCTACCGACATAGGAAATGGAATAATATTACTCTAATTTTATATTATTTTAAGGAATTACTCAAATATATCGTAATACAAGCAAAAGAAATACACTCACAAAATATAAAGTATTATAACATACCGGGTTGTGTATGAGGTGCGTGTCCGTTGTTATTGAATGGCAGACAGCAACTGAGTTGTAGGTATCGTGTGTAGCTATATATATTGGGTGAAAGTTGTTTAGGGGGTTTGGTCAATGGACTGTAGAATGTTAAATATCGGATTGTTCGTGTAAATGTTGCTGTCGTTTAGTGCAAGGTTTTGTTTATGTGTTCTTTGTATATGATATTTCTCTATGGTGTCTCTATGTGGTTTGTTTTGTATTATTTTTATAATGTCCATTGTATGTTCTATTTTGTTGTATGAATGTCCTGTGTTTAATATATGCTTTGCATATGCTGAATGGTCTTTATTATGTTTTATTGCTGTAATATGCTCTTTATATCTTTGATTAAAGGTGCGTCCAGTTTGGCCTATATAGGTTAACGGGCAATCATTGCATTTTAACCTATATATGCCTGGTTTTTCGTATTGATTTGTTGTGTCTATTTGTGGTTTTTGTTTCAAGATGTTTTTTATAGTGTTTTTTGTTCTAAATGCTATTTTTATGTTATTTGTTTTAAATGTTTTTGTTATGTATTTGGTTTCTTTTCCTATATATGTGAATGTGGCCCATTTGTTTTGTTTATTTTCGTTTCCGTCTTCATTTATATATAAGCTGCTATATAATGTTTAAACAAAATTTAATTATAAGCAAAGGACTGGATGTGAAATGACTGGCCAAAACAGGTTGTGGGCAGTGCCTCAACTGATAAATTGGTTTCTGACAGCACTGCTTTTGGAGGTCACCCATTGTTAAAGAGTCAGTTTTGTTAATGAGTTTCAACTGTACTAGTAATCTGTGATTTTTCAACACCAAAAATTTAAAGTGAAATTAAAATGTCGGGTTCTTATGGTGGTTGAATGTGGTATTCTGGGTTGTGATACTGTGTAGTCTTGCAGATGGTTAGCAGGGTTAAAACCTGAAGATGGAAATGATATATTCTTCTAAAATAATGGTAGTCACCTATAACAATGGTATTCAACCTGAGGTACGTGAAATTTATAAAAAATATATATTATTGTATGATAACACTGAATAATCAGGACCAGATTTAGGGTTAGCTACATGAGAACCGGACTTGACGACATTCGATTTGGGAGTGCCATTTCTCTCTCTCTCCTTTATGCAATTCTTATCTGGGCGGCTAGTTTCATTTTATTCCACATAGTGCTTTGAAACCTGACTGAACACTATTGGGCAGGATTTATACATATAATTTTGCTTTGCTAAAATACCTTTGTTTCTTTATTAATTTTTATATGATAGGCAATAATTATTTGGATGTAATTTATTTTAGATGTATAAAGATTTCTGTCTTCTGGGTTATTGCGCTGTGTAGTCTGGTCGATGTTAACCAACGTTTCAGAGGTCATACTGCCTCCGTCATCAGGGCGATGAATATGTATGTATGTATACTATGTATAACTTGAATTATACACCAACAACTTTGGGGGTACAAAGTTGAAGAGAAATTATAATTGGGGGTGCGCGAACAAAAAAAAAGGTTGAATACCACTGACCTATAAAACTACATGGTGTCATCCCAGAAGACCACAACTGGTAACTGACTATCGATTTGGCACTACCATCTCCATGCATGTGTACCTATTGGTACATGATTCATGGTCATGAAATTATGAATGATGGAAAAAATATGCTACTTTTGATGAGGCCTTCTTTGTCAAGAATGACATGTTAAAAGCATTAACTGCACAATGTATAGATATAATGGTAATGGACAACTGATCTGACTTTTGATACTGACATACCTACAAATTGAAAATGGAACATAGTTGTCGGATGGTTTAAACCGAGCCTGAGAAGAATTCATCATACTTAGTCGCTCTGAAAGCTTCAGATTAGACCTCTGAAATGTTGGCAAACTTCTACCAGACTACATGGTGCTACAACTCACAAGGCAGCCATCTTCATAATCACCACTGTGAGAACCTCAAATCCTACTGAGAATTTCATGCCATTCTTGACGGGTAATTTACTAGTAAATCATAACATACAAGTTAAACCTTCCAAGCAGAATGTCCTTATTGTCAAAGACTGCTTCTAATGGCATTATCATAAACATAAAGCATGTGATATTTGAACAATAACACAATCCACGCAACTCACTGTGGTACAGGAAGATAACGCAGCTTCTGATTAACGATGTCAGTGATCTCCAAATAACCAGACACAGCAGGCTGAATCTTGTCTGAAGAGATCAATTCTTTTGGCACTTGAGCAGAACTCACAGGGCACACAACCTGGCCACAGTCTCTCAGAATGATGGCAGTATACGGTCTCCCTCGATGCTTAGCTGGTCGAGGCCATACATATAGTTCATTTTCAGTTTGGTCCAATTCAGGGAAGCCAACAGCTACAGCAGCATATGTATTATCAGTGCAGAGTATACGATTAGGAGCACTCAGTTTCTGACCAAGGGCATCACTAAGCATGTCAAATGGTAGATTCTCAGAGTCACATGTAACAATGTAACCAAGGGAGTTGCTACAAGTATCACCAATTGGCTGTAGCATGCTTGGGCATGGGTCTGTAGGACTGACTTTTGATAGCACATACTTCCTGTTAACACAAGAATGGAGTACTACAGTGTGTAAGAATACCAGTAGTTAATATACTACAAATTCAATTATGATTCAAGGAAACAATCCTGAACCTAACATAGTACAACTGTATTTTAACTGGCAGAATCTCTATAGCATACAGTCTGCTAGTGAGAAATAGAAAGAAAAGATGTATGTATTAAATAAATAAATAATTCATTACATCTGTCAATGTATTTTACTTTTCTTTAATAATAGTGACCATTCAAATGTTAAAGAATACTCATAAAATAAATGAAAACCATTTACTTAATTATAATAAAAATATGACAATAAACATGAATTTATTATTTATGGCTTTATTTAAAACTGATTTTTAAGCTTCTCACAAAATGAATAAAGTGGCATCAAGCCCTTCAACTATTATTTTAGGAGACAGCTAATGATTTTATTTCATAGATTTATGTGAAATAAATTATTAACAAAATTTGTAATTATCATCATCTGTTTAATTAAATCATGACAAAAAAAGTCCTGCTGATTGTCTTATAAAGCACATGTCACCCAATATTAGTTTTCTTCCATTACTACTCCTTCACATAAAATTAATTTCTGTTTGTGCAAACTACAAACCATACATCACATTCTACCATGTTCACTGTAAATGCATTAAACTACACGTGATATTAGACATGAACAATGCTATAAAGAATTACACAGAACATTCAAGACTGGTGACAATTGGTAACTGGTAATTTTAACAGTATAAACACTTTTGGCACTGTTAAATGGCAGAATGTACTGCTACTCTTAATATAATATTCAATGTCTGTCAAGCTTGACTGTACGTGTGCACCATTCATACAATGAAGAAAAAATTAAGTTCTGATGGTGGTGACTCTGGTAGCAACAAATGGAGGGGGGGAAAAGCTACGATGGGGTCTGGCAGAGTCTGCATTTGGCGGGAGTCTGAAACTAGGTGGTTAGTTTTCAGATGGCATGTTTGGCAGGTATATGGATTAAGATGCCATGAAGATGTTTTCACATTTAACTTCTTTATAAATGAACTTTATAAATTTTGTCAAATTATATAAATAATTTATTTTCAAGTTGTTAAATACTAATTAATTAATTTTAATACTTACTTGTTAACTGTATCTTCTATGAGCCATTTATTGATGGAAGGTAAATTTATTGAACTAATATGAAAAGGGAGAGAGAATGACATTGCTGTCATGGTTCTGACATTCACCACTTCAACTTTGCTGCCTCCAATCTCATAAAGAATCTGAAAACAATTATTCACACTATCAATATGTTCAAGAAATTACTGTTTATCATGTTATCACCAAAAAAAGGGTCGAATGACAGCCCTCTCTCTCTTTCTTTTCTCTATCTCTCTCACATGTCCACGCACTCCTATTGGTCCCCACCCATGCCTGATTTGACACCTGCTCCCATTGGCTGGGAGCAGGCTACTCCATTCACTGTCCGGTTCCTACAAACCTAGCCCCCTCCACCCAATTGCCACATGGATGATGGAGGCAGTATGACCTCTGAAACGTTGTTAAATATCTACCATACTACATGGCACAACAACCCAGAAGACAGAAATTTTCATACTCACCACTGTGAAAACCTCAAATCTTACATAATTCAGATTTAAATTTCAGTTAATCAAAAATGCCTTTCATACACATACTTATGTGCTAAACAAATCTGTAACACATCATATAATCAGTCACCAAACACATCTCACCACAGAGTTTGTCTGATCCAGCATGTCTGTCATCATGTGCCAATTGCCAACTTCAGTTCCCATCGTCCGGGCAAAACCCTCTGTGGCTGACCTGAATGTGGATAACAATGGTATCTGGTTGGCCCTTCTAGCAGTCAAGTCTACCACTATGAGCCTGTTAGACTAGAATAATAGAAACAATATTTAATCAGTCATATAGTTAATATTCAACTTCAAACATATTAGATAAGACAATATTACAATATTGTCATAACTCTATGAGAGATTTTTCTGCTCACTGACTAATGCCAAAGATAAGACTTTGGTAAAGTGAAGTACATCAAGCCCTCACCATGGTTTGGAACCCACATCAAACTGTAGGACCCCTCTGCTGACCATCATGTTCATGATCACCCTATCTGGAGTTAATAGAATCTGTTCTATGGGTGCTCCCTCCTCAGAGATGAATTCCAGATTTGCCTGAGGTCAGCAGAGATCAGAAAATGTCACAATAGGCTATCCCCTGAAGGCATCAGGAACCTACCCACAATATAACAAAACAAAGGAAAGCTAATAACTGAAAGAACAATAAAAAGTTGGAAAGTGAAACAAAAATTCTTCTTTTGAAACACAAAATATAAGTACCGTTTCCTCATGAATCAGCATTCGGTCACCATTATCTAATGGTGACAGCACAAAGTAGGGTCGAGCACCTCGCACTGGAGTGATTAAACCCTGGAGTGACAGCTCTTGGATAATTGCTCCTGATGGCTTCATTGTATACAGTGTCAGTGGGTTCATAGTCAGAACATGAATCCAATCTTCAAGTAGGTCTGTACCTGTACCTGTTGATAAAATTTAAGGGATTAGGTATGGTGTCATACACTAACAACGTACTTACCAGGTACTAAACAAGAATATATGCATGTTTTATAATACCACCAAATTCATACCAAGAGGCAGGAGCAGATTCAAGTAAGCACAGCAACATGAATGTCTAGACCATGAATTTTATTAATCCTTCAGAATGGAGGCACTTAAACCCTGTCCAGAGCCTGAATGGGAATTTAATTTTGGCAAATAAGAGCTAGAAATATCAAGGTATTTAAATGGCCACAAATACTCTATTTTCATCAGATTTTAATTACTGTCTGACTGTGTGCGATAAATATCTGCAGAACATTTATGCTACATAAGGGGAACCAAACATGTTTACTTTTCAGTGTTAAACAAGACTGAAAAGAAGATTTCTGTCTTCTGGGTTGTTGTGCTGTGTAGTCTGGTAGATGTTTACCAACGTTTCCGAGGTCATACTGCCTCTGTCATCAGGGTGATTCATTGTTGTGTTGCGCCAAAATGTCAACATAATTAAGATTTATTCTGTTTGGTACATTCTGCCTGTTCAGTTTTAGAATCTCCGCACAAGAAGTTGTTTCGTTCAAGTCACTGCTGATCAGATGACTACATCTGTATCTATTGTTGTGTATATAATGAATGATACACTTAGCCAGTGCTAAACTCACACAATTAAAAATTTCTTATATCAAACTACGAGAACCTCAGAGAGAAAGACTACTTGAAAGAAAGATGTTCTTGCCACAGGGTTAAATTTATAATCTAAACAGTTAAGGACAAGATTTATTTTGAACAATTCTGGGGGAGAGTCATACTTGGCTTTACAGTTGTTGTATATGAAATGTAAGAACCTGCAAATTGATTTTAATTAATCAAGAGAAATGACAAGAACCAAATATAGGCATGGCTACCAACTGATTAGGTGAAAAGCGCACTTTCAACATTGGTTTTTGATAATGCCAAGTTGAATGAACATTGCTATCCTATAGCATTTCATCTTCCATAACTGTTTTCCATTCATTCGTACTGATCCTTTCAGAAAACAAGTTGCCATTGGAATTTTTACACTGCTGAGCAATGGTTTGTGTTTTCTGCAATTTCTCCAACAAATTTGTTGCTAAAGAATAATAAAACATTTCATGATTTCAGTAACATTATGTGCAGTGTCTTGTGGTCCACTAACTCCTGTGGACATCTCTTCTTCCAATATAATTTATCATGTTTTCCCATACACATAAATCTGTACTAACCCTGGCTCCACTGTCATTATATCAAGCAACAAATGCGTGAAAATATAACCCCTTCTCCCCCCCAGCTTAAAGATGTGAAGTTTTTTGGAATATAGAAAAGGTCAGATTCCTGGGAGTAACACTCTGGACTTTCACTGTGTTATGTTACTAGTTATAAGAAATTAATACCAGGCCCCATTCACCATAACCCCAGGCCCTCTGGAACACTGACGCACCTCCACTATGTTGCCATTTAAATCCAAGAATCCAAGATACGAGGTCTGTCCAAAAAGTATCCGACCTTGGGCCGGGAAAACAAAGTTCTGTGTCTGGGGGGTTACAATACCTAATTCCCTTCAAAGTAGGCCCCTTGTGACTCCACACACTTAGTCCAGAGGTCCTTCCATCAAGCCAAAAATCACAAGGAGCCATGTCAGGAGAGTTGGGAGCCTAGCGAACCCGCGGAATGCCGTGCTTGGCCAGGAAACCCTGGATCAGGTGTGATGAATGAGCTGGGGCGTTGTCATGATGCAGCTGCCAGTTGCGTGCTTCCCACAGCTCCGGTCTCTTGCGCCGAACTGCATCATGAAGATGACGGAGGACTTCTTGGTAGTACTCCTTATTGACAGTTTGGCCTAGTGGTGCGTACTCATGATGCACAACACCCCGGTAATCGAAAAAAACAGTATCACCTTCACATTGCTCCAAACCTGTCGTGCTTTTTTGGGCCTATGGGATGTTGGATGCTTCCATTGTGATGACTGGACCTTGGTTTCCGGGTCATATCCGTACACCCATGACTCGTCACCAGTGAACTCAGGATCCCTGTTTGCGCACTGCAGCATGTCCTGCGCGACCTCAAGGCGGAGTTGTTGCTGCTCTGGCGAAAGCAGCTTGGGCACAAATTTTGCCGCCACTCTTCGCTTGCCCAAATCCTCAGTTAAAATCGTGTTTGCGGAACCTCTGCTGATCCCAACCTCATCAGCAATTTCCCGGACGGTCCAACGACGGTCCTCCATGATCAATGTCCACACTTTGTCAATGACATCAGCATTTTGGCTCGTTGACGGTCTCCCGGAACACTGGTCACTGTCCGCCGACATGAGGCCATCTTTAAAGCGGTTAAACCACTCTTTAATTTGAGTGACCCCCATTGCATCATCACCGAAAGCCTGCTGAATTTTGCGGATTGTTTCCGCTTGGGTATCCCCAAGTTTCTGGCAAAACCTGATGCAGTAGCGCAGCTCCAAGCGTTCCGTCATCTTGAGCGAAACAAGAATGCGACGAACACGTGTTACACCACTTCGCTCTCTGGCACAGACAGACACATCCGGCGCTGCTGCGAGGAAGCAAAAAATCACGCATGCACATGAAAGTCCCTTCTACCACTACGCTCAGTTTCCCCATCCTTTCGCCATTACTTACCGCGGAAAAAAATAAGGTCGGATACTTTTTGGACAGACCTCGTACTTACCTTTGCTGACTGCAAGGCCTACAACAAAGGCAGTTTCTTTGATGGGTATGGACCAGTAAGACTGCATCTCACTGAACACAGCAGCCCTGGCTTCTACCTTGTCCAGGGGATGATTGTTCTGTTTGAGAATATGGGCTTCCTTCATCTTCAAGAACCTCTCCTCAACAGCAAGCTGAGTTGGGGGTAGTGAATGCATGATGGTCCAGCCTCCAGCTAGCTGCACGAGAGGCAGTGGGAGTCTATACACAACACATTTATTTATATTTGACTCCTTTGAGGTTTGGTTGTGGTGTGTGACAAATGGTGAGAATCACCAAGGGGTACTCCATAATGAAGTGTAGTACAGTTGTAATTATTCAGGCAAATGAAGGGAACGGGAAGACAGATAATCCAAAACTACCTTATTTTAAATTAACACACGTTCCAAAACAAAGTATTCTAACTTAGTTGTAATAATAATAATCCTACTGATTACAATTACAATATTAATATAACAGGATGTCATGTAGGGTGGGGCTAATATTTATAAAATAAATACGAGAAATTTACTGATATCTTAAAGAAAACATATGGTACAGGAAACATCACAATGTTAAAAATAGTGGAATCAGACCAAGAGAAGTGAATTACTATAGTTATTAAATAATATTATGTAGGAAATGAATACTTTTTTTAAATGAGACATTGATTGGAACCATAAAAATAATACTATTTATAGGAAGAGACTACAAATTTTAATATTATAATGCAGTTTCATTCTTTATGTAAAATGGGTGAGAGAGGAAGTTACTACAATGTTATGGACATTTAAAGTTTAGTGGTTGTACATGCACAGAATGGTGGCTAGATCTATTAGTGTTAGAGAATGGTGTAGTGTGTTAGCAGTGGCAATTTGTGTATTGCAGCTTACACCAGCTTACAACACAGCTGCAAGCACTGCCTTTTAAATTTTTAAGAAATGAATGTATGGGATACTCACTTTACCTACAGACATTAAAATGTTAACTCAAGAGAGAGGGAAATAGGTTCTAAAAAACTTGTGAGATATTTGCTGCAATGTACCAAGACCTCTTATTCAATAAACAGATGTGTCACATGTTTGTAACCTCAGAATTACATCACTAAACAAACATCATTAAATTGCAAACTGCTCTATTCCCCTACATTCCATATAACTGCAGCACAACAGGTTACACAATATAAATAAACAATGAGGAACTGGTGATGGGTGACCAAAGTCTTTATGCAGTACACAGTACTGTTCCAGTACTATTAATGAAGCATTTCTGCATCACATGTCATTCAAAGGTTAAATTACTGAATGTAAATATAATGGTAATGGCTGATATTAAAGTACAAGTTTTGGAAGTACTTTTATTGTACAAATCATTAAATTGTGTGTCACATAACAGTTATAAGACTCAGATTTCTAGGTTCAAGAGACCCACATCTAAGGTTGCTGGGTTATATTAAAATGACTAACAGTTATTTGTGGAATTTTTCTTGAAATTCTTGTATAAAATAAGGCATTAATTTGCACATACACTGTAATCAAAACAGCTTTGAATGTAACACAAATCTGCTAACATATTTTAGAAATCAAATCAAACAAAACATGGAACACAAAACACTATATGAAAAATAAAGAATTTACTACCGTATAAAAAATAACAAAAGAAGTTTGGCATTTGTGTTTGCTATTGCTAAACATCATGCATCTTACTCTTTAGCTAAGTTCACATTGGAGGGGTCAGCTCCAAAAGGGATGCCATGTTTATGCAATGTCTGCATTAATATCTCCAGGACTTCCTTACTGTAGCTGTCAAAGTCGAACACGTTGCGCACCACACTTGCCAGGCTCTCATTAGGGAATTCCTGCAAACAGACATGTTAAATACAGGAGAAGGCATGTTTTATAAAATTATTAAGTGTTATTTCGGAAAGGAATATAATCTTTACGCCTATACCAATCGATAGAAAAACTCTCAAAGTTTTTTACACACCTCACAGACTCGACACATGCTCCGCAAGTCACACGGTAGACGTCGAGACAATAATCCAACTCATCCCAAATTTTGTGCAGTGACCATAGTGATGAAAGATATGGCAGTTATGATTCAAATTTCTTGTACCAGGCATAAATGGATACTTGGCTTGGTTCCACATGAACTACAGAACATGCCAACTCCTCTGCTGTGTGGTAGCCATTTTAAAAATTGTAGCATCTAGCAGAGGTGCATAACAACAACAAATACCTGGGTCATCTGAAACCAAACTTTGAGAGTTCTTCTATTGACTGGTGTGGGTGTGAAGTTATAAGTACACTGCATTTGTTTCCTGTATCATTTTGAAAGCGTAAAGTACTTTTATGCTCCGCTGTGCATGTTTATGTCCCCCACTCCTGTTGGCTCCCAGGCCCTCACCTCATCCTGACTCTCCTCCCTACTGGTCCAGCTAAGGCTACCTTGACTGAGTTTCCAATATCTCACACCAATTCCACATGCACAGCAAGGATCTCTGAAACATTAGTAAACTTCTACATGGTGTTACAACCCAGAAGCCATCCATCTTTGTACTCAATGCCATGAAAACCTCAAATCCTACAAAAGATTTTACTGTGCTTTATCATAGACTCTGCCTGCTAGTTATGAATTTGAAGTTCTAGTGTATTTTACAAGTGACAATGCTGTAAGTTCTGAACATGTCTAGTATGAACACACAATCAGCCTCAACAAAAAGTCTGTAATTAAAGGCAAACAAGGAGGTTAAGAGTTTATTTAAAACAAAATCAGATTTTAACTTTTAACAATTTTATCACATATCAAACAATAATATTCTGTACCTAACATTTTAACACTAATTTAATGCACACAACAGAGTAATTTTTTGAGAATAATAGAGGCCTAAAGATAGAAAATTTGTGTCATCATAAGATCAAAGTAGACATAAAAATAAGAGCAAAAGTACATAAATTTATTTATCTATTTTTTTTGTGTGAAAATGGATAATACATAATATTGTGATGAAGTGTACAAAATTTGAAGCTCCTCATTATGTAGTTTTGTCCAGTCTCCTGTCATCGACTACTTAAAAATTATTCCCTTCGGCACAGCACACTCAAAAGTCCTCAATTTATATTCATCCCTTCGTGTGAGGAATCAAGTTTCACACCCACACAAAACAACTGTAATTCTACAATTTAGTTTTCTTCAACCAACCTGAAGGTGTTTCACAATGTTTACAACTTCCCTTGTTGAGTACGGGTAGTGAACCAGACCCTGATCTGCCATGTTCCGAAGTTCACCAAAGGCCTTGACTAATTTCAAAATTATTTTTCCAGATACATTAGGGCCATATTGCTCTAGCAATGAAAGTTCAGACTCTGGGCTTGGGTTGTCCACAGCATGACAGCTGAACAAGTCTCCTGCATACAAAATCAATACATGCAGATAAACATATTTTATTAGGCAGAAATTTTTCAGCAAGATGAACTACTACCTATTTACAACAACATTATTTGTGATGCCAAGTGATAAGTTTCCTGATAGTGGATGGGAAGAGGAGACCTAACAACCTGGCCTCGGTCATCATGCCCCTATATTTTTCGTGTGGCAATGTTGAAAGTACCATGTTCTGTTGTATTCCACAAGTGGCCAACTTAAATGTCATGCTATAAAAGGAATGAATGTGGAAATTTACTGAGAGAAATGTTTTGAGGTATCCATTTCAGCATTTTTTTCCCCCAATATGTATATGGTTAAGAATATATGGCATCGTAAAGCCACGGCAGATTATTTCAGTGAAGAATTCAGAATATTATATTTTGAATAAAGTCGAGAAACACACACACATAAAGATTATTCTTCTAATGTTATCAGCAGGGCCATTAAATCAAGTAGAATACAATGGGTTGACTATGCAGCTGAAATGGACAAAACAAGAAATAAGTAGTAAGTTTTTCACACACAAAAGGCACACACATGGGCACAAGCACATACACATGCACACAAGTGCTCATGAGGGCAAACACGTACCACTGGGCCCATGGCCAGGTGTGTACTTACCCATGAAAACATCCATCCATGCATGTGTGAAAACAGGTTCACACATATATGCACACACGCACATGGAATAGCACTAGTGTTTCCAAATAGGCTTATCACATCGTAAAATTTTAAGATATCTGTCATGTTGTAAATAATGTTTCCTGTAGAAGTGTCTGTTAATAAATTCTTTTAAGGCCTGGAAACTAGGGAAAACAACAATTTATTTATATCTTACATCTGAATTGTCGGGTTCTGTAATCATTACCTAAAGCTCCAAAGAAGTCATTGCCAAGAAATGGAAAGCCTGGGCGATTGGCAAGAATGATCATTCTGAAGTCTGGATGAACAGGAATGATGGATGCAGAATTAGTGCCAACTCGAGGATCTGAATGAGGAACCAGACGCCTGCCATCAGACAGAATCATCTCACCAGATTCCACCAAAGTCTGAATTAATCAAAACAATTTTTGGAATAATTCAGTACCAACAAATACATTCTTTGCACATGAAGCTCATCTGTGGATAGCTTCATTGACTCCTTTAAATTACATGTTTTGATATTAATTCCATCACGTATAAGAAGGCTTGTATAAAAATAATTTGTAAAATAGCATGACAAGATAAAAAATTCTCAGCCTCGCCAAAATTACATTTAAGATTAGGCTATAGCATAAATGCGGGTTCAACACAACAGTAAAACTTTCATTTCATAATCAAATCACTCACCTTAAGGATACATGTAACGTGTGTGGGAGCCTTGTCAGCTTCATCTACAATGAGCACATGGCCATGCTTGACCGCCTGAACCAATTGTGAATCCTCATATACCACAACACCATCTCTTACTGTGGGCTGAAGTGTTAATGTCTGTACAGTTGTGTCCCTGCAATATGGTTTTATGCTGGAATTCTAATTCTGCCATTACTGTCACAAATTAAGATTACACAGGAAACCTGCGATGAATAACTCAACATAGTATGTAACAGAAAAGAATAAGACAAATTATTCTCTGCTTCTTATTAAGAGATTCATTGCCAATAAAGGCAGCTGGCACACAAACAACCATTCTATCCCAGCACCAATGATAAATTGCACTGCTTCAGCTAGTCATCACAATATGTTCTGTTCGGTCCAATGAACATTTTTAAAAACTTCATGGGAAACTGACCTATGCAGCTGGATGTACTCTCGAGGATGATTTAGCAACTGCAAAAGCCGGTCAGCAAGTTTGTTCTTCCCAACACCCTGATTACCTACAAGCAACAGATGTTCACCAAGTAAGAAGTCCTGTAGAAGCCATTCTAGTGCAGATATATGCTGTAAACACACAATAATTATGTTGATAAAGAAAGATCTTTATGAACAAAATCCTGAGCACACATATATTAAGTCCTTATTTTACACAGGTCCCTAAAAAGAACTATTCCACCACGATTTTTACTGCATTCACTATTTTAAATTTATTCTAAATACAAGACCCTGAAAATACAAGTACAATATGATTCAATCCAGGATATGGAGCTGTGAACTGATGCACTAAACTTCACTTGTTGTTCACTAGCTTTCATTTGGATTACAGAGTTTTTGGACTTGTCCATCATCTGGTATTTGAACACACATTACATTTTGAAGACCTGGAGGGGGAAGAGGCATGTATTTTGTTGGGTCAATTACAAAGTGGGAAAGGAGCACAAATTATAAAGTTTCTCATTATGCAATTTTCTCCAACATCACCCCCCTCAACTTCAAATATTATTTTCAGCATCCCGCTCTCAAACAAACATCCTCAATCTATGTTCAACCTTCAGAACAAGAAAATAAGTTTCATGCCCATACAAAAGTAGTAAAATTGTTGTTTTGTGTATTTTAACCCTTTTGTCATTGTGATAACAGAAAACAAAAATGTACTGAAGACAAAACTAATGACTATAAACTGGCATGTTACTATCATGTAAACTTCATACCTGGGGCACATCAAAGAACAGCACATCTGGCACCTTGCTAGTAGCTGAGGTTTGATATCGAGGAGCAGTTGTGTTTCCAATTCTCACTACATTACCCTGCACCTCACAAACCTTTAAAGTAGGGTCACTTGGCTCAGCAACAATACTGACACCACCATCATTCAGAACTCTGTCCAACGCCTGGCGGGCAAGTGTTGGGAGGAATCTGAAATCGTGAAAAAAAAGCACGTTCATAAAATATATCAACGTACACAGCAGTAATGAAATTACTATAATTATAATACTACTTGACATCTTATGTGATGGATGTCCTATGAATATGGTTAAATAAAATGGGGACAAATAATAATTTAAATGATCCTATTCATGTATTAACACTGCTATTTGCAGATGACAAAATACTACTAACTGAAATGAAGATAACCTACAGCAAGTTCTCTTTAGTTTAAATAACATTACAAAATAACATGGAAATTCCAGTAAATAATTGTTATGGCATCTGAAGGAACACATCTTGTGAGGTGGAAATAACACTAGTACCACTTGCAATAGGACCATATAATCATGTATAGTTATAGATTTCTGGAAGATACAAAGTTTTAGTACAGTAATTCTTTGTATAATGGAAAATAACAACACAGTGGCAAAATTAAAGAATATAATTCTGACTTGACCAGGATTTGATTTGATGCACATGAGTCCAGTATGCTACCACACAGAGTACTGTTACTTATTTACATCACTTAAAGGCATTAAGACCATATTATTTGAACAGTTTGAAAACTAAAGTTCCCTAGTAAGATAACTGTCCCTAGTAAGATAACTGACATAATAATTGTTCTTTAAAAAGCAACAGGTCAAGAGACACTTCAGCACACAACACAGGCTATATGTTGCATTTATTGATGAGTTCATAAGTCAAGGCCCTCTGAGTGTGTGTGGTGCTCTCTCAACAATCTGATAAAAAATAATCAGTAAAGAGGAAACAAAACAGCATTTAAAATGTATGTTCATGCACTTCTGTAAAAATTATGGGCAGTAATACATTATACTGAAATTTGTAATTTGAAATTATGTAATATAACACTGGATTGTATTTATAAAACAATACACAAGATAAGGTTACAACAGAATAATTGTCCAAGTTGGAAAATGGATATAAAGGTACATTTACCTTGCCAGGCAAGCTCGATGAATGGCTGCAGCTGGACTCTCTGTTTCATACATGGCCATGCGTCGAGCAATACGAAGTAACTGTCTTGTAGACAGCGATCCAGCTAACGACTGAATAGTTGGATCTTCTGATTCTCTAAGTTTATGAGCTAATTCCATCACACTAGCCAGTGGCTGACCAACCTGACCATACTGAAATAAAACAGCTTTTCACATATGGTTATACTAGAATATTTGCAGTTTTGTTCAAACAAGAACATTATTGGCACTGGTCATATATTCAATAACATTAATTTATAAAGGAAACATCTATTACTTCTTTAAATGAAAGTAAAAATATTGAATTTGGTGTTCTCATGCAACCTTTAAGAATTATAGAGAATTTTAGACTATCAAACTGTATCAAAGTCTAAATTCAGAATGAAGTGTTACATTATATTCACAGACATTTATAAAATCCAATGCTAAGCCATGTTGCTAAAAGTAATGACAAAATAATATTTTTGTGCCAAACAATACAATCAAATTATATTAAGGATTTAAATCTCCTACTTTCATATGATACAGATTAATAAGGTACTACATCAAATGAGATTGGCAATTGATTATTCACAGTGAACTGGAAAGAAGGATAAAGAAAAAGTACAAAGAATGCCCCGCTCCGCTCCAACTGACATTCAAAACAGGCACCAGTATCTCCCAAATACAATGTACTTCATTACAGTTGTAAAAATTTGCAGTAGCATATTTCTGGTGTACATTTCCTGGCCTGTTTATTAAGTCTGAAGATTTATAATTTAGTTCAAGATATTTGAGAATAAATACTCTCAAATGCAGACCTTTGTTATATCCCTCTAATAAATAAAGGTATATAATTCAATAGTACTTCAGTGACAAAGGAGGGCAGACCAAGAGATCAAATATATATTGGCTTACCAATGATTTAACAATGTGAATCTCTTCATGCAGAGCAAGTGGTCGCATCTCATGAAAGAGGAACAGACTGAGTATCTCAGCTGACAACCACTGACCAGCAATGCTGCCTGTTGCAAAAAGAACAAAGTTGTACTTAAATGGCAGTGGCATGAATTCTCATTACAGCCTTGTTAATTCTGTGTTAATGAAAATAAAATGTGTTTATAAAATGTTTCATGAAATCACACTTCTTGTTATGTTGTCATATGTCATATGGGCCTTCGTACTTACATATCCCTCCTGCATATACAGCCTAGATGATATATAATGTTAAGGTAGAAAGCAATAGAGTTAAATATATAGTATAATTCAAAGATGGCTGTCTTCTGGGTTGTTGTGCCATGTTGTCTGGTAGAAGTTTACTGATGTTCTGAAGGTCCTTGCTGTCTCCACCATCAGGATGATGAGACACAGTGCAACAACCCAGAAGACAGCCATCTTCAGACTCACCACCATGAAAACCTCAAATCCTACTTAGTGTAATTCAAAGTTGGACAAAACCAACTTTCTGAGTGTATAATCTGATCAATCACAAAATGTGAAGTCTACAATGACAAAAGGCTTTACATTATTGACAAGTTTATTTCTGAGTTTCCTTCTGCTGTTGGTCAATACACAGACCATCCACTTACCCTTCCAGGTTATGCTGTACATCAGATGCTGTATCATCTGTCATCTTCAGGTCCTTTAGCCTGAAACCAGGTGGCATGTTCCTTCTGTTTTGATGGATATGTTTCACTAATAGCTGTGACAACTATTAATACAATGATGTTACAATTATATCTTAGGTGACTGGTAAGAGGGGCTTCTGTCAGACAGTTCATGTTAACTTCAGCCCATTTTACTGAGCACAAAGATAGGTTCTTGACACTCTTGTAACAGGTCAGGAGTATTAAATACGCAGCTTACCTATCACTATATAAAGGACAGATTACATACCCTGAATTGGAGGTTCAGCAAGAGCTACTATACGGAAAGCAGGATGGATCCTGAGAAGTCCTGAGTCATGTAGCTGCTGCTCTGACAGATTATGACGAGTTTTATATTCATCAAAGCGATCATGTCGGACAAGTCGACGTCCATCATGCAGCTGCAGTTCTCGGTCATGTACTAACCTGGAACCAAAATCCTAATTTTTAAAGGTACAAATTCTTCACAATAATGGTTTTCAGTAAGAAGAACTTCAAATCAACACAAATAATGTTTGACTTAAATCCTTCTTACCAACTACCAGACAACTGATACATTTAATTATTGCATGTACACCTTAAAACTGTGCAGAAAAGCAACTATAAAATGTGTGTGCAGGAAGGCATAAAAGATTTAATAAAAAAATACTCATGTCAGTTTATACACTAGCAATCTATAAACAATTTAGGACAAAATCTATTTCGGGCTGTACTTGGTGCTCAGTAAAATTGGCTTGAGACAACAAACTGTGACTGACTTCAGCCCTACTTATTAAGAACAATATATATCAATATATCACTGTACTCCCAACAGTTTTCTCATCTGTGGGCTAAATATGCACTGAAGTTACTGTATTTTCATAGTACCTGAAACAGTCACAGATTTAATCCTGAAGATGGAGGCAGGATGTTCTACCAAAATGTTTGACAAGATGCTCCAATTCAGAAGAACACTGCTCTAAAAGCCTCAAGTCATTGGTCACATTTACATATTTTGTCTATAAATTAAGATATTACTTAACATTTAGTGATAAGGGGGAAGCATAATTTTTATGCTTCAGAGAATGCAACAGGAAGCTGGCAAAATACAAAAAGCTATTATATGTCATAAAGATAGAAGAAGTCAAAGCACAATATTGTATAAGAAGATTTGGCAAAGTTATGGTACTGGAGTAGGAGTTTTATAAAAGTTTGTTAGCAGTGAAGACTGAAGGAGGCCTTGTAAGAAGGTATAATGGGGAGACCTCAATGAAACTGTAAGCTTTGTTCTACTACACAAAGTTCATATGAATTTCATTTTTCTGCAGATTTTTAAATTATGATATGGAACTTGTCATATCTACAATTTCTTGGTGAAGGAAACCAGTTGGTGCCACTACCAATTTCAGTAACTGTTAATGTTCAGAAATGATAATTTTTTATTTCTTTGGAATGTAAAATTAAAAAACATATACCTTTGAATAACAGCCAGAGTACTAGGGTGGATTCTATGGATACCATCTAGTACTGCCATCTTGCCTTCAAGAGCAGCAGTAACCAGTGGAGAGTTCTGCCATACAGTATCCCCATTTGGAAGTGTTGTTCTTTGCTGAACCAAATCTCGTGAAGTCATGTCCTGCAAAATGCTTTATCTTAATTGCTATTTGCATCGAAATCACTTAATAATTATTAATAATTAATCCCATTATCAAATAGCTGATCAACTAGAAAGAATTCATTAATATTAGGAGACTTCTCTTTACTATGTGATAAAGAATCATAATATAAGATACAGTTTAAAGAATATTATTAATTTTGTTATATTTCTTATTAGCCTAAACTCAGAGGCTTGTAGTTTACAGTCAGCACCTCCGCAATATCAACGATGTGTGGCCTTTCAGAATGTTGAATTAGAACATCAGTGACCAGCAAAATAAACAAAACTGTTAAAAATTATGCACTCCTGTATGGATCTAAAGACACATTTGGTGCAAAATCTGGTTAAGTTTGGAAAACAAATGGAAATTACTAGTTCTGTGTATCAATAAAATTACTAAGCATTCTGAACAAATGCTCATTTTTATAGCAAAAGTAACGCAAGAAGAGAGCTGATGGAAATAAAACTCATTACGTGTGTTTGTACTTAACAGCATTATTACCTGATACAGCACAATTGGTTCTATTTGATAATTCAACAGAGCTGCCAATCTGTTAACAGTAGCACTTTTCCCACAGCCTCGAGGTCCAATGATACAGAAGTCTCCTACAAGATGAGACTGGAGTAGTTGAGCCAGCAACTGCTCCTGGTATGAAGTTTCAATGAAACCTGTTGAAGAAGATGCTCGTTCTCCAGTACCACATACCACCTGTAACAAGATACCACATAACAACCATATTTCGATATGTTTTATTCTACTCTGCTTAAACTTATGATCAGAGTAGTGATGTTAAAGGTAATATTCTACTTAAATGAGAAAATGTTTATCTGTAATTTATAATTTAATTTTAAAGGTATTTTTCTAATGTTTTTGTTAAGAGAGAAATTATAACCTGCACAAGCTCTGTACACCACAAATGCAATATTGCCTGACCACTAATAAATCTGAATATACTTACTGGAGCATTATGTTATAGCCACAAGATCAGCCCTATAAAAAATGTTTTTCTTAAAAAAAATAATTGAAGTTATACTTCAAGATCTACATCAAGACTAAGTAAAATCAAGAAAATACATTCCAGAGCAGCTTACTGCCTCCACCATCAGGGTGATGAGTGTTACTCATCCCAGAAAAAACAGCCAAATTTATACATATACAGCCTAATATTATATAATTAATTCTTTAACCATTTCATGTGTTTTCTCGTTTGACTAAACGTATCAAATCAACTTTTTAAGCAAATGTTAATGGAGAATACTTCTGAAAACAGACACACTGTTACTGGATAGCTAGTTCATTGGTACATAAGCATGAAAGATATTTATTGGTGGGTGTTGGAGAAAATGTACCAATTTTTCTTCCTTACACCCAACTCCTCCAACTAAAACAAATGTTTATGGAAAACTTGGCTTAAATTAACATAGGTTAAGGTTATCACATTTAAAACTTCATAAATAGATAGCCCAATTTACATAACTTCTCACCTGAAATTGTGCTTGTTGACCATTATAATTTATCCTCACTTGTGCAGTCTGATCCTGCGAAGATGGAATGACATTTTGTATGCTTGATGAACTATGCTTTGTCAATGTCTTAAGGTGGAAAGTACACAGCAGGTCCTCAACTGATTGTTTCCCTTCTCTTGGCAAAAAAATCTTATATGGGTATAATCGATACAGGACCTCAAATGGAGGCAGAGATGGTAATGTCTCCTGGAAGAATAAAGAAAATAACATAGCTGCATAATAATAAGGAAACGACACATTCTAAGCTTCTGGAATGAAGACTGATTTTGTAAACCATGCAGTCACTACAGGAAACATTCAGGTGTCAGTATCTTAATGATTGCCTGAACCATTATGCTAACACACAAAAGTTACTATGACAACTGAGAGTTGCAATCAAGATAACTGGTTGCATTATTTTTAAACACATATTTTCTCTGAGAAGATCAGTTACTTTCTTATTAAGAGCCATTGCATATGAACAGTGCAGATAATTTTAAATACACGCAGGCGGTACCATATGAAGACAACTAAAACCCAACAGTGTGTAAAACAAAATTAAGTAAGATTTGAGGTTTTCACAGAGGTGAGTATGAAGATTTCTGTCTTCTGGGTTATTGCGCTGTGTAGTCTGGTAGATGTTTACAAACGTTTCAGAGGTCATACTGCCTCCAATGAATCGCCCTGATGACGGAGGCAGTATAATCTCTGAAACGTTGGTTAACATCGACCAGACTACACAGCGCAACAACCCAGAAGACAGAAAACTTCAAAAATAAGTAACACTTCACTGGACAGATAGCTTACTACTGTAGTAGACAGAAGAGTTCAGATGGTGAGAAATATAATTTTAGTATCACTAACCATCAGTGTCACAGCTGCTGGCAATCTGTCTACAGGAAAATCTGGCAACCCAAGTGAGGAAGACTCTGGAGACAATAACGAATAGCAGCATGACAATAACTGTGAGATCTGTGCTGGATCCACACTAGGCGCAGACTGCCGTAATTCCTCCAACTGTTCCTGAAACCAATATAAAATATGTCAGTTCTGTCATGATCCACAACACCAAGCCAGTCATTGACACTTTAGTGATGAAGAGACATAGAAAATTCAGTTTCTTCTGTCCGATGCCAAAACTAAAATGTAAAATCAGAGTTACTACCATTCTGCTCCTGCCGGTGCAGTGGCCACGCGGTCTGAGGCATGGACCTCGTGTGCCTGGCCGCTGCGACCGTGGGTTCGAGTCCCACTCAAGGCATGGATGTTTGTCCGCGTCATTCTGTGTTTGTATAGGTAGAGGCCTTGCAGATAGGGCTGATCATTCATGCAAGGAATTCTACCAATGTCCAAAATAGATCAATCATAAACCTAAAAGAGAGGTAAAAACGGCAGACCCTGCAAATGCAGGACAAATGTGAATGAAGAAAAGAAATACCATTCTGCTGCCATTTTACTGAGCCCCATTCCCTCCTTTTCAATCATTAATAAACATGTTACTTTCTATCACAGAACTGAGTAACAATGAGCAAGCTCAAGACCAATCCCATTTCAAGTTGTTAT